>JAUKNM010000031.1:0-47500 GCA_030765045.1 Tenodera sinensis | reverse complement strand
CACACACACACATTAACTTCTCTTTAAAATAATTAATGAGTTGACTCTTGGACATAGAAGCGCAGGAAGATAAGCGCCGCTGTTGCAATCTTTATTGATGGAAGGCGCGGTTTCTCTGCATTTATAGTGTATTTTCTGCTAGACTCGAGCAGGATTCTACTGTCATTGGCTCTGGAGAATATCTTTGTCCTTGAACGTGCACATCGTGGTGTGGAGTGGGGATTTTCTCAGTATGATGTAAACAGAGTAACATCAGCAGTTCAAAATTATTTTCTACAAGGCAGCTGGACAGTAGGTAGTGCCAGTGTTGCTGCAATGTTATATCCCGTGGTTTCTTCAGTCTCCAATAAACAATTCATTAGTGATATTATTGAAAGTAAGATCATAATTGCTTTATTTTATGCGGTAATATAATGCATTAGTGATGCCCTTTCGCGTAATATTTATTGTACCGGGAAAGAAAGGATAACTTTCTTTTGAAGCAGGCTCTAAACCGTCAGTGCGAGCGGAAAAAATAACAGAGTGGTACCTCAAGTTCACTTGTGACAACCACATGGTCATAACTAAACTCCTCACTCAAATACCGTAGGAATTAACTGCCCAGTGGTTGCATCCTTGTCTTCGCATGCTCTGGTGCAGGTTTCAAAACTTTGAGTCATGTTGTATGTTTTTTTCGTATGTAAATATTCCTGTTTATACGGTTACAGCATGACATACGTTATACGACATACGTATTATAAAAATGCCTACTATGCTAACGATATTGTGAGAATGCTATTACCCATCACTGCTGGGCTGTTAAAGGCAACACTAAGTCTTAATATACGAGAATACAAATAACCACAAATATAAACGTTCTTCTTATTCTTTAAATTGTAAGATAAACAAAATCCATCCGAAAGACAGTGATAGGCCTACAATTTACGAGCAAGTACAGTATAAAAAGGTATATTACTATTGCGGTGGAATCAGAACTTGGGGCTCTGTGTTTAATCCTGCACCCGTCTTAAATTTTTAAGCTTTTTCTCTTCTTTGCATCTCACTGCTCATAGCTGTAGATAGCCATTCTGCTTGCGTTTGCTTGGCTATGCTACATCTATCAGTGAAGTTATTTCAGGATTTAAAGACCTTGATTGTTGTTAGAACCAACCCTACAAACATCGGTAGAGAACATTTTGCAATCTAAACTAAGTGAAAGGTAGGTACAGTTTACTTTCATTACTCTTACTTTCTGAATCATGGCTGTACCCACGATGAGTATGGGCAAACTTTGTTCCGGGAACTTTTGGGGTTAATAATAATTGCGGTTTATTATTATTATTATTATTATTATTATTATTATTATTATTATTATTATTATTATTATTATTATTATTATTATTATTATTATTATTATTATTATTATTATTATTATTATTATTATTATTATTATTATTATTATTATTATTATTATTATTATTATTATTATTATTATTATTATTATTATTATTATTATTATTATTATTATTATTATTATTATTATTATTATTATTATTATTATTATTATTATTATTATTATTATTATTATTATTATTATTATTATTATTATTATTATTATTATTATTATTATTATTATTATTATTATTATTATTATTATTATTATTATTATTATTATTATTATTATTATTATTATTATTATTATTATTATTATTATTATTATTATTATTATTATTATTATTATTATTATTATTATTATTATTATTATTATTATTATTATTATTATTATTATTATTATTATTATTATTATTATTATTATTATTATTATTATTATTATTATTATTATTATTATTATTATTATTATTATTATTATTATTATTATTATTATTATTATTATTATTATTATTATTATTATTATTATTATTATTATTATTATTATTATTATTATTATTATTATTATTATTATTATTATTATTATTATTATTATTATTATTATTATTATTATTATTATTATTATTATTATTATTATTATTATTATTATTATTATTATTATTATTATTATTATTATTATTATTATTATTATAACATTTCAAAATAGGACAGCTAACCATTTTAGAATTAGTTATATATATTTAATTTAGTGTAGTATACAGATGATTGTGTTAAATGTACTAAGAATTACGAACAATCTGTAAACAATGTGTCTTCTAAAACACTTAATTGCAATTCAAAACGTCGGAACAAATTAACAGTAAGCTTAATAATCATTCCACGGGCACCAAAAAGTAGACGAATCACTTCGCAACTTGAAATTTTGTATTTGTCTCTTAAGTTAGGAATACATGGCTCAAAATAAAGTCTTTTTCCCCCTAACGATCTCCTTAATTTGGTCTAGATGTTTCTGAAATGGGATCGTAGGGTCAAGAATAATTAGTCCCCTGTTTATATAAATGTAAACACACACACACACTATATATATATATATATATATATATATATATAGAGAGAGAGAGAGAGAGAGAGAGAGAGAGAGAGAGAGAGAGAGACACACACACACACACACACACACACACACACACACACACACACACACACACACACACAAACAAACATACACACACAGGTGTCACAAAATTAGACGGACAGCCTTTGGGAAATGATAGACAACATCATTTTAAACACTTTTTGTTAAGGAAGGATTTTTGTTGCGGTGCTTCGTTTAATCACTAGAGGAGTTAATGTCATAGATTACTCCCTCCCACCCAGTTTATGTGTTTACGCAAAACCAACAAACGCAAATGTTTAAGTATAATGAACTACTTGACGTTATAGAACAAATTCTTCATACTTAAAAATTGTTTTCTACCTTTTATTTCGGTTTGTTATAAAAGCGTGTTTAGTTAGGTTTTTAAAACTATACTTTATTTATAGTATTTTCCTGTAACACAACTGTCGAACTTGTTCATCCAAATATTGTAAGCTACACGATAAGATAACTTGGTAAATATAATATACAGGGACGTACATTTTAATATTCAGTGGAAAAAGTAAATAATTTGTCTATATGAGAGCTGCAGATAAAGTTGGTTTATCCATTATTGCAATTTACGACCCAAAAACAATGTACTTAAAATACTGTTACTGGAGTGCGAGGAAGTTCGTGAAACAAGCCTACGCAGATTCCAGTTCCACTTCATAGTAGCACTGCAATGGGTAACGTTTTCTGTTTTCTACAATGCATCTAGGAGGTGGACTCCGTAGAGGAGGTATTGTATTGAAAATAAAAATTGTATGTCAAGATATCACCGGAAATACATATTTCGAGGTTCCCTTAATCAAACAAAAACGTTTTAGAGAAAGGTCCGCGTGTATGTGTCTGTAAGCAGTAAACTCAGAAATGGAAAGTCGGATAAATACCAAACTTAGTGTTTAACATCGATATCTTTGAAAGATGCAACTCAGAAATCCTCAGACCTCAAACTGCCTTTATATGGAAAAAGGTTCTACATGTTTTATTTTCTCTAAAGTCGTGGTAATCGTTTTAATTAAACACAATATATTTAAGATCTTTACAGGACAAATGCAAGGAATCTCTTGAATTTTCTGAGAATAGCCCTCTTCCTTCAGGTACGATAAGTCATATTTTATACATCCTTAAAACACGCTGTATATCGACCCACGTTTAAATAGTTAACTCGATTCGGTAACCTCTACCCCCCTCTCTCTCTAACTACAAGGAAATATTTAATGAAGCAATTTCTGCAGTTTTATATCGATTACTGTCCAGGAACTATAAAAATAAAAATACCTAAGAAGCTATATAAAAATTAACAATAGTGTTGCCCTTGTAGTTACAATGTCTAGTGTACTTTCGGAACATAGAGCGCAGTTAGTTGTGTGGTCTAATGTAATAGATGCTTTGAGGAATTAGGCTTGCAATCTGGTTTGTAAGTGAACTCCCTGCTGTAGCTTAGCACTGGGACAATCGGTTTTATTAAATGTTAAAGCGCCAGTCGATGTCTCAAGCGCTATTGGTGCAGGAAGTCATCCTTCATTAAATCTGCCAGAGTAAGTGGGATTTAGGCTACCGATCTGACTTTCCAAAGCACTTTTTCCTATAGGCAACACTACGAAATGACCTATATATCACTGAAAAATGTTCTAGAATAACTATGGTGAACCGTGCGCATTAAACAGTACCAATACCATTTAACCCTAGTTTTAATAAATGATTCTACCTGTAGACGTATAAGTGCTGTAAACGAGCGTTTCCGGTACTTACAGGTCAAGGAAGATCCGCAAGCACAGAAAAATGTTAGCAAACTTGGTGGGTAGACTTGTATTTTGTTTGAAAAACTTGTCTACTTGGGCCAATTTTAGAACATTTCTCACAATTTTGGCGGCAGCTTGGCGTCTCAAAATTTTGTCGAAACTATGTCACCATGAGTTTATTTTCGTTTTTCCTCCGACGAATAAGTTATTAAAAAAAATGAATATACAGGTTTCATTTTTTTCCTTCCTAAAATTTGAAGTAAGCGTTTTAGGTCAATATATCTTGCATCTGACCGAATATTTTCTTTCCTTAACGCAAACTATTATTAGAAATATTCAGACACCATCTTGGCATACTGTGTCGCCGGCCACCGGTCTCCGACAAATGAGAATAAAGATCGACTACCTCACATCACTACGTCCACGGGTATAGGTTGCGCGTTAGTTCTTCACGAATGACCTTCAGTGAAAATCCAGTGATCTAGCCTACACTTAATAAACAGGTCAGCAAATAGTTTATATTACGTAACAAACAGTTCTACTTCCCTATGTTATGTTTCCAATAAAACACAAAGTACACTTGACTGCAAAGTGTTGTGTAGTAAGGGTTCAAGTTATTGTCAATGTTTTAACGAGAGGTAATGAAAATGACAATTCAGACGAAGCACACGAGGGGAGAAATGTAGGGAATAGAAGAAATACAAACACATTACTCGTAAACAGTCACAGAGATTGATAGAGTAGTACATACGGCTGACATCACTGGAAGTGTTATAATTTGCTTTGTAGTTGCTGTACTTCCCGAGCGCAGAAATATGAGAACAAAACACAGAGCATCTGGTTGTCATTTATGCTTCTGTATACCAGTATTCCCGTAAAGGTGAGTAAGTAACTCGCATCTAACCTCTCATTTAAAAATTTCAATCGTCAAGAACTAACGCGCGACCTATAAACACTAACAACACGTGCCAGGGGCAAAGGCCGTTTCCAGATGTTTCGGGAAGCTTCCACTGCCGGCTTGTTACGGGAAACTTCGAGAGAGGTGATTTTCCAGAAAATGGGCACTACTCCTATCAGATGAGTTAGCTGTCCATTATTTTCAAGTTTTATGCAATCCGCATTTTATACGCTAGCATGAAAACATCGGCCCTTATGCTAGGTTCTACCCAAGTATTTAACAAGGATATCTTTGGTTACGCACTCGGCGAAATGAGTATTAACATAAATGATATAGCATACCTATGCCGGTTTGGTCAACTCATTGGCTAACTACCAATGGGTGTAGCCACCTCCCTCAACTAGAAAGGACAGGAGGTAACTGTCCCCTTCCAAACTGGTGGAGACCCATATGAGAAGACAGAGCCTAAATGTCGCTACAGTCAATCAGAAATTCGATGTCTATTACTATCTGTGCTCTGTATACCATTACAAGTGTACACTGGGACCAGTGAATACTACCTGTTAAACTGAATGTTTCTCTCTCAAGTTACTAGGTAGCCCAGTTGGAACGAGTGCACGATTCCTAAGCAATGCGTAGGGCGTAGAGGTGGTCCGAAAACCCTGGATGTGCTAATTGTTTTACCGTGTGATATACATAAATAACATTTCCTGAACAATTGTGCTAAAATCTATTATTAATTTAATTTTTAAGTGTTTTATTTTCAAGCGCTTAAACGAAGCACCGCAGCAAGAAACCTTAACAAAAAGTGTTTAAAATGATGTTGTCTATCAGCTCCCAAAGGCTGTCGGTCTAATTTTGTGACACCTGTGTGTGTGTGTGTGTGTGTGTGTGTGTGTGTGTCTATATATAGTGTGTTTACATATATATATATAAACAGGGGACTAATTATTCTTGATCCTACGATCCGATTTCAAAAATATTAGACCAAATTAAGCAGATCGCTAAGGGATACAAGATACAAGAATTACTCACACGTAGATCCAAGCATGCTTAATATGTGAGCAGCATGTCTGCGTAGTCACGGAGATTTGGATTGAGCAAATTCTAAGTAAAAATCGGCCAAGCTTGTCTTCTTCCTTTCCTAATCATATTGCACCATGTTCTGACAGCGACGAAAAACTCATAAGTTGCTTTTACATCAGAGACGTATGAATGTAACGTGCTTAATTAAATGTCTGCAACATTATGCGACTTACCACCGCGCGAAATTGTTCTTCTGCATATTTTGCTCACAGTGAACAAATCAATTCCCTTGGGGTTATAAAATGTTCTAGACCATTCGTTTGTATCTCGTTAAAGCCATGCAACAGGGAGGAAGTAATCAGAAGAGAAAATTAAATTACAGAGGGAATTTTAAACAAGTGCGTCTGGGATTTCGGAACGTTATGATTAAGGGACATTCAGTTATCATTCCTCGCTGATCTGAATTGTCTTATTAGATGGATTAAAACTGACGGAAAGGGACATTGAGTCTCTCAGTTATTAGTTGAGGTTTGTAAAAGTTGCACGACTTACGCAGCTCTTTCACATTTGAATACACAATTCCACAAAATATTTATTGTTTGAATCATTTTAACCAGTTAAAGCTAAACAAAGAATGGAAATATCAGAAACAAACAAAACCATTGATATTCCACCGAAGTAATTCGATTAAAACTAAATCAGTAATTCGTAATAATTAGACATGACCAAAAGCAATGCAAATGTTACTTAACTGACACACCTTTTTCAGTCTGTTCACATCAGCAGTAGATCATTCTCAACGTTGTAGCAGCTTTCGAATGTGTTTTAATGTTCCCTTTTGTAGTTTAATACTCAATAAGCAGGGTGAAAATGTATAGTATCATCTAATGTTACAAAAGGCTAACTTTGCAATGGATTCTTCAGATTTGGGAAAAATTAATGATCAACTGGTGTAATTTCCGGATTATAGACTGCATTTCTGGATTATAGGTTTAGTACTCAACTGTAAATCTTCAATGTTCCACAAAACATGAGAGTCTACTGTGGAGAAGAAGGATAACGAAATGTGGTTTCTTCAACAAAACCCCTGATCTGCACATATAAGTCTTCTGTCTTCTAAACAGTAGCCTCTGATCTGAAGCCTGTGGATGTTCTCCAGGCAGTGAAACTTCCACGTTGAGGAAACAGATTACGTTACCTATACCACAGATACGGATTTGTTTACTCCGCGAGTTCTCGTGATCCAGCGGTGCAGAGGGAGCAGTAAATCAACACAAACCGATGTGAAGCAACACTCCACGTACTATCTCACTGTTCACGCTTCAAAATGTTTCAAAATAAAGTCGCTAACCTTCATGGCGCACTTATTTTGGTTGGATATTTCACATTCAGAGAAATTCTGTATATGTATAATTAATTGATGAATAATAGCTGTGTATTTTTGACATCTGAAACTATATATGTACCTACTATATTTTCAAATCTAAATATTTCCATTTATGTATGTATGTATATATACATACTTATTTATGTCTATAGTATTCGTGACAGAAATATCAAGTGTTCATTGTGAAATAGCGTGGATTGACATAAGCTTTCTTATTGGTCCGTTTCTTCTTCATTGTGTGCTTTTATGATTGCAGAACTAACAATAAACTGCACTACAATACATTTTATAAAAACCGCAAATCCTGCGGTTTTCAGTTAAACATTGTCCGTATTTCAAGAAAGTGCGAGAACGGCCAACATTTTCAACAATTAGGTTAGGTTTACGACTATTATATTAAACTCACACATTATCGGGTATCATCCTTTAGCTGAACACCTGTTTCTTATCTTCCTTAAAATACTTAATTAATAATAATAATAATAATAATAATAATAATAATAATAATAATAATAATAATAATAATAATAATAATAATAATAATAATAATAATAATAATAATAATAATAATAATAATAATAATAATAATAATAATAATAATAATAATAATAATAATAATAATAATAATAATAATAATAATAATAATAATAATAATAATAATAATAATAATAATAATAATAATAATAATAATAATAATAATAATAATAATAATAATAATAATAATAATAATAATAATAATAATAATAATAATAATAATAATAATTTCCCTAGGGCGTCTTCCCCTTATTCAGAGGTTACCCTAATCGCCCAGCCACTGCGTCCTCCAGCCGCAGCCAAGGCCACGGAGGAGTGCAGGTTGGGGGTGGCGGGGGTCAGCACGCCGACTCCCCCGACCGTAAGGCGACTACTTTGACCTTTTAGGGACGCTACCTTTCTATCAGGATAGCTCCTCAATTGGTCCCCCAGGGACCTAACGAGGCTGAGTGCACCCAATAATGATAATAATAATGATAATGATAATAATGATAATAATAATGATAATAATAATGATAATAATAGTAATAATAATAATAATAATAATAATAATAATAATAATAATAATAATAATAATAATAATAATAATAATAATAATAATAATAATAATAATAATAATAATAATAATAATAATAATAATAATAATAATAATAATAATAATAATAATAATAATAATAATAATAATAATAATAATAATAATAATAATAATAATAATAATAATAATAATAATAATAATAATAATAATAATAATAATAATAATAATAATAATAATAATAATAATAATAATAATAATAATAATAATAATAATAATAATAATAATAATAATAATAATAATAATAATAATAATAATAATAATAATAATAATAATAATAATAATAATAATAATAATAATAATAATAATAATAATAATAATGATAGCAAATAATAGTAATGGTCTTCCAATCTCACGCAAATTAGGTGATAATGATCATCAAACAAAGAAAGCAAAAATTATTTTTGTTATTTATTCATTTATTTATTTATTTATTTATTTATTTATTTATTTATTTATTTATTTATTTATTTATTTATTTATTTATTTATTTATTTATTTATTTATTTATTTATTTATTTATTTATTTATTTATTTATTTATTTATTTATTTATTTATTTATTTATTTATTTATTTATTTATTTATTTATTTATTTATTTATTTATTTATTTATTTATTTATTTATTTATTTATTTATTTATTTATTTATTTATTTATTTATTTATTTATTTATTTATTTATTTATTTATTTATTTATTTATTTATTTATTTATTTATTTATTTATTTATTTATTTATTTATTTATTTATTTATTTATTTATTTATTTATTTATTTATTTATTTATTTATTTATTTATTTATTTATTTATTTATTTATTTATTTATTTATTTATTTATTTATTTATTTATTTATTTATTTATTTATTTATTTATTTATTTATTTATTTATTTATTTATTTATTTATTTATTTATTTATTTATTTATTTATTTATTTATTTATTTATTTATTTATTTATTTATTTATTTATTTATTTATTTATTTATTTATTTATTTATTTATTTATTTATTTATTTATTTATTTATTTATTTATTTATTTATTTATTTATTTATTTATTTATTTATTTATTTATTTATTTATTTATTTATTTATTTATTTATTTATTTATTTATTTATTTATTTATTTATTTATTTATTTATTTATTTATTTATTTATTTATTTATTTATTTATTTATTTATTTATTTATTTATTTATTTATTTATTTATTTATTTATTTATTTATTTATTTATTTATTTATTTATTTATTTATTTATTTATTTATTTATTTATTTATTTATTTATTTATTTATTTATTTATTTATTTATTTATTTATTTATTTATTTATTTATTTATTTATTTATTTATTTATTTATTTATTTATTTATTTATTTATTCATTCGTTTATTCGTTTATTCGTTTATTCGTTTATTCGTTTATTCGTTTATTCGTTTATTCGTTTATTCATTGATTCATTGATTCATTGATTCATTGATTCATTGATTCATTGATTCATTGATTCATTCATTCATTCATTCATTCATTCATTCATTCATTCATTCATTCATTCATTCATTCATTCATTCATTTATTTATTTATTTATTTATTTATTTATTTATTTATTTATTTATTTATTTATTTATTTATTTATTTATTTATTTATTCATTCACAAGTATATATAATATGATGTTAAACTTGCTATTCGTCATATGCAACAAATATTCTGCTTTCCTTATTCAGTTAACATGTTTGAAGTAATCTTCTTTCTTCTCTCAGGATCAATACACTTCTCACGACACCATGCTGTTGTTTCCCACCTGCATTACGTCACTCTGCCAAGTACGCGAGCAATAAAATATGTGCATTTAATAGGTGTTGAAATGAAGTCACACGCTCAAATGGTTCAGCTTTAGACAGTGATGATCTTATGGTGATCCTTGTATTATTTACGATGCATTTTTCCTTCCATGGCACGGTTTGATTTGCGTATATTTTCGGGCAATCTTGGAGTAATAATATGTTTACTGTGTTCTTTTCTTTGTTTCTTGCTGTTTTACAATAATAAATAAAACACACCTAGAGATAAAATACACATTTGGCAGGACTGAAGGAACCAGCTTTGATTTGGGGTAGTTGTTATTCCATGTTTTAACTGTATATCAAGAAACAATGTTAGTTTCTCATTTCCTTTTTTTATTAGCAAGAAATAAAATAGAGATACATATTAGGTTGTGACTGTAAAAAATAGCTAAATTCATAATAAAGCACGGCACTATTCACTGAAGCAGCAAAAAGCAACAAAAGAAAAAAATACTTTTCTTCTCATCTTTCAACTACAACTAGCAAGCTATTTCACACTTATGGAGCTCGTACAGTCTGGTATATTCACACAAGTGACACTTTTACTCCTCCATCCACCTAGATCAAGCTGAACTGGAATACTAAGTTTGATATCCATCCGACGTTTCATTTTTAGTTATGCTAATCACACACATACACGCGCATACGCACGCACAAACACACACACACACACACACACACCACTTATCTAAAAATGTTTTTTTATATATATTTTTTATTATTATTATTTTTTTTTAATGGATTCAGAGGACCTCCAATTAACATTTACGGTAGAGTCTCAAGACAGAATTTTTGGGCGAACCAGAATCTTCCTCTTTTTGTTACAGGCAGGGTACTTTTCCTTCCTCCAGTTGAATTAGGGAGAAGAAGAGGATGGTAACGTATTAAGCTCAATTAGAGCGAGACATGAAATTCTGAATCAAATTATTAACCAATGCGCCCGCTGGAAAAAAGCTGATAAGTAGCATGGTAGGGAAAATAAGGCTCCCGTGTAACAAAGCACAAGATTAGTAACAATACATATTATAGACTGAACAAATACATTGATTTACGAGTACAATAAATAGGTATATACATGTGTGGGTAAAGTTTGAGAGGTAGAACTGGAACTTAAAAATTCAATGCCACAACTGGGATTTGAACCACAGACTCCGCTTACCGGGCGGACGCTCTAACCACTGAGCTATTGTGACAAACTGTCAGAATGGCATTAAATTCTCAAACCAGTTCGTATTTCTCCTGGTAAACCACAAAGGCAGTCTCACATCAGAGACAAATTACCCCAATGGTGACTTACTATTGTAAGTACTTTATATCCCAGGATTAAATAACCTTCACATGGTAATTATTATTTATTTATGCCAACAAACTTACTGTTGGTGTTTTTAAACACACAAGCCGTGTGTGGGTAAAGTTTGAGAGGTAGAACTGGAACTTAAAAATTCAATGCCACAACTGGGATTTGAACCACAGACCTTCCGCTTGCCGGGCGGACGCTCTAACCACTGAGCTATTGTGACAAACTGTCAGAATGGCATTAAATTCTCAAACCAGTTCGTATTTCTCCTGGTAAACCACAAAGGCAGTCTCACATCAGAGACAAATTACCCCAATGGTGACTTACTATTGTAAGTACTTTATATCCCAGGATTAAATAACCTTCACATGGTAATTATTATTTATGCCAACAAACTTACTGTTGGTGTTTTTAAACACACAAGCCGTGTGTGGGTAAAGTTTGAGAGGTAGAACTGGAACTTAAAAATTCAATGCCACAACTGGGATTTGAACCACAGACCTTCCGCTTACCGGGCGGTAATTTGTCTCTGATGTGAGACTGCCTTTGTGGTTTACCAGGAGAAATACGAACTGGTTTGAGAATTTAATGCCATTCTGGCAGTTTGTCACAATAACTCAGTGGTTAGAGCGTCCGCCCAGTAAGCGGAAGGTCTGTGGTTCAAATCCCAGTTGCGGCATTGAATTTTTAAGTTCCAGTTCTACCTCTCAAACTTTACCCACACACGGCTTGTGTGTTTAAAAACACCATCAGTAAGTTTGTAGGTATATACATTCCTGTTAGCTATTAGGGTGGTTATGGCCCAAGGATACGGTTTGAATGTTGGTGTTTAAGTATCGATGTTGACACGATGGCAACGCTCGCCCGCTGGCTTCTTGGCGTTGCTTAAAACTGGTGTTAAAGAATTAATAGAAGAATATGCAGTCTATGTACATACATATATGAAATTGTTTTACCCAGTTCTGCCTGTCTCTTCACAGGTGCCGCTCTCACCTGCAAGGACGGGAAACAATGGAACTACGTGGTCCATATAAGTGAACAGCGCATAATGGGATCGGTGACATGAAAACCGCCAGAGTCAGTAGTACCTGGTGAAGTGGAAATAAAACAATATTTGAAGTCTTAAGAAAGTTTAAAACCTGCTGGCACTTACTTTACTAACAGGGATTTCCGCTTTAACAGTAGCGCCAAAAATATTCCTCTATTGCTTTTCCTAGATTGTACCAAAATTAATCTACAGCGTTTCATGCCAGCTGAAGCCTTGTTTCCAGCCTACCATGGACACATTTTTGCTTACCCAACCCTTCCTGTGACCGTTAGTTACTCACCGTCTCAAATGTTTGAGTAGGATTGTATATCCTTGTTTGTAACTAAACGATAAAGATATCTTAATCAAATAAGAGAAACGTATTGTTAATCGGCGATAAAAGAATGTATAACACAAAATAAATATCCAACATTATACTTAATTACACACACACCCACCCACACTCACACACACACACACACACACACACATCGTGGTGGATGAAGCGGCGCTGGGGCGGGTTTCCTCCGGGTTCTCCGGTTTCCCCCGCCATCCCATTCCACCGGTTCTCCATCTTGATTCCATGTATCATCAGTGCACCGCCTGCGGTGCCGTAGTAGTAAAAATGGGCGTTAAACATTACCATTGGTGCATTAATGGAGTTGCAGAAATCACGGGGGTAAATCCAGTCAGCGGCGTGTCTGACTTTCTTCTGCTTGTAAGAGAAGCGAGAGAGTGCCAGGCTAGCGAGTGTAACGCGTGATAATAGACAAGAACAGCCTTGGAATATTTTCCGCTTCATTTTCAAGACTATTTACCAGGGAATAAACACATTCCTGCATATGTTGCTATTGTCTAACATTCCGTATTACAGTTTGTAAATTGGGGTTACAAAATCCATGCAAACGTGAGGGCGCGTAATGTTTCGTTGGCACCTTTTTGTTTCTTATTAACGTTATTGTAGTATTTTATTATTATTTTTTATTATTTTTAATTATTTTATTATTATAGTAGTAGTTCCGAAACTTCACTCATGAGGCGTGAAGGAACCCGGGTTTGATTTCCAATACCAATATGGAGATAGTTTTCCCAAGTTGAGAGGAGTAGTAACGGATGCACTCGCCACTCAGGATTGTGGGACCACTTAAGCTGCGACAGTACAGAAATAGAGACAGCTAAGGTCCTAAAGTCCGTCTGTAGTGAGATGTTGATGCCACACTGCCTTATTGATATGTCACTCCTGTTACTGCACTCTGCCCAGGATGTGCTTAGTGCCGGGAAGAAGGAGGAGGAATCTGCAGTGTTGTTGTGACACATTCGCCTCCATCTACCATCATTTGCACTGTCAGAATGAGTGATTTTCACCTATTGCTCCTTCTTTCACTGGGCTACAAGATTCTGTAGCAGCATGAGGCAGCAAGTCTTTCGCATTCACACTACCGCACCTAGCACCCATTTAAGCAAAATCTGACAGCATTCCAGGAATCCTTCACCTTCTACAATATCAAAAGGTCTTAAGTCTTTACACCAGAGAGATACACATGATCTAGTTATTTCATCTTCAGCCGTTTGAGGAAACCGAGACTGAGACTGCGTGAACAGTTCCCGAGTTTTACTTTGTCCTGTGGAAGTTTTGTAAGAATGCCTCTATAAATGACAGCTTCGTATTTTTGAAGGAGAGTAGCTTAAGATAGCATGACACTTAATTCGCTGAACCGCACTAATTTTCCGATTACTGTCATGTTTTTGTATTTCTCGAAACTTTCCCCTAATATCACTTTTACTACGGGTATTCTCCACTAAGATATAACCCCCCTCCCCTCTTTGCGATCTAACCCTGATTTCTTAAGTGTTCATTTTGGTTAATGAGTACTAGTTAATTACCGGCGGAAGCATTTCTGGCTTTATGCATCTGTGCACGATCAGATAAACTCGCATGCATTTGAGTAGAAGAAACTTCGTTCTTCGTGAACCAAGGACTAGGAAGAAAATAGCGGAATGACATAACATGTAGAGAGTGAGCCATAGAACAAGAACAAACAACTGTATGTGATTGTAGGTATACGTATGGACACTGATATGCTGTGTTCACACTTCACAAACGCAGAATAATGATATAGAACGCGTAGTAAAAAATGCTGCGGTAATTGTGCCATTCTCGGTGACTCGAGCCCGACAAACATTTTTCAATTTAGGCTCTGACCTATAATGCACGCAAACAGAACGGAGGAGAGTTGACGCTAACTTGGAACACAAAGTTGCCAGTTATTCATTCGCTAATCTTGAATGTGTATGCTTAACATAATGTATTTGCTTGCATTCTTTTTTTTAAGATTTCGAGGGACGTAAATCAAACACCGTCTTTCTTTTTCAGTTTCAGTTTTTGTTTATTAACAAGTTTTGACCTGGTGGCGGTACAGAGGGCCCAGCTTACAGGCTTAAATTTGCATTTATTTACATTTTACAGATATGTACATGTTTTATAATTTTGGGTTTTAACAAAAACCCATACGGTGACCATACTTAGTTGTCGTTCTTTGCTTCGTTAGTTTTTATATACGTACATATATACACATTTATAGACCCATATTCACCACACACACACACATATTCACGCACGCACGCACACACACACACACAGACACATACCTTTCTTGGGCACAACAAAATATGCGTCCCAGCTCGCGCACTTCACTATTTACACTTAACTATTTACACTATTTACAGTTTCCCGCTGTTTTCCTGCGCGGACAGGTTGCAGCTCCTGGGTGGTTCCCGAGGCGCGGGCCTCTGCCTTAGTGTATGTGCGGTCTAGGGCCTGAATTGCATGGGCGCGCATTAGTCGGCGAGCCGTGCCGCACCTAGAACATTTTGATTCTTGCGTGCTAGTGGTGCTTCGGCTCGCCTTTGCCAATGTTGGTGATCACGTAATTATCGTGGTTTCTAATGCGCGTCCATGTTGCCTCTGGGATGGATGGGATCTGGGTTTCGAGGTGAAGGGTTTCGTTGGGTGAGTGAGTATTGTTTAAGGGCCCGTCGACAGCTAGGTCACTAGGGCGCTGGTTTCGTTGGTGGTTCGGAGTGGAACAGAGAGGATTTTTCTAAGGGAGAGGTTTTGGAGGGTTTGAATTTGTTTGAGGGCGGTTTTGGAGGCATTGATCCAGGCCACATATGCATACATGCATAAATGACCTGTATAGAATTAGCTTGCATTTGAGTTTCAGCTGTTTGCTGCGGAAGATGGGAGCGCATAACTTTATTTGCTGTCTGCCTTTGTTGGCGCTATTTTTATATGGGTGGAGCAGCACATCGTGCGGTTCATGGTGACGCCTAAGTATTTAACATGCTGATGACGTGCAATATTTGACCACCGACCGTTAGGTCCACTGGCAAAGTGTGATGCCGCTTTGAAAAATGTATTAGCTGGCATTTATTATGGTTAATTTTGATTTTCCAATCATGGAGCCACGAGAGGAAGTTGTTTGTGTATCTTTTAATTTCTGCAAGGCCAAATCGAGGATTTTTGTGGTGGTTGTATATTGCGGTGTCGTCAGCATACATACTGACCTTGCATCTGGCGTCCGCTGGGAAATCATTGGTAAATAATATACATAAAAAAGGCGACATGTTTACCTCTTGTGGGACGCCAGTCCGCATTACTCGCTCCCTGGAGCAGGAATTTCCCATTTGGACGTAAACTTGCCGATTTTCTAGAAAATTATGCAGCAAATACAAGTAATTTTGAAGTACCGGGTAATTGCGGTGCAGTTTATAAATGATATTCATATTATAACGGCTCGCTTTTAGGTAAACTCGCGACAAGGCTTCGTTACACCGACCAGTTATCGCTTAAGCCCTTTTAATTGAATTATTTCCCTGATCAATCACTGCTTACGTTTGCGGTTGTATGTAACACATCAAGTATAAGAACAGCTGCAATGATTTCTCTACAATTTACCTACAGTAGGTAAGAGCAGGTATTGCATTTCACCCCCCAAAAATCGATGTCGATATTTCACCCGTAATACATTTCTTTTTCGAAAGAAAGACATGTGAATACCACTCAAAAAACGAAAAGTCGAGTTAATAGCAAACTTGGTATTTAAGTTCTGAATCTTCCAAGTATGCGACACGGAGGTTTTCAAAAAAATTCACCCCTAACTAATATTTGCATGGAAAAGATTTTAAAAATATTCGATTCTTCCAAAACAATTCTTCCCTATTTTGACTAAAATACTGTATTTTGATGATATTTATATGGCAAATGAAATGTATATCTTGAACTTTCTAGAAATTTTTGTAGCCCATTCATTGTGAAGGGATATAACGGGTCTTTCAACAAGAGTATCCTATCTTTAACATGTGATAGCTGCCGCTATTATTGAGTTACAGCAGTCATTTCTTTATGGGTTACAGTTGTTATTGAAAAATAGTCATGGAACGTTACAGCATTCAGCAACGAGTATAAATTATGAAAATTTATTATCAAAATGGATCATCTATTCGCCAAACCTTCCGTGTATTGCGTGAAGTTTACGTATAATCGTCCCTGCGAGAGAACGATTCGGCGTTTGATCGATAAATTTGAAAGAAGTGGTTCTGTCAGTGATCATATAACGCCTGTACGTAATCGAACTAAGCGCTCCAACGAAAATATAGGCGCCGTCCGTGAGAGTGTACACGAGAATGGAAACAAATCGATTACTCGTCAAGCGCAAGAATTGGGACCTTCACCGATCACAACTTGGCGAATTCTGCATCTGGACTTGAAGTTGCACGCTTATAAAATTGTGTTAACTCAAGAACTAAAGCCCAATGGCCATAAGTTGCGCCATGTATTCGCTGACTGGGCTATGGAGAAATTGGAAGCTGACCCGGATTTTTGTCGAAAAATCATCTTCAGCGACGAAGCCTACTTCTGGATGGATGGTTTTGTTAACAAACAAAATTGCTACTATTGGAGCAATTGCAATCAAATGCAGATTCAAGAACAACCACTTTGACCCCAAAAGGTTACTGTGCGCTGTGGATTTTGGTATGGTGGAATTATTGGTCCATACTTTTTCCTGGACCAAGATGCAGAAGCTCTGTCAATGGAGAAATATACCGGGCTCTTAGAAGGGACTATTTTTGGCCTCAATTGGATGGTATGGATCTAAGAAACATCTGGTTCTAGCAAGGTGGTACCACAAGTCCTACTGCTCTCAAAGCAACCGATCTTTTGAAGGAGAAGTCCAGAGGTTTCATCATTTCCCGTGGTGGTGATGTTAACTGGCCCCCGAAGTCATGTGATTTAACGCCGTTGGATTACTTCTTGTGGGGTTATGTTAAATCCCGAGTTTATGCCTACAAGCCACAAACAGTAAATGATCTTATGAATCACATCACGCGTGTTATTCGTTGGACCTAATTTACGTTCCCCTGTCATTGAAAATTGGGTCAACCATATACGCGCAACCCAACGAATTCACGGCGGTCACTTAACTGATGTTCACTTCCGCACGTAATGACATTAACTATGTTCCAAAAAAAATTCAAAGGGTTCAAAGATAGGACACTCTTGTTGAAAGGCCCTTTAGTAAATTGGTATGTAACTGCAGAACCACAAACATGCACTACACAGAAAGGTAAGTTGCTTTAAAAAATACAGTTTATTTCAAATAGCGCTTTTGTGGTATTGACCATTTCAGAAATGCCCTTTGTTATTAGTTTGCATTTTCAATAGCTTTGTAATTTTTGAAGTGCTGACATTTGTCTGTTGCTTCCTGCGATATCATCAAAGAGTATGGACCTTTTAGTACAGCGACACAGTCTTCAAAAATTGACTGTAGAATCGGTTTGTTCCCCTACTTTTATCTCCAACGAAATCTATTACAAATTTGTTTCCGCAAAGAGTTACTTCCACTAACCTAAAGTGCATCGAAAAGTAAGCTTCCACACGATTAGCTTTTAGAGGATATATAGGTAGAAATAGAGGATAGTTGGTAGGGAAAATCATGTGAATGTAACTCAACAAATCTTTGCTCTTATTTAGCGATGATTTTTGAAGACAGAATGAAAGTAACAGCAGATCATGTCAGAGATGCACACGTTGGTATAGCAATTTAACACATTACACATTTGTTGGCTAAATTTCGTGTTACCAAAAGTTATAATTAGAAGCTGAATCCCGCGACTCTTAGTTATCTACATACATAAGCAAGTGCCGGGTAGCTGGGAGTCTCAATCAAAAGAGGATGGAAAGTACTTAAAAATGGCTGCTGTAGTCATTTATAACCAACACACACACTTATGATTTCGCTTGAGCCTCATATTCTGGAGCCAAAAATTCCGGCTCTTGGTTATAATTTTATGCTGAACTTCCTAAAACTTTTAACCTGCGCACATTGCAATTATGGGATTTGAGTATTTGGAAATTGTTGGAAATTCTCAATAACTATAGGTACCTACATTGACATAAAATATCATTCTAAAGCTTATAGTAATAATCAGGGATGGGTCCTCGATACTTGCGATACCTCGATACTCACGATACTTGCATGGTATCGATATCGCACGATACTTCAGAAAATTTCCTTGGTACTTTTTCGATACTTGGGTGGTGATTCTGGAATTTTTATTTTATTTTAAAATCACAAAATATTATTGCCGCAAGTAGAAAATTTTAAAGTGGTGGCAGTGAACCATGTAAACAGTAGAGACGAAGACGAGGATACGAACAGGAAGACCCTTCCTTCAATTTCTACTTATTCAGTGAAAAGTGCAAACCCAAACATCTAATTACCTCACTGTAAGTCAAGCAAGAACAATGACTTGAATTTTCTAGGAAGTGTTTCTTGTCTGGAGATAACTAGAAATGTCAACGCAGGTAAACAGACAACTTCTTTCAGCATCCAAAAATGATCAGGTAAAATTTATTTTTAATTTCTTTTTGTTCAGATTTTGGGATACCTATGTGGGGATAGTCATGTAATACTGACATACTCGTAAAAATGGATCACTTTACAAATATTCCTTTATTTTATTTTATATGTCACCTGCTGCAAAGCCAGAGAAATTACCAGGAATGTGGTACCTGTACAGTAACATTATGCAAGACAATAATCGTGTGTCAGATTCACTGCCAGTTAACAGTTCCCAAGAAGAAATCTGCGTATCTCAACGATGATTTGTCACGGCCTCTTTCTAGTGCACTGGATTACTGGAAAACAAATTCAAAATTTCTAAAGTTACAAAATTGGTCACTAAATATGTGTGTATTCCACCTACAACAGTTTTCTCTGAAAGACTATTTAATACAGCAGAACTCATATGTGACAGAAAAAGTAGACGACCCCGAAAGAGCGAGAATACTTCTGAACAAAAACTTTAAAAACTGGAATGTTTCAAAAACCCATTATGCTTTAAAATGTCTAATGTAGTGTTTAAAAATAAGTACATTGATGGTTTATAATTTTGACTCATTAAACATGTGCACCTAATTAATTCATTGGCATTACACCGTTCTCCCAATATTCTATTTTGCATTGAAACTGGAAGTAGAAACGTCGGTATCGAGTATCGAAGTAACGGATATCGTGGAAAATATCATGTATCGGTATCGAGGATCGAGAAAACTAGTAATAATATTGTAAAGCAGCGGCTGGGTGTCAAGCTTCAGGAAACCGCACCGAGCAGTTGGAGGGATAGAGATAAGTGGCGCTCTCGCCCGGCGTAAGCACCAGCAGCGCTATCAACAGATAACCACAATCCTCTCTTCGTTTCCATTCTCCCTGCCTCCACCACACTCTAGAATGTTCTGTGAAAATTTCCTTTAGCTATAAAACTAGCCCTCTGGCGAGTAAGTGAGTGAGTTAGTGAATACCTTTCTGGTGCGACAAGGAGTGCTGTTCTCCGAGCGAGTTTGTGATGTTTGTTGTAACGTGCAGAGAGTGCTCCTACTGCAGGAAACTAGAGAAGTCTTGTGTTCGACTCCCCAGCAAGTGAACCATCCAAAAGAAGAGGCTACGTTGTGGGTATATTTCATTACCTGCTATTCGCGAAGAAAGTGAAGTGAAAGTGAGAAGTTGAACGATATGTCATATTAGTGAAGTGACTGTGAGGAATCGGTAGTCAAACTATGTTACGTTAATGTTAGATTAAGGTTACCTTCCGTTTCACCCTACAGTATTACAGTAACGATTTAACAACTCCTACGTCTAGTGAACCAAGCGAAATTACGGCACCTAAGGGACAGCTTATCATGAGTTAGGAGCGCAGTACAGCTGGAAGCATCCAGCCCGTAGAGAAAGAACTTCACTTTGTGTACGCAATGTTCATGTTACATTCCTTCTCGTTCACCGTAACGTTTAATAATGATAACAGAATTATGGCAGCTTCTGCTTGTTTCTTTAATTATAAGAAGGACGGAAGAAGAAAAGAGCAAAGCCCAGATATTTGCCGAAGTCCTTCAAAAAGGAGATTAAAGCCCTATCCCACCAGCGTTAAAGCTCGTAAGTTCGGAAGCTATTCAAGATATCAAACTTAGATTTTTTACAGATTCACCAATCTACCTTTGTCCAATCAGTTTCTTTACGGAACATAGGATATATGTTATACATTATAACATAATTTGATCAAAAGTAGTCGGACGGTAGCCCTTTGCCCGGATGGGCTGTTGTGCCACGGGGTTGCGTTTTTAAACCTTTTTAATAAGCAACCATCTTATTTTCTACCAAAGTAGATTCAGAATAACACTTAATGTGCTTTTGTCATCCTTAAATTTAATGTACAATCTTCAATTGATTCTGAGAAAACGCTTTTGAGCTTGAAAGCTCTAGGCACCATAAATTGCGACAGGCTTTGTTAAGAGTGGCATTATCTGGTATGTCCGATTCGTACAAAGCAATTAAATTCACGAAAAGGTAAAAATTACATGTATGTAAACAATTTCTGAATATTTTCTGTTAACCAGCTTTCTTTTAAGTTCCGTAAAATAAAGGCATTATTAAACTCCATTTATACGCATTTCGTATTCTTAAATTTAAAATTTTGAAAACACAAAAGGATATATTGATTTGTACTTATTTTTGTATCATAGGCCGGATTAAAATTATTTGCTTATATAAACTTACAATGAAATTACAATTTTGAGCACCTAACTACTTTCCTCTTCGTTTTCTTCGTCTTCCCTTGCACGATGCTGCAACAAATGCATTAGACCGAAATCTCAAAACTATGATTTTACCAGAAATGCAAAGCGAAGCTTTTGAAGTAGCTTTTCTCCTTTCAGTGACAATGACAATGTCAATGACAGTGACAGAGACAGTGACAGTGACAGTGACAGTGACAGGGACAGGGACAGGGACAGGGACAGGGACAGGGACAGGGACAGGGACAGGGGCAGCGACAGCGACAGGGACAGGGACAGCGGCAATAGCGACAGCGACAATAACATTAATAAGAAACGAGGAAATGCCAATGAAACATTACGCGCCCTCATGTTTGCATGGATTTTATTAAGGCAATTTAAATCTGTAATCCGTAATTTTGGATAACAGCAGCGTAAACAAGAGGGAGTTTATTCCCTGGAAAATAAAGTCCTGTAACTAAAGTGGAAAATATTCAAAGACTGTTCTTGCCTATTATCACGGACTACATGTGATAGTTCAAGTCTTGGGAACTTCCTCACCCCGCTCATCGTCTCTTACATGCAGAACAAAGTTCACTCACGCCACTGTCGGCCATTTCATAGGAATCGCGCCCTTGCGTTCCCGCACGAATGTTTATCTACTTACCGCAATGCCGGATATAAATATAAATTTTATTTGTCATAAATATATCTTAAGCTTAGGGTATTTTAATCAAAATCGTTAGAGCCATTTTTGACAGAATTAAATTTTTTGAAAGCTGCACCCTCTGCAGTAAGTGACTTTTCTTGAAAATCTTCGAGTCTCATTCTCGCAAGATGCTGAACCAAGTTTGATATTTGACCAACTTTTCGTTTTTCAGTTATGCTGTTCAAACACACACACACACAAACGCGCGCGCGCGCGCCGACCTTTCATTGAAAATGCCTTTCTTAGATTGAGGCGATCTCAAAACTAGCATTTCCGGTGAAACTCATATGGAAATTTTGAGCGGGACATTGCTTAAAAAGTACTAGGGAAGGTAAAAATAGGCTCTTCTATCTCTAGATACATTCTGATTTTGAAGGGATCGTATTTTCATTCCTATCTTGCACCTTATATGAAATAACATACTCTTATATAGAACCGGTCTATTAGTTACGCTAGAGCTGTCAGCACTTATTGCCACAGAATAATTATGTATCTCAATACAACCCCAAATAGGAACGTATACTTATAAACAATGCAGTTCTCTCTTAGCTTCATCCATTAAGCTCCAAGCAAATGTAATGAATAGCGGAGCTGCTTTTGTCGACCACAATGAAAGGTAGCTTCTAATACGTTGCATAAATATAATGGTTTAAATCAACAATGACAATGTTTTGTGCTAATGCGTGTATGTACAAGATAAACGGAGTGCATGTGACGTATACATGAGTTCTGATTGTATTAATTGTGCTGCCCTGCTTGGCGGTTTGGTCGTGTTTGAAAGGCACTTCTAACGGTTGACGGTGGCTAAAATCCTAAGAACGTTTATTAAATCCTACTCTAAAGTTTTGTGCCAAAAGGTCAACGTTGGTAGAATTAAGAGCATTAGTTCTGTAAGTTGGTTGTACCGCTAGAGAGAAGTGGTTTATTAGTCTATTCTGTAGTCATAATGCTTTTGGTAAATCGTTTCAATATCATTTTAAGGCTAGCGGCTTTACAACCTGGACTGGCGATTTGGTTAATTTCATTTACCTGCCAACAACATACTTTACGAAATTATTGTATAATGATGTAGAAGATAAAACCTCGCACTTTACCTATAATTGGGTACAGCCTCGTGGAATTCTTTAACGGATGAGAGTTCCCTGCTGTTTACGGAAATGACTGAAACAATGGTCGGTGAATATAGTACATTTGACTTAGTTCCACTCTGCCACCCCCTGCCTCCCGGGCCCTTACAAGTTCTGAAAATGGTGGACATTTTGGCGAAAAACATTTATCGAAATTACACAGTTTTCACGTAATAGCAGGATCTAATTAACTACATTCATATGAATGTCTCCATTCACTTTTACTTCTTTCTATATGGCCTCTGCCAACTATTCTTACGAAATATTATTTTCTTTCCGGTTCATGTTGATGGAGATGAACATTAGTCTCCATACACATTTCGTGTGGGTAAAAAGGGGATAGAGCAGTGATGTCCAACCTTGTCCCTTCGGAGACGCTTACGTATAGTCCGGTGCACGGAAATTTTCCGATATGAGGAACAGCTGTTTAGGTTGGTAGTGAATGGCACCACGCCCCCCAGTTCAAACTCCTGTCAGCCCTTTGTTTCACGATGGTGGAAGTGAACCAGAAGCCGAGACAGTTTAAGATACATTGATCCATATAATTCAGAATGTGTCTCATCGGACTTTGATTATTTTATCAGTGGTTATTGAGGATTGGAGCAAACGACAGATTTCCAATCCTTTTCGAATAATGCACCTTCTCAGGTTTGTGTAGTTTTCTTAGGAAGGTAATGGGGGATGAGGCAGATTTATCTGTTTAATTATTTGTGTATTACTTGAACTCCACATTGCGCATATTTGTTTGGAATCATATCATTTCATTACAAAATAATTAAAGCTGTAACTTAAGCTCCATCTACACAAAATATAACGAGCATATAAAAGCATGTTTTCCTCACGTAGACAAACATAAGGGGAAAACACAAGACGATAATTTTCTAGTAATTAATCCACGTGTCCAGTATTCCCGTTCTTGGTATTTCTTCCATCAATTTCAGCCAGTTCACTGCATAAAGTTCCGCAGCCCTTGCAGCGTTATACCCTTGTTCAAGAAGCGCAATTACTTTCGACTTGTTCTCCATATAGTTTGCTCACTTCAAATGGCATGCATAGTATAATATATTCAACAAAAGTGTTTCGTCAGACCCACCCCTTGTCCTTCTCCCTGGTTCCCGAAACCGAATCCCAGAGATATGACATCAAACCAATGAGCAACGGACATAGCCACGAGATGATAGTGACAATCGTTCCACTCAGGTTAAATTCCTTCTTACTCCTCCCCTTGCATTACGTACCTCAACCACGCCCCTTGGTCATCGGTCATTGCTTGTGTTATTGGACTTTGATACAAACCAATAAGAGATTGGCATAGCCAGAACTAGCGTGGAACATGACTAGTGAAAAGGTTATGCCAACACTAAAGTAACTCACCAAAAGACACTAACAGCATCGGAAAATCTCCGTGCACCGGACTGTACTTACCTGCTATTTCCCACCCCACTACTTCAGTCAGAGGGTGAATCAGCTCTTGCCTGTGACGTGTAGAAGTACAAGCAGACAACCAGTATTCAGTGACGGGCACAAACAGGTGATTCCATGGCAGTCTCTTAAGTCATACCCTGAGTTTTTCGGAAATGTTCTCAGAAGAGATCTTCAATCTGAATGATTGTTGTTTACATGGTAAATAGAAGAGACAGACAAAAGCTTACTGGACACAAAATGTGGATCTCGTTAAAACACACAATTTATGTCAAGTGTTTTTTTTTTTTTTTTTTTTTTTTTTTTTTTTTTTTTTGAGGGAATCATTTCTCAGAGAGTCCTTCATATTTGTTTGAATTTGTCAATACTTATACTTTTCTCAAATATAAATATGCTATTCACCTTTTTATCTCTTGGCCTTAGAACGACAACAGAATTTTAAAGGTACCGCATAGCAACCAGCTCTTAAAACGTCTCACTCTCGCTTAAAGCCTACCGTATACACATATTCCCCTTGTAACTACCAGAAAATTATCAATTAGATAATTTCAGCTAATGTTTTATGTTGATTAAAGTGTAGTATATAGAGAATACACATTTGCAAGAATAGTGTGCAGAAAAGTGAATATAGCTCTGCATATATTTGAGAACAGAGTTTGTACACATTGATGTACTACAAGTCTGTATGCAATAGGTTATGTGACGATCACTTGGTGCACCTTCTGAGCTTATGCACTTCGACTTTGTCGCCAAATATTGATAGACTTCTTAAACGTAAACAGTACCAAAGGAGTCACCAGTGAACAGATGTTTAACACATAAAATTTGAAAGCGCTGTCGTAAATCGAAGGCAACGTACATGTAAGCAAGTGGCCACTGCCATACAATGCACATCTGAAAAGTAAAGAGTAGCAAAGTCCGCGTATAGTGGAAAGAGATAAATCCAACGTCCCCTCTATCGCAAAGGCTGGACATGGCTGGGAAGGTGAATCAATGGTGTTTACAACACACCTTACATGACACCTTGAGAAGCAAGTAAACAGAAACAGTTCTTTACAAAACAGAAAGGTATTGAAAAGTTTGAACCAATAATACCGGATATCTCAGAAGTGGCCGATGCTACAAGAAACTTTTGAAATAATTGTGTATTCTAAAGAGCTCTACATCTTTTTCTGAAGTTAAGTGTCTTCCTGCTTGTTATAGGTTACCGATTGTAAACATTGTACAAAATTCCTTCCGAATTAAGAGGACTTCAGAGGTCATACTCAGAATACTCAGGATACACATTTTGTGTGTCGTATAAATATCTCAAACATAAGATATTTCCATCATACCTGCTAGAGCCATTGTTGAGAAAATGAAATATATTGAGGCTTTTGCCATGTAAACAGTAGTTTGAGGTGAACGATTTTATTGAAAGTATTTGTCTCATATCTTATGAAGATACTGAACCTAAATACCAAGTTTGGTATTTTTGAAACATTCCATTTTACAGTTACGCTGTGCGCAGACACAGACACACACACAGACACACTCATACAAACATACACACGTGCGCGCGCACCTTCACACCTTTTTCTAAAAATAGCCTTTTACGTATTCATGGAACACATATTGTCGCTGAAATATGGAAATCAAATTTTAGGATGAAGTTCCTCGTAAATACTCAGGTGGTTGGCAGAGAAAGTGAAAACCATAACACCTACATGCAATTAAATAGGAGCGAATATGAAAATTCCCCAACAGCGTCTAACTAAATGGTTTCAAGACGATGCCATCAAGGAAACTCAGCACAGTATAGTAAGGTTAAGTGACAGATCTTTTAACAGCTGGTCGCTATGTGAGCATTTGAGCATTCTCTTTGCATGTGCGGCACATAAGAAAAGGAATAACGACTTCTCTTTTGAGAAAAGTATAACTGTTGAAAACATCAACCAAATAGCAGGAATATCTCAGAAATGGTTCAGCAAAAAAAAAAAAGACATTGTCTTTACAGCTAAGCAAATGCCACTCTGAATAAGGAGTTTCTGAGGACTATAAATATGTGTTTTTGAAATGGTTTTCTTAAAGTCGATAAAAGTTCATAAATACGTATACGTTTCTAAATTCTCTTTAACCTTTGTTGAAAACATGGTTTTTCAAATTTTCGAATGAGTCGCGAACTTAAATTTAAACTTCAAGTGTCACAGAATTGGTGTTGCCATCTTATTCCTTAATTTGAAGCAATTTCTAGTTAGGTAATTATGGTAATTAATACCAACCAAATAGAAAAATTGAACGCCCTTGATTATCTATAAACGTCTAGCGCTTGTTTATAGAGAATCCAAATAGCACGTATTTCACTGGCCGGACTATAGCTCACTATTTCATGCGTCACATTGTTATTGTTCAAAATAAACAGCAAAACTGTGCGCTGCACAAATATTTGCTTCTCCTGTCCAACACAAAATGATATCTGCAAACGAATAACAATAGGGAATATGAGATAGCTCTTCATTAATGCAAGGGCATGTATTAAATGAACACACGTGAACTCATTGAATTTAGCTTTCACATTCAAATATAGGATTATTTTAATCAGTAAAAGTGTGCATAAATTAAGTAGGACAATTAAATATTGAACAATATGAGATAGCAAACCTAGAGTCTAAGAAGCCAGCTTATGAAGATGTGAGACTAAATGTGTATATCATATTACTGTCTGTCATTACTATTTATTGGCTTAGTTATAAAATCAAAACGTAATAATTTCTGCAAGCAAAGAGGCAGAAAGTCTCTTAAAACATATAAACTTAAATTCGTAACTGAAGTACCAAATTAACATGTACTTTTATTATTTTTTCGAAAACAGACATACAGGCACGTTATTTCTAAAATGTATCATCTTTAGTTAAGCAGAGCTTAAACCAGACCCTTGATGCCAACAGAGATTAAATAAACTAACCCCGTAGAGCAACAATACTTTCAGGACCAAGGCCTACGCCGACCACTTGCCCACCACAAGCGTCATAGTGGGGTGCAGTGTTGGAGTGTGGGCCCTGGTCTTTCCTGGGCGATATGGGCAGTCTGGTGTCTTCGCAACGAATGCTTACAGGAATTCCTGTTGCCTCCTGACTAAGGTTAATAGACAGTTGCTCTACTATTTATAATTAACCACATATAAAACTCACAAGTCTATGACATTATTTTTCCCTACTTCAATAAGTTTGAAACCTGGACATATTTAGAAGATTAACATAAAACGTTCCAGTTTTTGCACACGGAACGAACTTACACCGAATGCTCTGTTCTAGTACAAAGGATTCTGTATACGCTGGTTCCTTATTTAAGGAAATTATGCAAAATTAAGCTTACCCTAGATATAAAACAAAGAAGGGTAACGTAAATATATTTCATAGTTCCCCTGTTTGGATAGCAGTGACGTAGTGGCTGTAAAGTGCACCTGTCGCATTTATCGTTTCATACGCAGAGAAAGGACATTGCCTGCAAAGCAGTTGCAGTCTTAAAACTTAAGATTATGAGACTAAACTCAAATGTACAGTGCTCTTAATTCGTCTTCTTCTTCTTTCCCTTCTTCTTGTTCTTCTTGTTCTTCTCATCATGGAATAGGAATGTTTCCTGTTCCGTCCTCAGCTCACCACCTTGCTCTTGGCTGACCCACATCTCTTCTCCGTCTTGGTTTGTATATTAGTGCCTGTTCTGACAGTCGTTCCTTGTTCATCCTCCTCAGGTGATTTGACCAGCGACTCCTGAAGTCTTTTAAGTTCTGTACAACTGGGAGTAGGTTTAGTCCCTTTCTTACATCCTTATTTTTACATTTATCCAGTTTTGTGCAACCTTTAATACTTCTGAAGAACTTCATTTCCACTGACTGTATTCTCTTAATATCACTTTTCCTTAGGCTCCATATTTCGTACCCATATAGCACATTTAGTACGGTCATTGTCTTATAACATTTTATTTGTGTTTTTGTGTTTCTTTCGCCGTTATCTGTTTTAGGCTCCTGGAGATCGTAGAATTTTGAAAACATGTTTTAATATTAATATCCTTGTCATAATCATAGGCAATGTCACAACCTAAATATCTGAAATGGCTGACATGCTCCAAAACAGTATTATTGATAACTATCTTGTTTCTGATTGGAGCTTTCCTATGAATGCCATAACTTTTGTCTTCTGCAAAGAAATTTATATTCCTCGCATATTGTAATAAGATTATACATAGCTTTCTGTAGAGTGTCTTCACTTTCTTGAACTATTCCACTCGTACGTGACTTGGCTGAAATCACCCAGTCATGTGCATAACAATTTAATATTTCAACCATTTCATTCGTGAAAACTGCATCACATTTCATTATCACCCCCTCTGCTTGTCTTATGTTATGATCAGGTTAGAGAATCTAGCTGCACTGTGGTGCAGATGCGCAACAGAGCCGCTATTCGATGTCAAATATGGCTGACTCTCGTTTCGGTGCTCAAATAGATGAAATAATTCGAAGAGGGAGACCTCAGAACACAGAATGCAAAGGAAATACGTATGCAATCAGTTTGACAAATTTTGTATAGAACGAAACTTTAAATTAACAGCAGATATTGCAACTTCTCACATTACCAGCATCTTAACAAATTGGAGCAACAATATGATAATCTTGTAGATCGTGCCATTGGACGCTGACGTATGTATTCATGTCACACTTTAAAGGGGTTAGTAATTACAATACAGCATTTAAATAACATTTCATATCGTGAAATGGTCCTAATAAATACAACTCGAGATAGTCAAACTCTCTAGATAAATTGGCAATCACTCGTGGCATTACTTCTGAGAATGATCCGGTTATCTGCAAATAAAACAATATTTATTATGTTTCGTTGATTTAATAAACCTCTGTAATCTGCATCTTCCATTCTCTAAGAATGTCGTCCATATAAATGTTAAAAAGCCTTGGAGAAAGACTGTATCCTTCTCTAATGCCTTTGTTAATTATAAATTCTCACGGTAATTTTCCATTTGTTGACAACGTATTCATCGGTTTAGAATATAGTAATTTTATTTATATTAGATGAAGTGACCACCTCCGTAGCGCAGTGGTGGCGCGCCTGCCTATGGCGCAGAGGATCCAGGTTCCGTCCCCAGGTCGCGAAGGCTGCATAGGCGGACTGGACTGCTCGGGGCACTGACCATGTCCCAGCCTCAAGTTCTGCACTCCACTCACGACGCCTTTAGTGGGCAGAGGTGGGAGACGCAGCGGCCGGGCAGGAAGTTTTGGCCCACGAAGCGCTGTTACGCTGGGGGTTAGTTTTTTATCAGATTAAGTGGGATACCTTTTTGTTCATTATGTTCCACATTATTACTTTATTGTAGTAAAATACGTTTTATGCTTACATTTTCATTCTACATTCTCATAATTACAAGAATGTTTTAAAGATGCACATTCAAGGTTCATTGAGTCCCTCAAAAAACGCCTTTAGACAAACCTCGCACGCTTGAGCCTGTATGTGTGTGTGTGTGTGTGTGTGTGTGTGTGTGTGTGTGTGTGTGTGTGTGTGTGTGTGTGGGTGGGTGTGGGTGTTGGTGTGGATGAGTAGGTGGGTAGGTGGATAGGTAGGTAGGTATGTAGATATGTACGTATGTAACGGAATCTTTCGACGTAATTTTCATCCACAGAGTCGTTTGACTTGAAAGTTTGCACACACGTCAATCACTGACGGTAATACAATAATATCATAATTTAATCCTGAAGTCCTGACCAGCATCATCAGGATAAACAAAATTATTTAGATAAATTTATCAATGTAACGGAATGTTTCGACGTAATTTTCACCAACATGAGACGACTGACTGACTTGAAAATTTGCACACGTGTCGAGGACCAATGGCAGTACAATAATAATATAATGTATTTGTCCTAATATCCTGACCAGGAACACCAAGATAAAAAAATTACTCATCAATTTAGCAGAATCTTTCAACGTAATTTTCACCAGCTTGAGACGTCTGAATAATAAGAATTCTTTCTTGATGCATCCAATTAATTTATCCACTTCAGGAAAATTTGCACATACTTCTTCCACTACCCGGTGTAATGCGTGCGCTAAACATATCACATGCACCATTTTTGGGTGGAGTGCACTTAAAGAAGCAGCAGTTTTCATCATGTAGGGTGCTGCATATGTTATAAAAATCAATACATTGGAATTTTGAATCCCATAGGCCAAAGTATTCTCAATGCCTGGTCAAATACTAAGGTGATGGTTGAATAGTTCACTTTGTCCAGCTGCTCACAATGTAACATAAATTGTTCTCCGGGGCTGTGTGCTTCTAGAACTCCAATAAAAACATTCGCTAAATAACGGTCTACAGAGTCTATTGTCTCGTCGATGGATACGAATATGTTCTTTTCTCCAATCCTTTTTCTTATTTGTTGCAAAGTTTTGTTGTAGCACCAATCCACGTAGGTTCTTTTCAATGTTCTGGGATGTGGAATTAATTTTCCTGTCTCCTCTTCTAAGAAAGCGCCTAGCTTAGGATGATTCAGCTTGTGAAGTGGAATATCGGCAGATAAAAATGCTTCACATCATTTCTCACAAAATGGCGAAAATGTTGAACAAGTTTCGCCCAGAAGCATCTGCTGTAAGCTTACAATGGATTTTATTTTCAAGTCCTTGCAGGCAACGTTTATGCTTCTGCTGTAACATATGTTGTTCTACCGTAAACGTTTTTTCAGCATCCTCTCACATCACAGATCTTGCAGAATAATATATGACCAACCGTGGAAAAAAATATTTTCTCCATATTTTGAAACAAATGGCTTCAATTTAACACTATTACTTTCCTTCACTTTAGGCATATTGTTCATATGGTGCTCGTACAGGTGTTAGAAACAACTGATCACCTCACTTAACAGCACAACAATGCCGGTTTACCTGGATATAGGAATTTCCTTGGGAGTGTGGGCAAGTTCATTAACCACATTCCTTGAAAAATTGATGTAGGAAGTAGCTTAAGCTCTAAGAAATTGAATCCCTAGAAGTGGACCTAGAATGCACATTCCTTGAAAAATAGGGATAGAAGTTAGCATAGCATTTACTTAAATCTAAGAAATTGTGTTGACAAGGAAAATTTTAATTTTAATTTAGAAAATGAATTAAATATAAATAATCTCCCAATTTTCCGGAAAAGTGTTAAAAACGCCCAAAATGACCTAAAAATTGCCAAAAAATGACATCCGTAAAAAAGTAAGAAATGCACAAAAATGCCCTAACAAAATGCTTTTATTTAACTCGTTAGTCAATCCCATACCTTTCTGTATATGCAGGCAATGTTTCAACCTTCATAAGGAAAAGATGCAAAATCATTAATTGCCTTGCCTTAATCATTACCAAATAAGTTGGAAAGTATGGACTAATCAAGAAGCGGTACCAAGGACGGTCTATGGACGGGCATATCGCAAACGTTTACTATAAAGCACCCACGTGCATCGTTAGTGTCGGATCTCCAGTGAGTGTGCTTGGCATTCATATCGCCAAGAAAGACGAGCAGTATGGGGAATTTGTGCCAAAAGAGTCCGAAGGTCGTTCTCGTGCGCAACACTGGCCGGCGTCAGATATACATCGCAAACAGAAAAGCACAGATCCTGCAACTGTACACGTACCGCTACAGCTTGCAGCGGTATGTTAAGGGGTGTGCTGGTGGCAGAGAGGGTATGCGCCACAAGCGTAGCAACACCACCGTAAACTAAATGATGACAGTTGGAAAAGTGAATATGTATTAACACTTTCAAACCAATAACAAAGCATAGCTTGGAGATGGCCGAAACCACAAAATTAAAATTTAAATAAATTGGGTACCTTAAAGAGATGCATACTGCTTTTGGCAGTATGTTAAGATATGCCTTTTATTAGTCATTTAATTATATATTATTGAATCAGATTTTCAGAAAATTAAAAAATACGCAACAATGTAAACATGTCCCCTGTTCCTTGTATTTTGGTGTTGAGAGACTCCCTTAAAATCGTATTGCATTCTGAGAAGATGCTGAGCTTCCTAAGAATATATATGACTTTAAGTTTAGGAATGTTATGATATTCTCGGGAGATATTTGTTTAGGAATCAATGGGTTCTGTGACTAAGTAAACAACTAAGTCCATACACAACACACTCCAAAGTTCCTACGCCTGTTTCTTTCACAGAAGATGGCAAATACAAGGTTTTTACAGTCAGCAAATATCCAGAACACACAAAATATATAACAATAACTGACTGATAATGCGGGAAATAATCTTCAGTTCACATTTTCCCCACAGTAGCTTGCCTCCAAATGTATGATCACCTGATGGATTGGGTGATCGTGCTGCCATCTGCGATGCGGGGTATGCCAGTCCCTATTTTTGGGTTCCTTCCTTCACGGACTTCCCCTATATGTTCCTTCTTCTACATATACCAGGGCGTCCCTCCTCATGAATTTGAGGTATATATATCCAATTCCAAACTGGACTGAGTTCTTCTGAGGCTGACAAAATTCATTTTAGCTTAGTTGTGTGAGATACTCCTTCGAACAGCATCTGCGCAGCTGCTGTTTTCTGCTGTAATGTGAATCTTTCGTTAAATTACTCTTGACCATCGGTTCTACGCCGCTAGGGACTGCAGATAGCTTTTCTCTATAGAGTAAAAAATATGGAAACGCTGTAAGTGGCTGCATTCCTGTTCCTTTAGATTGTACAGTGGGTTTACGTTTGGTTCAGCCATTGTGACAATGATATTCTTTTTCTCTTCCATAATGTGGGATCAACATAAAGCTTTTCATAAGCAACGTTTGATAGCGCCAAGCATCCTCTATCACCAGCCACCACAAGGACTCCTAAGTGCGATGAATTTCCATCTGGTGTTATTTAGTGCCAGATATTGTCTTCTTTTCGAGGCTGTGAGACTGTTTCACAATTCTGTTAATTCTCTCTTTGAGGCCTAAAATGTCTGATCTTTGGTGCAGTAAATTGTGTTGGGGCAATTCACGTTTGCCATCAAATCGTTAAAGCGCAGAGGCGCTAATGGGGAGTACTGACCAAGCAACGAGAGAGTGAAAACGTGTGTTGGGCACACTCCCGAGAGTAAGAGGAAACAGGGCGTAAAGAATATGGCAGGCAAGGATACCGTAGACGCAGCGATAGTTCAGCTGGGGGAAATAGGAGTCATATAAATAATGGAAGAGGGGATATAGGTAAATAAAGGAGTAAAAGTAGTCAAGAAGGAACAGGAAATACAAACGGACATTGAAATGTTAAAGGAAGAATTAGGTAATATCGAAGGATGAATGGACAAACGGGAGGGGAAAAGGATATATAATATGGTGATTACTGGAATAGAAAAAGGGCAGGAGTTGAACCAAGACGAGAAATAAAGGAAGTTGTGGAGGAGGGACCCAGATGAGCATACGTAAAAACGAAATATGTAAAGCATTCAGATTGCAAAATTTATAGGTGCACATACAACTTACAACATATTGCAATATACAAAAGACAGAAAGGAACAAATATCTTTATTAATAAAGACTTCTTATAGGAGCAAAGGCAGCTAATGAAGAAATTAATAAGAGGAAACGAGCAAAAGGTCAGGAGAAACAGGCCCACATTAGAGGTTTGAAACTATGGACAGATGAAACAACAGACACCGTAGCGGAAAAACAAGGAGTAATGAGAAAGGAAACAGGAAATTAACGTGATCAGATGAGGAAACACTGGTGTGGAATGGCATTGCTTCAAGGACAGCGGCGCTAGAGACGTAAGAGGAGAAGATGGAGAAAGAAACAATGTTTGAAGGGCGAGGAGGAAATAAGGGGAAGGCAGCACAGTGCAACACCTCAAAGGCAGCACGTACAAGAAGGCAACAGGGGATATACATCAGAAATTGAAGAAGATGGCGAGTAGTGCAAATAGCAAAGGGGCAATTTCAAAGATGAGCAGAAATAAAACAAGCAAACAAAATAAGCAGAATGGAAAGCCCATGATACATTACTGTGTAGTGAGAATGGCACGGAAAAATGGTGAACGACAAAGATATGCACGTACGTGGAAAAATGTCGTCAGGGGCAAATGGGAGTCAGATAACAAAAAGGAAAACAACGGAAAAAGAGGAAACTGTTGCCTCCCGTCATGTGACGAGACACGTGGTTTTAGTTAACTTGTAGTTAGGGGTGGAAGGAAGGTTGGGATAAACAGTTTTGGGCTAGTTAAGTAGGAATTAAAAAAAAAGAATCGAAGATCAAGTGAGGAAATAAAGTGGAAGTGAGTAATAAATGGTCAAGAAGAGAGTGCATGATTCTGGTGGGGCAAATTATTAGCAAATGGTTAGGAAATTTAGCTTAGAAAGGAATGAAACAAGAATGGAGGTAAAAGTAAGGTTAGACTGAACTGATTGGTTTAAAAATAACTTTAGGGAAAAGGAAAACATAATATAGTAGGTGAGAAAGGTGGTGCAAATGACAAAAGTAATAACAGACGAGTTGAAGAAGGTTACAAAAATTAGCAAAAAAGAATTTAAAAAAAAATAAACAACAGCACATCAAAATGCAAACGTATGTAAGAAATCTTAAGGGCTGTCCAATGACAGAATGGCCACGGCCCAAGGTCAAGGGCCTCCTAAGATGTAGATGCTTCAGTATGTGCTGAATATATTGAGAAATTCGATTAAAATACCTAATGAAGTATGTAACTCTGAGTGGATAGCGCGAATTGTGGCCGAATTTCAAGCGGTATACGAACTTTTGTTCTCACTCCTCAACTCGATATGTAGAGGTCTGGCTAAATCAATATCTGTGACTTCGAAAGTTTTTCGTGTTGTCACTTTGTCGCTCGGAAGAGGGGCTCCATTTGTTTGGCCACTGAAGTTCTTTTTCTTTTTTAAATTATTGGGCAATTACCTCCTCAATTACTGGTGGCCATGGAGAATCTAAAGCTTAGCTATGGAAATACAAACTTTTATATGGTGCAATCTAACGTGAATACGTTGAATTGTCAGGCGAACAAAATTATGTCATTCATCCAGTATTATTGAGTGACGTAATTTTGTGAAGCCATGTGCAAACTGCAGTCTTCCTCCAAGGCGAGTATGGACATATTCTATGAACTTTGAAAAAACTAACATCTTGGATTTCCTGGGGAATGGAAAATTGTGCGGATGCGCAATAGTTGGGCTTTGAGGGAATTAATTTCCACATCATTATGCAACAGACTCTTTGGGCGGAAAATTCCGAAGCGCTAAGTTCTCCAATAGTATTTTCTGTTGTGCCTGTGTTCCGTATGAAACGAACGATACATGGTGCCACACGGAATAGCCTCCAATACGAACTGTAACTTTCGAATAAAATGACAACTCAACGGTGCCTGTCACCAGTAGATGTTGACTTCTGCCTTTGGCTTCGGGCACTGTGCCCTTAGAAACGTCATCTTGAGGCTAAGATTCCGGATTCTTCTTAAGCCACGGGAGCCCATTCCACCGCAGTGCAGAGCTGTGCAGTCCTGCCACCTTGATTCCACGAGAGGGAAGATCCGCTGGAATATCCTGTCCAGGGGACTGCCACCATTGTTCCGTACTATTATTGACTGGAGTTTGCTGCCCACTTGCAAGCAAAACCTTTTCATCTGTTAACTGTATTTTGCATCCTTCTCAGGTTCACCATGGAATCTGCCCGAAATGTGGCCATAGCGACGCCGTAACCTGTGAAGAGGCAGAAATATTTCAGAAGCCGCGCGTCTACCAAAGTTGTAGCAGGAAATTCACAATTACTGCAGGCTAGATGAAGTAAAATGCGCAAGACAACTTCACTTTGCACATGTAGCACGGTTCCTTAAGTCCTCTCTGAGATATCGCAGAATATATTAACATCTAAAGCTTCTAGTGCCCAGTCTAATAAACCAATGCATCTCGGAAGTGTTATGCCCGATTAATCAGGGAGATCTGTGGCCCAAGAAGTGTCATTTGCGAAGCATTGGGGATAATTTCATCCCATTCCCTGTTAGTCAAACTTCCTGGAAAAACACTTTGCCTTCAAAAGGCACTCGTGACAATATACCAAGTGGAACATAGAATTCTGGGCAAACGCGCAAGATTTCTCGTTTCGCATTTAGCTCTTCAAAACCTTTTTTGGTGATGTCTTTGTGGTAGATGAACAATTAGTCAAAATCTGCGTTCCGTTTTACAACCATCACTTAGTTTCCTTCTTCAATTTGGGTGCTTTAGCCCATCGCAACTCCTTTAACCAGTCTGAGTGCGTAAGCTACTTAGATATTGGTAGGTATATCTCCTTCAGGAGCCCAGTCATCTCATAGTATACAGTTGTAGTTACATATTCTTCAATGCTGGCGGCAAGGTTCTCCATGCAACATCTTTCGGTTCAGAAAATTAGCTGCTCTAGAAAGCCTATCACAGAACTTAGAAGAAATTTCAATGTGAATGACAGGTGGAAGAAAAGGGCTGCATGTGAGGCCGAACGGCAAGCGAGTGGAAAGGCCATCCGTGGCTCTTTAACAGGCTTCTTCTTCAACTGGAACAAAAAGAAAGGTGTTAAATGTCGATCTCGAGGATCAGCCATGAGAAGTTTTATGTTCCATCTCCAAGTAGTGTTATGTGAACCAAACGAAGCCGTTTTGATAGTACTTCTGGTAAAAAATGGAACCAATTTGAAGCCCAATATTGAGTGACGGCGAATTTTTGGAATGTTATGGAGAATCAAAAATAACTTTTCATTTTATTTCACCTTTTTTGTCCTCCTTAACTGCGTGCTGAGGTAAGTAGAATGTATTGTGATTTTAGCTTTGTCAGCGGTCACATCTACTTGGTCATTTTGTTTTGGAATCAGTCATCTGTGAGCGATAAATTTATCTACATGAATAGTTGTCTTCTAGTCCTCTCTAGTGATCACAAAATCGCTTTTTAGCGTTGTTCATTTTGGTGACCAAAACATTTTCAACTTTTCGGGTAAGCCATCCTCCTTCCTTTCTCAGGATTGAATTAACGCTTACATCACTGGCCAGTATTGTTGATCTACTTCCACTAAGAATCCAACCGAAATGGGAGGGATTAACATCCATGGTGCTTGATAAGCGTGTAATCTGTCACTTTTCATCACCTTCCAGTGCGGGTCCCTTCGTATCAGAACCTCGATAGCAAAGGCGCGCTAGTCCTCTTCAGGATCTGCCATGTGCGGTTTTCAGACTTGTGAGAAATGTTGTATGCCCTGCGCATCGTGTGGTTGTGGTGAATAAGTACTATCACTTTCAAAAGTAGGCATCCATATCTTTGACCGAATTTGGGAGAAGTGGAAAGAAAGAAAACGAAGGGTAAAGGAGCATTCCCCGACTTGTTGCAGATAGCTCTGTGATTATTTTTCTTCGAATGCTGACATGATGTCTTTCCGCTTTTGCTGCAGCTTTGAGCCTTGTGACACGGCTGAGGTAAATAAAACAGCGGTTACTTTAAATTCTCTCTAAGCTCGTGTACGCCAGTGATCTCTTGGCTAAATCCCAGTGACCTCATTTTTCGTAAAATACACCGAAGGGGTCTGCACCCATTTTAATTTGGCAACGAAAGTTGGAGTGCCGCTGCAGTGGGAAGGTAATTCGTCTTATTACACAAGGGATGCCTGGAAACGTTTCACTTATGGGGGCTCTGTTCAGCCCATCGTCCAAATAGGCTTTAAGTTTCATGTTACTTTCTACATGTTTTTCTCTTGGCATGACTGATCCATCGTTAACATGGGTCAAAGTATCTTTGGAGGCAGTATTTTCCCACATTTGTTTACATCTTCATCTAGAGCCTGCAGTGCATCAAACCTGCGGTTAAACACTATGACGATCGCATTAAGCCCTTATGCGGATATGAGGTCGTTGTCTTCATGCCTTCTAAGTAGTGCAGACTTGGATTATTATGCTCTGGTCTGCGCATCTGTCTTTCGATTTCCTATTCATTTCTTCCTAGGTGAATGCAACGATATAGATTCCATCAACCAGTGTCTTAGGCTCTCTCTCCAGATATCCTTGAAGGAAGACATGTTTGTTTATGGCGGACAGAGATGTGTCGCTATCTATAGAAGATTCAAACTGCTCCCGAAAGCGCATCCATCTTTCGATAACCCTGAAAATACTTCCAGTTTAATTGGTGATAGTGATATGGTGTGGGATAGTGCGATAGCCCTGGATGTGCTTGACAATCAGCAATAGCTTTAGTAACAGTGAAAGGGTTCTGGATTTCTCATGAAGTCTTCTACAGAAAGCTTTTGGCAGTCTCAGGGTATACTTCACTAATGGAGACATCTATGTTGTAATCATCGTCCGAGATGCGGTCATGAATTTGATCATTGTTCCAATAAACGCTTCAGGGGGACCGAGAGGCGGTCTCTTTGGTACCCTTAGACGTCTGTTGCACTGTTCTCAAGGTGCAAACAGACTGTGCTTGCCAATATGGTGTTATTTCATTTCAATGTATAAACTACGTTGACGAAAAGGTTGCACAATACAAGGGGAAAATAAAAGGTCTGATGTGTTGTACCCACATAACTTTCTCTACTCTTGTACTAGCCATTCTTACAAGCTCCTATTCCTATATCTTCTTCGTGTTACTTGAGATAAACATTTACGGAAATTATCTTATTGCTTATTTCCTTGTATATGCAAGGGGATTATTAGAATACAGTAGAATCTGCGCGATAGTCAAATCTTTTAAAGCTTTGAGATCCCGTTCTCTTTGCACGCTTGACATATACAAAAATCTGATGTGTTGCACTCACATGACTTTCTCTACTCTTGTACTAGCCATTCTTACAAACTCTTATACCTCTATCTTCTTCGTGTTAGCTGGGATAAGCACTTGTACAAATTATCTTATTGCTTATGTCCTTGTAGGTACAAGGGAAATATTAGGATACAGTAGGGTCTGAGCGATAGTCAAATCTTTTAAAGCTTTGAGACCCTGTTCTCGTTGCACGCTTAATATAAAAAAGATGAACAGCGATGTTCCATTTAACTTTTCCGAAACTGACACAAATAACAAGGAATATCTCCGAAATGGTTCACAATGCAAAAACTGTATTTGGACATAAATTGTGTCTTTTAGCGAGATCTACATTTTTTTGTATACTAAGAATTTGTCTATCTCTTACGGTTTAAGAGTTATTCAAAAGTCATCCAGAGTAAATAGGGCTACATAGGCTATAGCCAGAAAATGCAAGATATACATTTCATTTGTCATACAAATATCTTCAACATATGACATTTTAATCAAAATCGTTAATCATTTTCAAGAAAATCAAAATTTTCGAAACATTTACCACGTAAAGGGCAGTTTGGAGTGGGGCTTTTTTCTTTAAAATCTTCATGTCGCATCCTTGAAAGACATTAAACTTAAATACCAACTTTTGTTTTTAACCAACTTTTCGTTTTTGAGTTATGCTGTTCACAGTCTGACAGACTGACACACAGACACACACACACACACACACACACACACACACACACACACACACACACACACACACACATGGACCTTTTTCTAAAAATGCTTTTTTTGGATTCAGGGGGTCTCAAAACATATATTTCCGGTGTAATCTCGACATCGAATTTTTAGGTGCAATACAATGCTTCCTCTACTGAACTATACGTAGTAGAGAAATTAATTATACTGTTTTGGCGTGTTATTCCGGGATGGAAGTACAGTTTTAAGAAGTTCAAAGTATTGAAAAACAACGGAAGAAGATCTTGTTTGGCTCTATACACAGGTGCACACCGGTTAATGTTGCTCGGAAAAATGGTACTTGGGGATGGCGCGGTCATAGTCACTCTAAGAAAGGATACCAGACTTCATATGACTAGAGGTGAAGTGCTTTAGTTGACTAGCAGAGGTATCTTCACATGTACCAACGTTTTGGTTTATGAAATAGTTTCTCAAACTTGCGCTTCGTAACTTTGGAATTCAGAGCTGCTGAATTGTATTTATAATTTTCACAAATTAAGCTTCAGATTATCGCTTAGCAATGTACTCTAGGTACTGGAGGCCCTGGGTCAAAAGGTACCAGCCACTCTAACTTTGAAGCAATTTGATAGAACGTTCACACATCCCACGACAAGGGTAATGGAGCTACAAAATTTCAATATGATAGCACAATTAATTTCAGAAGTTCCTATAAAAAGTTGACGCAAAATTATTTACACAATTTAAAAAACTTTGTGTAACATAAAAATGAAGTATTTGTTGTTTTACTATTATAAAAAGTAATAAAATGGTATAATAATGCAAGCAATTATTAGATTTTAAATGATACAATTCTTCCCTGATCTATGTATCTCTCTTTATTTTCAGAATTTTGTTTACGTAAAATATTGGTACATTTTTATAGCTGAATTTGTTTGCCCAAACGTGCAGTGTTTCCTCAAAAATAGTGTTTAAGAACGCAAATCAAACCTACAGTTATAAAGGTTATTTAATAGAATGCATGAATGAAACATTTGGAAATCTATGGGAAAATTAACTTCAGATTTGCGATTACAAATCAGATTGAGATGTTGTGGTTTCAAAATGTATTTCTTGATATTTTGCTTTTGACACTTATATGCAATCAAATGACGTACGGGAATTAAAATGCTTTTCAGTTTAAAATGTGGGTTGTGGACTTTTTTACCTTAAAATGCTTGACATGATGGAGTTTTCATCCAATACTTCTGAAAAGTTCATATATATTCTGAAAATTTTAGAAATTGAAGCCAGCGTATAAATTGAATAGTTTTAGTACTTCAATAATCAATGTTAAATTAGAAAGCTGATGTAAAAATAATACACAATGATTCGTTTTCAAGCATAAACTTATTTTGAACAAAAGGTCACAAGTTAGGACGACTTTATGCACCATGAGAAGACAAACAGCATAGTTATTTGAAATAAGTGTTTTTAATATAGCATCGTGCGAAACATTTAGATTTCGAAAAGTAAAGAAGAAATCGAAAGGAAATTGAATGTTTACATAAAAATGTCTGGTTATGTTTTCAACCAATTTGAACGGAGGTTTTAGAAAGAGACATTTACAGTGGAGCATCTCCTAAACCATAAAACGGTGTGACCTGTAGTAAACATAAGATGCCTCCCCTAGGAAGTACTCGTATATATTACGTGAGTTGCACTTACGTTGTTGTTTGCTTAATCACAGTACATAAATTGTCGTATTAAAGTAATTACATGGCTGGATATAAACTCAGAGGAAGCTGTATGCTACGGGCTTTAGGCCTGAACATTAGGTTGTTATCTTTGTAGTGGTGGAGTGGGAATACAAGTATACTGGTGTCGAAACTAAGCTTCTCGTTTATTCGGCTCAGCTCGGAAAACGAAAAGAAATAGGAAATAAAAGTTTCCATCTTTCACTTGTGCTTCTGGAGCTTAGTTGCACGAGTTGACAAGGGTTCTTAAGCCGTATGTAGCGTGTAGTTAAGGGATGTTTTGACAAGGGGTGGGGTTGAAGTTGGTGACACTTGACATCAGTGAAAATGGGTTCTGGTTGTGTACTGCGGTCCCACAGAGTTTGGCGCTCTGTCTGATTTTCAACGAACTCCATAAGGGTGTGTGGGTGAAAATTTACCCATTCTGGAGATCGCCCTTCCAAAAGCATACATACAAAACTAGGAACTATATCTACTTACTGTTTATTGAGATAAGCGTTTGCAGAAATTCTCTATTACCTATTTCATTGCAGAAAAAAGGGCTGAAGCGATATTTAAACTTTAAAAACCTATTCGTTATGTACCAGATTAAAAGTTCATCTTTTTGCTCTGCCACGTGAAACAAAGGAATGGCAGCTTAGCATTTCCAGAAAAGTATAAATGCTTCGAAAAGTTAAAACCAAACACAAAAAAAATCTTGGAAATGGTTAATCACATCAAAAGGTATTCCAAATAAACTGTGTATTTTAACGACATAACGTACTTTCTTTCCTTTCTTTCTTTTTCTGTAGCAATACTTCATCTGACTTCTAGGGGTCAGTACATGAAATCCATTCACAGTGAGGAAGAGCTCAAACACGTAACATTCTATATAAAGATTTTATTTGATAGCTTAGTCACCTCTGCCTAGTTGTATCCATCTAATGTATACCTACGCCTAGTACATACGAGATGAAACGAGTGAAACCACTGCCGACATTTTTATCCCGGTTAACATAAAGTAGACAGAAATACAGTGTCTTATAGGATTGTGTGTGCAAGAGGTAGAATGTGAATTTAGCATTATGACATTTAATTGTGACAAGTGATGAACTCTATCGAATATCAAGGTGTACTTTACACCATCGCCATAAATAAAAGCTCTTACAATGCTGCGCTTTCATATTCTCTACTGCTTACTTATAGAAAGTAGAGAGAGTACTGCATTGTACCAAAAAACTCATTCCTCGGAAATAAACGTTTTCAGGATCTTTGAATCCAGAAAAGACATTTTCAGAAGGAAAAAGGTCCTTCTATGACTGTGGACGGCATAACTAAAACAAAAATTCGATTAAATGTGGAACTTGACTAATTAGTAAGCTACAATTTAGCTTCTGATGACAAAAGCAGGTGCATCAGATTTACCCACTTTCCTGCCTCGGTTGCTCGGCTTGCTGTTATCTGCTTTCGCTACGTCATAAGATGAGACTTGCAAAGGCGACAAAGGTTCTAAAGCATGTTCTGTGATGAGGAATTACTTGTTTTCAAAATTTTCATTTTAAGAAATTTCTTATTAAATATTTTCTAGTGATTAGATGTTATGGTGTGAACTATTTAGATATCTTTATAACAATACATATTTTTGCTGGTTTAATGTTCTTGGTAATTCCGTTCAAAAGCAATTTGCTATCTCTCCGGGTCTATGATTTCTCTCCCCCAGCATTTCAAAATTACTTCGTTTATTTTTGCGACATCTTTACGCTGCTTTACTTATCTTTACTAAAAGTGATTTTATTTTACCTCTCTGCGAAGAGATAACATGTCAATCTTTCAACGCTCTAGCAAATGCCAATCCCTGTCAACAAATTCCTACCTACTTTACGCTTCTCTACTTGCTTGATTGTTGCACTATAGCTCCCTCGTCTTAGGTACTCCATAATGATGAAAACTCACGAAACTTTTACTTTTTGAATTTTTATTTTAACTTGATCCATAATCTTCCAGATTTAAAACGATATATGATTTATCTGGTTTACTTCACTTTAAACCTATTTAGCACCAAACATGGGCGTGTCAGTTATTAATTACAGCTTCAAAAGCATTCAAATGAAAGTAGAAGGAGAAAAGAAGATTTATGAGAATTATCCTCCTAAATACAATGCTTCTATTGGGGAATAACTGCAAATATATCTCGAAATAGATTGCATGGGACACATATAAAAAAAACTGGGTACCAGACTTAAGCAAATTATGAAGAGCAGAACTTGAACGATGGTATCGATTTAGAAGGAAAAATCAGCTACTATAGAGAAAATACAAAATAATTATGGGCTGGCCATTAGGATACGAGGAAAGCTATTATTTAGCTATTTCTATCATTGCACCTAACTTCTACGCAACTTCCTTCAGTACCTCTTCGTTGTTCTTATTTAACCCCTGTATACTACAATTTGGCACACTTGAAGTGCACTTTCGTAGCCAAAGTCCACTCTAGTTGACTCGTTTGACTGTTTTTCTTCAACAGGAAACGCAACAATGGTTTCTACAAGTAGAGATGTCAGCCCTATGCTAATGGCAGCTCCGCATTTCAGAGTTCCTGTTGGATCTTCTCGGCCCAGAAGCATACAGGTCGCCTCTTGTACGAGTATTCGTCCCCAACAGTCAATATTCCACCTTCCGTTGGCTACTCCTCAAAACGAGGATCACAGCGATTAAATTTGTAAAAGGAAAATCAGATAAATATCGATGCAAAATTCATATTTAGTTTACAAACAAAGTATTTCAAAATTCTGGTGTTAAAGTATGGTCAAAAACACAATCTTACTGCTTTATTGAATATCTATAATTAAAGGTTGCAAGAATAGAGCATCCCGCAGTGCCTTGAACTTCAGATATGCGGATTAAAACTTAAATGGAGACTCGCGATGGTCCGTATGTTCCAGACCATCAAAACCATTAACAGTGCTTGCACGTCTGCGCTCGTTGGTCAACTCACGTCTCCCAGCCTCGTCTTGTTTCTGGCGTTATTTCTGCACTTAATTCTTCCTAATGTGTCTCGTTAGGTTACGTCGTTTTGGCCCACCGCAGGGCTTTTTTCATCCCTAACAATTATTCTTCGGTTTTAAGTTTCACCTTTCCACTGTAGCTTCAATTCCTATTTCTTTTCTAAAATCTCATTTTTAGTTTCTCTACTAAGTAAAGTAGAAGGATTATTGTATTCCACCCAAAAATTCAATGTCGAGATTTTACGGAAATATATGTTTTGAGGCCCCCTGAATCCCCTCCTCCCCCCCAAAAAAAAACATTTTTAGAAAAAGGTCCGTGTGTGTATCTGTGTGTCGGTCTGTCAGTCTTTGGACAGCATAACTCAAAATTGAAGGCGGTTAAGGGGAGTTAGGGGTGAGTTTAGGAACTTCTACAATTTGTATGCCAGCATTACCAAATTTTACCCACGTTAATATAGTGTTTGGATATGCAGATGTACAAAATTTGAAGTATGTAAGTCAAATAGTTTTTTAATTAAAAGCTTTTAATTGATTAAAAATATACTCTGACTAAAAATGATCCTTGAGTAACAATTTTTATATGTTTGACATGAAAGTTGGTCATCTGATGCTTCATGCCCTTGAAAGTCATAATTGCTCTGGATTTTTATTTTACACCAGTACTTTAGTATCTGGAAATTTTTTAATATGTGTATTTACAAATTTCACGTTTTTTTAACTTTCCATCGGCATTTGAATGTGAATATGTTCAATATTACTTGACTGATATCAAAACCCAGAGCAAGTTTTGAGCCTTATATGAATAAGAACACATCCTGAAATTTTCAAAAGAATCCCTTAAGAGCTCTGTCGCAAGGAGTTTTTCAGATGCGTGAAAATGCTGAGAAAAAATAAACTGAGAAAAACAGCATTAAACTTTTAAAACGTTCTAACACCATCAGAGGTGTGTTTCAGCATAGGTTTCAATTTCTGATCTCTTACCCTCTCCTGTACTGACAATTCCTGCAATTTATGGGCTCTCGTGTGTGTTTGTTTCCTGGCACTGCATTTTCTACTCTGAATACATCTTCTAGCATTGCACTTCTGACAAATGCATATTGTTCCAACTGAAAAGTTTTCATTCCTAAGACTATTCAACACTTGAATTGACTTCACACACCCCATATTAAACTCCATGACAGTTTTCAGTACTGCAAGTTCAAGTTTATTCCTAGACACACACCTATTTTGGACAAATAACTCCCACAACATTGTGAAGAGATACATTCGAGTTCTGTGTCGTACCCTTGGCATAGCGTTCTAGCAGCTGGTCAGAACCAAGTCGCTGATCCGGAAATAAAATTTTAGTTACCACTTCTGGAGACAACTTGTGCTTTTGTGGATGCAGATTGAGGATAATTTACATGATTGAGTTTCTGATCCGACGATATTCAGTCTCGGTGGGTGCGCACGCCTAACCACCAGCCATTTAATCACTATGCACCACTATTTAAAAATGGCCTCCAGATCTTTCAAAATGGCGCTGGCATCAAAATCATGGCACGTTTTAATAGACAAAACATTGAACAATTTTTCAACATAAAAATCTAAAAATCAACTTTTTTTACCAAATGGGCCAAATCTCACCCCTAACTCCCCTTAAAAACCAAAGTTGCTATTTAAGTTTAATGTCTCTTAAGGATGCGACACGAAGATATTGAAGAAAATTGCTCAACATTAAAGTACTCTTTACATGGAAAATTTTTCGAAAATTTTGATTTTCTTGAAAATGGCTTAACGATTTTGATTAGAGTGCCATACGTTTGAGATATTTTATGACAAATGAAATGTACATCTTGAATTTTTGGCTATAGCCCCTGTAGTCGTATTTACTCTGGATGACTTTTGCATAATTGGTAAACCATAAGAGATTCACCAAATCTTACTATACAGAAAATGTAGATCTTGGTTTTTTTTTTTTTTTGGTGAAGTGAACCATTTTAGAGTTATTCCTTATTATTTGGGTGAGTTTTGGAGAACTTATACTTGTGTCAAATGGAACATAGAACGGCATTTAAAAAACTTCAAAACAATGGACTATCGCTCTAAGCCTACTGTGTT
>JAUKNM010000030.1:12500-72500 GCA_030765045.1 Tenodera sinensis | reverse complement strand
AGTAGTAGTAGTAGTAGTAGTAGTAGTAGGTAGTAGTAGTAGTAGTAGTAGTAGTAGTAGTAGTAGTAGTAGTAGTAGTAGTAGTAGTAGTAGTAGTAGTAGTAGTAGTAGTAGTAGTAGTAGTAGTAGTAGTAGTAGTAGTAGTAGTAGTAGTAGTAGTAGTAGTAGTAGTAGTAGTAGTAGTAGTAGTAGTAGTAGTAGTAGTAGTAGTAGTAGTAGTAGTAGTAGTAGTAGTAGTAGTAGTAGTAGTAGTAGTAGTAGTAGTAGTAGTAGTAGTAGTAGTAGTAGTAGTAGTAGTAGTAGTAGTAGTAGTAGTAGTAGTAGTAGTAGTAGTAGTAGTAGTAGTAGTAGTAGTAGTAGTAGTAGTAGTAGTAGTAGTAGTAGTAGTAGTAGTAGTAGTAGTAGTAGTAGTAGTAGTAGTAGTAGTAGTAGTAGTAGTAGTAGTAGTAGTAGTAGTAGTAGTAGTAGTAGTAGTAGTAGTAGTAGTAGTAGTAGTAGTAGTAGTAGTAGTAGTAGTAGTAGTAGTAGTAGTAGTAGTAGTAGTAGTAGTAGTAGTAGTAGTAGTAGTAGTAGTAGTAGTAGTAGTAGTAGTAGTAGTAGTAGTAGTAGTAGTAGTAGTAGTAGTAGTAGTAGTAGTAGTAGTAGTAGTAGTAGTAGTAGTAGTAGTAGTAGTAGTAGTAGTAGTAGTAGTAGTAGTAGTAGTAGTAGTAGTAGTAGTAGTAGTAGTAGTAGTAGTAGTAGTAGTAGTAGTAGTAGTAGTAGTAGTAGTAGTAGTAGTAGTAGTAGTAGTAGTAGTAGTAGTAGTAGTAGTAGTAGTAGTAGTAGTAGTAGTAGTAGTAGTAGTAGTAGTAGTAGTAGTAGTAGTAGTAGTAGTAGTAGTAGTAGTAGTAGTAGTAGTAGTAGTAGTAGTAGTAGTAGTAGTAGTAGTAGTAGTAGTAGTAGTAGTAGTAGTAGTAGTAGTAGTAGTAGTAGTAGTAGTAGTAGTAGTAGTAGTAGTAGTAGTAGTAGTAGTAGTAGTAGTAGTAGTAGTAGTAGTAGTAGTAGTAGTAGTAGTAGTAGTAGTAGTAGTAGTAGTAGTAGTAGTAGTAGTAGTAGTAGTAGTAGTAGTAGTAGTAGTAGTAGTAGTAGTAGTAGTAGTAGTAGTAGTAGTAGTAGTAGTAGTAGTAGTAGTAGTAGTAGTAGTAGTAGTAGTAGTAGTAGTAGTAGTAGTAGTAGTAGTAGTAGTAGTAGTAGTAGTAGTAGTAGTAGTAGTAGTAGTAGTAGTAGTAGTAGTAGTAGTAGTAGTAGTAGTAGTAGTAGTAGTAGTAGTAGTAGTAGTAGTAGTAGTAGTAGTAGTAGTAGTAGTAGTAGTAGTAGTAGTAGTAGTAGTAGTAGTAGTAGTAGTAGTAGTAGTAGTAGTAGTAGTAGTAGTAGTAGTAGTAGTAGTAGTAGTAGTAGTAGTAGTAGTAGTAGTATAGTAGTAGTAGTAGTAGTAGTAGTAGTAGTAGTAGTAGTAGTAGCTAGTAGTAGTAGTAGTAGTAGTAGTAGTAGTAGTAGTAGTAGTAGTAGTAGTAGTAGTAGTAGTAGTAGTAGTAGTAGTAGTAGTAGTAGTAGTAGTAGTAGTAGTAGTAGTAGTAGTAGTAGTAGTAGTAGTAGTAGTAGTAGTAGTAGTAGTAGTAGTAGTAGTAGTAGTAGTAGTAGTAGTAGTAGTAGTAGTAGTAGTAGTAGTAGTAGTAGTAGTAGTAGTAGTAGTAGTAGTAGTAGTAGTAGTAGTAGTAGTAGTAGTAGTAGTAGTAGTAGTAGTAGTAGTAGTAGTAGTAGTAGTAGTAGTAGTAGTAGTAGTAGTAGTAGTAGTAGTAGTAGTAGTAGTAGTAGTAGTAGTAGTAGTAGTAGTAGTAGTAGTAGTAGTAGTAGTAGTAGTAGTAGTAGTAGTAGTAGTAGTAGTAGTAGTAGTAGTAGTAGTAGTAGTAGTAGTAGTAGTAGTAGTAGTAGTAGTAGTAGTAGTAGTAGTAGTAGTAGTAGTAGTAGTAGTAGTAGTAGTAGTAGTAGTAGTAGTAGTAGTATAGTAGTAGTAGTAGTAGTAGTAGTAGTAGTAGTAGTAGTAGTAGTAGTAGTAGTAGTAGTAGTAGTAGTAGTAGTAGTAGTAGTAGTAGTAGTAGTAGTAGTAGTAGTAGTAGTAGTAGTAGTAGTAGTAGTAGTAGTAGTAGTAGTAGTAGTAGTAGTAGTAGTAGTAGTAGTAGTAGTAGTAGTAGTAGTAGTAGTAGTAGTAGTAGTAGTAGTAGTAGTAGTAGTAGTAGTAGTAGTAGTAGTAGTAGTAGTAGTAGTAGTAGTAGTAGTAGTAGTAGTAGTAGTAGTAGTAGTAGTAGTAGTAGTAGTAGTAGTAGTAGTAGTAGTAGTAGTAGTAGTAGTAGTAGTAGTAGTAGTAGTAGTAGTAGTAGTAGTAGTAGTAGTAGTAGTAGTAGTAGTAGTAGTAGTAGTAGTAGTAGTAGTAGTAGTAGTAGTAGTAGTAGTAGTAGTAGTAGTAGTAGTAGTAGTAGTAGTAGTAGTAGTAGTAGTAGTAGTAGTAGTAGTAGTAGTAGTAGTAGTAGTAGTAGTAGTAGTAGTAGTAGTAGTAGTAGTAGTAGTAGTAGTAGTAGTAGTAGTAGTAGTAGTAGTAGTAGTAGTAGTAGTAGTAGTAGTAGTAGTAGTAGTAGTAGTAGTAGTAGTAGTAGTAGTAGTAGTAGTAGTAGTAGTAGTAGTAGTAGTAGTAGTAGTAGTAGTAGTAGTAGTAGTAGTAGTAGTAGTAGTAGTAGTAGTAGTAGTAGTAGTAGTAGTAGTAGTAGTAGTAGTAGTAGTAGTAGTAGTAGTAGTAGTAGTAGTAGTAGTAGTAGTAGTAGTAGTAGTAGTAGTAGTAGTAGTAGTAGTAGTAGTAGTAGTAGTAGTAGTAGTAGTAGTAGTAGTAGTAGTAGTAGTAGTAGTAGTATAGTAGTAGTAGTAGTAGTAGTAGTAGTAGTAGTAGTAGTAGTAGTAGTAGTAGTAGTAGTAGTAGTAGTAGTAGTAGTAGTAGTAGTAGTAGTAGTAGTAGTAGTAGTAGTAGTAGTAGTAGTAGTAGTAGTAGTAGTAGTAGTAGTAGTAGTAGTAGTAGTAGTAGTAGTAGTAGTAGTAGTAGTAGTAGTAGTAGTAGTAGTAGTAGTAGTAGTAGTAGTAGTAGTAGTAGTAGTAGTAGTAGTAGTAGTAGTAGTAGTAGTAGTAGTAGTAGTAGTAGTAGTAGTAGTAGTAGTAGTAGTAGTAGTAGTAGTAGTAGTAGTAGTAGTAGTAGTAGTAGTAGTAGTAGTAGTAGTAGTAGTAGTAGTAGTAGTAGTAGTAGTAGTAGTAGTAGTAGTAGTAGTAGTAGTAGTAGTAGTAGTAGTAGTAGTAGTAGTAGTAGTAGTAGTAGTAGTAGTAGTAGTAGTAGTAGTAGTAGTAGTAGTAGTAGTAGTAGTAGTAGTAGTAGTAGTAGTAGTAGTAGTAGTAGTAGTAGTAGTAGTAGTAGTAGTAGTAGTAGTAGTAGTAGTAGTAGTAGTAGTAGTAGTAGTAGTAGTAGTAGTAGTAGTAGTAGTAGTAGTAGTAGTAGTAGTAGTAGTAGTAGTAGTAGTAGTAGTAGTAGTAGTAGTAGTAGTAGTAGTAGTAGTAGTAGTAGTAGTAGTAGTAGTAGTAGTAGTAGTAGTAGTAGTAGTAGTAGTAGTAGTAGTAGTAGTAGTAGTAGTAGTAGTAGTAGTAGTAGTAGTAGTAGTATAGTAGTAGTAGTAGTAGTAGTAGTAGTAGTAGTAGTAGTAGTAGTAGTAGTAGTAGTAGTAGTAGTAGTAGTAGTAGTAGTAGTAGTAGTAGTAGTAGTAGTAGTAGTAGTAGTAGTAGTAGTAGTAGTAGTAGTAGTAGTAGTAGTAGTAGTAGTAGTAGTAGTAGTAGTAGTAGTAGTAGTAGTAGTAGTAGTAGTAGTAGTAGTAGTAGTAGTAGTAGTAGTAGTAGTAGTAGTAGTAGTAGTAGTAGTAGTAGTAGTAGTATAGTAGTAGTAGTAGTAGTAGTAGTAGTAGTAGTAGTAGTAGTAGTAGTAGTAGTAGTAGTAGTAGTAGTAGTAGTAGTAGTAGTAGTAGTAGTAGTAGTAGTAGTAGTAGTAGTAGTAGTAGTAGTAGTAGTAGTAGTAGTAGTAGTAGTAGTAGTAGTAGTAGTAGTAGTAGTAGTAGTAGTAGTAGTAGTAGTAGTAGTAGTAGTAGTAGTAGTAGTAGTAGTAGTAGTAGTAGTAGTAGTAGTAGTAGTAGTAGTAGTAGTAGTAGTAGTAGTAGTAGTAGTAGTAGTAGTAGTAGTAGTAGTAGTAGTAGTAGTAGTAGTAGTAGTAGTAGTAGTAGTAGTAGTAGTAGTAGTAGTAGTAGTAGTAGTAGTAGTAGTAGTAGTAGTAGTAGTAGTAGTAGTAGTAGTAGTAGTAGTAGTAGTAGTAGTAGTAGTAGTAGTAGTAGTAGTAGTAGTAGTAGTAGTAGTAGTAGTAGTAGTAGTAGTAGTAGTAGTAGTAGTAGTAGTAGTAGTAGTAGTAGTAGTAGTAGTAGTAGTAGTAGTAGTAGTAGTAGTAGTAGTAGTAGTAGTAGTAGTAGTAGTAGTAGTAGTAGTAGTAGTAGTAGTAGTAGTAGTAGTAGTAGTAGTAGTAGTAGTAGTAGTAGTAGTAGTAGTAGTAGTAGTAGTAGTAGTAGTAGTAGTAGTAGTAGTAGTAGTAGTAGTAGTAGTAGTAGTAGTAGTAGTAGTAGTAGTAGTAGTAGTAGTAGTAGTAGTAGTAGTAGTAGTAGTAGTATAGTAGTAGTAGTAGTAGTAGTAGTAGTAGTAGTAGTAGTAGTAGTAGTAGTAGTAGTAGTAGTAGTAGTAGTAGTAGTAGTAGTAGTAGTAGTAGTAGTAGTAGTAGTAGTAGTAGTAGTAGTAGTAGTAGTAGTAGTAGTAGTAGTAGTAGTAGTAGTAGTAGTAGTAGTAGTAGTAGTAGTAGTAGTAGTAGTAGTAGTAGTAGTAGTAGTAGTAGTAGTAGTAGTAGTAGTAGTAGTAGTAGTAGTAGTAGTAGTAGTAGTAGTAGTAGTAGTAGTAGTAGTAGTAGTAGTAGTAGTAGTAGTAGTAGTAGTAGTAGTAGTAGTAGTATAGTAGTAGTAGTAGTAGTAGTAGTAGTAGTAGTAGTAGTAGTAGTAGTAGTAGTAGTAGTAGTAGTCATAGTAGTAGTAGTAGTAGTAGTAGTAGTAGTAGTAGTAGTAGTAGTAGTAGTAGTAGTAGTAGTAGTAGTAGTAGTAGTAGTAGTAGTAGTAGTAGTAGTAGTAGTAGTAGTAGTAGTAGTAGTAGTAGTAGTAGTAGTAGTAGTAGTAGTAGTAGTAGTAGTAGTAGTAGTAGTAGTAGTAGTAGTAGTAGTAGTAGTAGTAGTAGTAGTAGTAGTAGTAGTAGTAGTAGTAGTAGTAGTAGTAGTAGTAGTAGTAGTAGTAGTAGTAGTAGTAGTAGTAGTAGTAGTAGTAGTAGTAGTAGTAGTAGTAGTAGTAGTAGTAGTAGTAGTAGTAGTAGTAGTAGTAGTAGTAGTAGTAGTAGTAGTAGTAGTAGTAGTAGTAGTAGTAGTAGTAGTAGTAGTAGTAGTAGTAGTAGTAGTAGTAGTAGTAGTAGTAGTAGTAGTAGTAGTAGTAGTAGTAGTAGTAGTAGTAGTAGTAGTAGTAGTAGTAGTAGTAGTAGTAGTAGTAGTAGTAGTAGTAGTAGTAGTAGTAGTAGTAGTAGTAGTAGTAGTAGTAGTAGTAGTAGTAGTAGTAGTAGTAGTAGTAGTAGTAGTAGTAGTAGTAGTAGTAGTAGTAGTAGTAGTAGTAGTAGTAGTAGTAGTAGTAGTAGTAGTAGTAGTAGTAGTAGTAGTAGTAGTAGTAGTAGTATAGTAGTAGTAGTAGTAGTAGTAGTAGTAGTAGTAGTAGTAGTAGTAGTAGTAGTAGTAGTAGTAGTAGTAGTAGTAGTAGTAGTAGTAGTAGTAGTAGTAGTAGTAGTAGTAGTAGTAGTAGTAGTAGTAGTAGTAGTAGTAGTAGTAGTAGTAGTAGTAGTAGTAGTAGTAGTAGTAGTAGTAGTAGTAGTAGTAGTAGTAGTAGTAGTAGTAGTAGTAGTAGTAGTAGTAGTAGTAGTAGTAGTAGTAGTAGTAGTAGTAGTAGTAGTAGTAGTAGTAGTAGTAGTAGTAGTAGTAGTAGTAGTAGTAGTAGTAGTAGTAGTAGTAGTAGTAGTAGTAGTAGTAGTAGTAGTAGTAGTAGTAGTAGTAGTAGTAGTAGTAGTAGTAGTAGTAGTAGTAGTAGTAGTAGTAGTAGTAGTAGTATAGTAGTAGTAGTAGTAGTAGTAGTAGCTAGTAGTAGTAGTAGTAGTAGTAGTAGTAGTAGTAGTAGTAGTAGTAGTAGTAGTAGTAGTAGTAGTAGTAGTAGTAGTAGTAGTAGTAGTAGTAGTAGTAGTAGTAGTAGTAGTAGTAGTAGTAGTAGTAGTAGTAGTAGTAGTAGTAGTAGTAGTAGTAGTAGTAGTAGTAGTAGTAGTAGTAGTAGTAGTAGTAGTAGTAGTAGTAGTAGTAGTAGTAGTAGTAGTAGTAGTAGTAGTAGTAGTAGTAGTAGTAGTAGTAGTAGTAGTAGTAGTAGTAGTAGTAGTAGTAGTAGTAGTAGTAGTAGTAGTATAGTAGTAGTAGTAGTAGTAGTAGTAGTAGTAGTAGTAGTAGTAGTAGTAGTAGTAGTAGTAGTAGTAGTAGTAGTAGTAGTAGTAGTAGTAGTAGTAGTAGTAGTAGTAGTAGTAGTAGTAGTAGTAGTAGTAGTAGTAGTAGTAGTAGTAGTAGTAGTAGTAGTAGTAGTAGTAGTAGTAGTAGTAGTAGTAGTAGTAGTAGTAGTAGTAGTAGTAGTAGTAGTAGTAGTAGTAGTAGTAGTAGTAGTAGTAGTAGTAGTAGTAGTAGTATCATCATCATTAGTATCCTCTAGTTTTATTCTATTGCTGTTGTTATTGTTATTATTGTCCAGGGCTCTGATGACCTAGCTGTCGACGGGCCCTTAAACCTTACTCACTCACTCACTAGCTCACTCACTCGTTATTATTGTCTTGTAGTTATTGCTATTATAATCAGTGGCGGCTCGCAGTCAAAATTTTAGGGTAGGCAAAGTGTAACAGTAACAAAAAACAACAACAAGAATAATAATAATAATGATGATGATGATGATGATGATGATGATGATGATAAACCCCGTTTATCCGAAATATAGGGGGCGAAGTCATTGCGGATAACGCAAACAATATATTGTTTGGTTGTTTAATAAGAGCAGAGTGAATGAGTGTGACTTACGGACGAATTACCGCCAAAACTAAAATCACGAGTGTCGGCAGACTTTTTTCCAGGGGGGGGGGGCACATGTTGGAAATTTGCAATCATATAATATTAAATCATTATTTTACTGTCAAAATTTATAGTATTTGTTGCAGATAACCGTATTAATTTGTGCTAAACAAAAATTGTTCTTTACATCAAAATTAAAATAATAGTTTAAAAGTCAGTAACTGACTGCACATTAAGTTCACCAACTTCCAAGGGGGGGGGGCCGTGGCCCCCCTTGCCCCCGTTTCGCTACGCCCATGACTAAAATAGATTAAGAAATTGAAAAATTGTCTGACTGCAGCTTTGTGTTAAATAGCTAAAACACTCCTCTTTTCATTGTCAGTGCGCCGCGAAAGCGAAATTTGTAATAGTTCACTAATTAAGTCGGTCATACTGGTATTACACAGAGATAACGACAGATGCAGATCTCTGAGATCTTCGTTCGTGGAGTATGGCTGTTCGGAAAATGTCGCATAATTTCGGATTTGGGCCGGCAAGTGTTCGGACTGCTGGCAGACGCGTCTACGCATGCTCTGAGTGCATATACAGACCGAATGTTTCCTTATCCCTGTTCAAGGGCCTCGTACTGAGGAAATGGGGCCGGGCAGGCAGAGGTTAAGCTAGCCTGCTCTCCACTACCCAGGTTCCATGCATATCATTTCTGCCGCGCGTTTCAAACACGCAGCGCAGTTTTGATGAATCGGAATTAAGATTAAAGGATTTGACTATGCGCTGGTCATTATAACCGAGAAAACTTTTCTTGAACTGCAATTAGGGGGAAAATGACGGTTCAAATGATAAAATGCAGAATCATAGTTAAACATTATTTGTTGATGTATTACGATAGGGTAGGCAGTGCCTACCCTGCCTACCCTGAGGAGCCGCGCCTGATTATAATCATAATCGTTATTATTATATCATAATTATTAGTTACACAATTTAAATTAGTTTTAATATTACACTGATCTACAATTAAAAATTTTCAAGAATGAAATTGGTGTTCCTTATGTATTTTAACCCCCCAAGCACAGTATTTTTTTTTTTTTTTTTTTTTTTTTTGCAGCACCTACAGTTTTAAAAATATTTCATTATGTAAGAATGGTTATAAAAAGCAATTAGGTTCATTTCTTAAGGATCACCAAATAAACCTTTGTTCCATTTGTGGGGAATACAGAATTAATAAATCATACAGACGAACGTGACACCCGTAGTGAAGAAACAGTGTGATCTTTATTTCGGGTGCAAGTTAGGTAATCAGGACCGAAAAGGGGCACCACATATTGTCTGTGTGAACAGTTCGTCCCGTCTTAATGGGTGGATGAAGAAAAAAGGTAAAGTTGCAATGCCTTTCGCTATTCCAATAATATGGAGGGAACCTACCGATCACGTACGATTGCTATGACTGCTATTTCTGCATGATTAAAATAGCAGGGAAGAAGATCAAGTATCCCTACGCCAAGTCAGTTATTCGACCCATAACACACAGTTCCTCATTACCTGTTCCCGTTCCTGCAGACTTATGGTCATTCGAAGATGAAACCCAGGTCGAAGCTAGTACAGACACGGAGAATGCAAGCTCTGATTTCGATTACGAATAAATTATGCCACATATCCTGATACAAAATGATTTGAATGACTTTCTTACGGACTTGAATCTTTCTAAGGCACAAGCTGAAGTTTTGGGTTCGTGTCTGAAACAGTGGAATATACTACACAAAGATGCTAGGATTTCTTGTTTTAACATCGTCAGGCTGCCTTCGCACCATTCTTTGTCATGGAAGACTCACTCTGTTACTGCAATGACGTGAATGGTCTATTTAATATTATAGGAATGAAACATTTACCAGTGCAATTGCAACTATTCGTTAATGGTTCCAAAACTAGCCTCAAAGCGGTACTCTTTCACAATAGCAATGTATATCCTGTTCCCATAAGTTATGTCACTAAAATGAAGGAAACATACAGTATTATGGGACTTTCGTTTAATAAAATTCAATTTAACATCCACAAGTGGCAAATTTGTGCTGACTTCAAAGTAATTGGAATACTTACAGTATCAAAACCTGGATACATAAAGCATTGCTGTTTGCTTTGTGAATGGGATAATCGTGATCGGAAGAATCACTAAGACAGAAGGACTTGGCCTGCGTGTACACAAATGGAACTTGGTTGCAGGAACGTAACAAGCATTCCCACTGGTGAAATTTAAATATATTTTGTTACCACCACTTCACATGAAATTTGGACATATAAAACCGTTGATTATTGCAATGATCAAAGCTTTGAGCCTTCTTGAACTAGAATTCTTTCAGAAAACTGTGTGTGTTTAGAAACAAAAGAACAGACAACAGTGATGTGTTAGTCAACAAACTAGTGCAGTGTTAATGTAATCTTGGTTGTAACATGTCGTTAAAAATGTACATTCTTCAGTCACACGAATTCATTTACTGCAGGTCTTGGACAAGTCTCAGATGAACAGGGAGAAAAACTTTATTAGACATCTACATTGGAGTAACGTTCCCTAAGGGTTCCCTGTCTAGGGGATATGTGGATGGTGACCACAAGGTACCTAAGCTGCGCAGAACATTACTTCCACTTACTTGTGTTTCGCTCCTCACTGTAGCTTTTCTATCTGACCTTATGACCTTACCTTGGTCATCTCTTGTTCTCTTCCAACCCCCATGCTATTAGGGTACACGGGGGCTAGGGAGTCTTTATTTTTCCATCCTTTCAATTTCTCTAATTTCTCTATAACTTCTTAACTACTAACATGCTGACCTGTCATGGCATGTAATGCGTCCTCTGATTTGTGATAGGAGGATATGGTCGATGAATTTATTTTGATAACTCTCCCGGTAAGGTCGGTGAGACCCGTAAACCAACGACAGGTGTGGTACTCCAGATATTCTGGGGGTTGCGAGAAAGCCATGTGACCGCCAAAATGTAAAACTATGGTGCTCTGTAAAAAGCGGTTACTTTTACTTCTAATTTTCTGCAATATAAATTATGAAATATGACTCGAGGGGTAAAATATTCCGGAGTTAAAATAGTCCCCCATTCGGATCTCTGGGCGGGGACTACTTTTCGAGAACCAAAATATTATATTAATAGCAGATCTAGCATTATAATTCTTCAATGTAACGCAGGTGGTCTCACAAAAGCAAAAAGAATAGAACTCAATAAAATTGAGTATATATATTTTATTCAAGAAGCAAACCTAACAAATGATCAACTTAAATACGTCAATTCTACTAGATCTTTCTAACCTATTACCCAAAAGTAGACAGATAAGTAGTGAAATATTAGTTGGAGTCAAAAATGATATTAAATCCTCCTTTCAAATTGTTAAATAAATGGATAACGCAGATAAATCTGAATTAGTAAAGCTAAACTTTTGGGATAACAAAACACATCTACATTTGTACAGTATTTACAATCCTCCCAGAAATGAACCACATCTCTCATTTATTGATCAATTAAATAAAACAATCCTAATTGACGATTTCAATGCCCATTCCAAAACATAGGATTATGAAAAAGTGGGTTCCACAGGGAAGATAGTGGAAGAACTTTTGAATGCCACAACCTATGAACTGATTTATAATAAACAAGATCCCACAACCTTCATACATTACTCTGGAGCAAGTAGTAACCGAGACCTCCTGTTAGCTACAGCAGGTATTGTTTCAAAGATTACAAGCAAGTTATAGAGGACCCAAGTTCTGGTCACAGAGCAGTAATTGCTGATATAAAACTAAATAATACAAATGTCAGTCAACATCACATGAATCTGTATTCGCATTTCCAAAAAGTAGATTGGAATAAATGTAAAACTGAACTGGAAAATAAATATAGAGAACAAACTCACAGCTACATGACCAACCAGATGTATGAACAAAAGTGCCTCACTAAAAAAAGAAATTAATACCGTCAAAAAGAATCACTTTAATAATTTCTTAGAAAAAATTGATTATAGAACATATGGCAATAACGCCCATAAGTTCATAAAAATGTCAAAGACAAGAAAGAAAAAATAGGTTACCTATCATACATAACAAAATATTAACAAACGATGCAGTCATATCCAAAACCTTCAATAAATCTAATGCTAATTCACATAAAGTAACAAGAAATAATAAAAAGGAACGTAAACAATTTAAGTAAGTTGTGACACAAGAATCAGAATGTGATCCTAACACTCAACACAATATCTTTTTTCAAAATTTTAATATTCAGGAACTGAACCTTGCAATTAATAATCTAAAACAACAAAAAGTCTCTTGGACCAGATCACATACATCCAGAGTTCATAAAAAGCCTTGGAAAAACAGCAAAAACTCTACGAGCTATCCTGGAAAACCACTGCACCTGCCGAAATGTGAAAAGCAAAAATTGTCCAACTCTTGAAGAAAGATAAAACAGCATCAGAAATAGAAAATGACAAACCAACAGCTCTTACTAGCATAACAGTAAAAGTGATGGAAAGAATGGTGTCAAATAGGTTAAGTGGGTTTCTAGAATCACAAAATTTAATTTCCCCATGTCAAGCTGGATCCAGAGAGCTCCACTCTACAAATGAACAAGTTTTACTTCTCAGTCAAGGAATAAAAGATTCCTTCAATAGAAATCAAGATAATGTATCAGTTTTTATTGATTTCCAAAGTGTATATGATTCTTTACGTAGAACAAAACTACTAAAGAAAGTAAAAAAATAGGGATACAAGGTCCAATGTTTTCATGGCTATGTCATTTCCTAATTCAACGCTTTATTGCTACCGGATATGGAAGGAATATATCGAAATATAAACTGGAACACCGTGACTTACCACAAGGCGCAGTGCTCAGCACAACACTTTTTAACGTACGTATTAATGATCTGCCACAAGAAATACAAGAATCAGGCATGAAGTGTGCACTATTTGCCAATGACTTAGTAATGCGGACTTCAAAACCAAATAACAGAAATACAGAACTAGAAAAAAACCAGGCAACAATCTTTAACCAACCTACAAAAGTAAACCAAAGAAAATTCAATGGCTGTTAATACAACAAAATCAAATTACCAAATCTTTTCACTAAGGAAAATTCCATTAAAAATAAAACCAAACTTTGAGGGTCAACAATTACCAAAACAAAGGAAGCAAAATATTTGGAAATTACATTTGATGCCAAACTTACATAGACCGAACAAATAGAAAACGAAATACAAGGAGCAGAAAGGCTCCTTTCACTGTTAAAACGTCTAACAGGAATGATGTGGGGATGTTCCAGAGCAACTCTTAACACGACATACAATGTATATATATAGTAATTATATATAGTAATTATTTACTTAATGCAGCGAAGTTCTTGTAACAGCAAATACAGATAAAAAAATTAAATCGTTGAAAACCAAAGTCTGAAACTAATTACAGGTGCTATCAAACCCACACCAATACCGGCAACGGAAATACTAACCAACCAATACCCCCATTGAATATGAAATAGAAAAATCAGCTCTTCTTCAGCACGAAAAGTTGACCAGACTCCCATTCAGTGCATGGAATAAGAGAAATTTTCACATATAGTAAAGACTCAGGAGAGCTTTCTTTCCAAAATTCAAGACATCAAGAAGAATGAATACCTTCCTATGTAATTAAAAGGAAAGCTTGATACATAAAGTCAATCCGACACACATGTTATTTACACCTGAGAGAAGAAGTTAAGAAAAGTGATACTCCAACTAGTGTTCTCAAATTATTGGCATTAAAGACAATCCACACTAGATTTCCAGAACATGAATGGCTCCATATTTATACTGATGGATCACTGATATGAAACGCAGATGGGCAGGGGCTGGAGTCACGTGTCACCTCTTTTACTATTACAAATCTTAATTTATGGAACTAGAAACTTTGATGGAGAAATTGAAGCAATTCGAATGGCCTTACAAAATCTTTTGTATAGAATATCATATTTTCATCAAGCAGTTATTCTCCCAGATTTCAGGGTAGCAATTATAGCAATTACTTCCAAGTTGTCACCAAAAACCAAACAATTATAGCATGTTGGAAAATCCTTACCCACCTAACAGCACTTCAAAAACACCTAGTCCTCCAATGGATATCAGTTCACTGTGGACTGAGTGGTAATGACAAAGCTGATTTTCTTGGCAAAAAGGGTACCAGCAGTGTATGGAAATCTACACTTAATCTAATCGCTGGGAGGTCTGGCACGCGGTGCACAGAGCCTCGTTAAGGTCCCGGGGGGGACCAATTGAGAAACTACTTGATGGAGAAGAAGTGACACCAGGTCGAGAAGGCCATATAACTGTCCGGAAGGGCTCGGGGCGTTGACCACGTCCCACCCTCCAATACTGCACCCCACCGATGACGCCTGTAGTGGGCAGAGAGGGGAGACGCAGCGGCTGAGCGGCGAGCCTTGGCCCTTCACGGGCTGTTGTGCTTGGGTTTAGTTAGTTTTAGTTTAATTTTAGCATTTACAGACAAAATCATAATGTTTATGCATCAGAAAAACCGAGTAGAATTAGATAGTGACTAATCCCATTTGCACAAAAACTGTGGCTGCTGTGGAAAAACCACTGTCATATTCGTGTTCAATAGGTTGAAATACATAAGGATAATCCATTTTGGTGCTTGAAAGTTTTACAAAGTTGAATTCTGTCCATCGCTGTTATCATTATCATTGTTATATTCGTATCAATGTTTTTGTTATTGTTATACTATTATTTTCATCGTTGTTATTATTATCATCATCATCATCATCATCATCATCATCATCAAAAGGTAGTGTTATGAACTTCGTTCATAGAATAGGTGTTCAAAATGATGCTCCTGTTGATTGATAGAATATCCCAACCGTCTCATTGTATTCATATGGACGTTTCTGAGAACTGCGGTTGTGACAGAAGCACATGCTTCAGCGATCCTTTGAGGAGATCTATTTCAAACGCAATATTCTTGATGTGACTGCAAAAGAAACTCTAGTACTTGGTTTAGATCAGGAGATCTTGGTGATCAAGAGATTGGGCCAGCTAGGCCGATCTAGCGTCCCGCCGCAGCGCCGCTTCGTCCACCACGAATCCCACATGCGGTTGCCAGGAATCGTGAATAGTGAGAAGCGAATGTTCTAACCACTCGGCTACAGCGCGGCCCACAGGTGTGGTACTAAAGACATCTCTATTCTTCAATAAGCATACTTTCAACTGATTCTTTTGCATTGGATTTAAATTACAGGTGCTTTCTATATTTTCGTCTAGTATCGTTTTAAACTTTTCTTCTTCCGCTTGTTCCTTTTACTCATTGTTGACCTTTAATTCATTTAACTGGCAATTATTACTTTGAGGGACTTCTACCCGTTATTTTCATTTGTATTACTATCCTGCACCATTTGAGGGGTTTTAAATGTTTATGGCACTGTTGATCTAGCCACCTCTTGAGGAGACATTTGCAGCGGGCTTTCATGTTGTTTTGATTATTTTAAATACAATGGGTAAAGCTAGACACGAAGCATGTTTAAACAAATTTATGCATTAATATAAAACATGAATACTTGGAAGCACACAGACACGACAAAATTGAATACGTTACAAACAGGTGGAGTGATAAAAGGTCATTTTGAAAACTACAATATTTTTACACACAGAAACATGACAAAATTGAATACATTACAAATATGTGCAGTGCTAAAAATCATTTTGAAATTAGAATATTTTTCAAGATTGGTATTTAAGCAAAATGGGCGTTGAAATACAACACACATAACACACATTAATCAATGTGAATAGATAAACACACACAAGGCAAAATTAAATGCATTGCAAATATGTGCAGCGCTAAAATAATTTTGAAATTAGATTATTTTTTCCAAATTGGAAATTAAACAAAAAGGCGGTTTCAATACAACACAAATAACACACATTAATAAATTTAAATACACAAACATGCACAAGACAAAATTGAATACATTACAAATATATGCAGTGCTACTTATCATGTTGAAATTACAATGTTTTTTCAAAATTGGTAATTAAGCAAAAATTGCTTATACATAAATAAATGATGCATTGTTGTTGTACGGCTGCCGACACACAGTATTTGCTGCGAAAGATTTTAAAATAGGCTTTAAAACACGTGCATCATACCTCTTTCAATGACAATTGTAACACAATACTGAGACCTTGGTGCACAACTCCATGTTACAACACACAATCAAATTGGTTAACACATCAGTAATGGCTTGTGGCACAAAAGAAATATTACCTGCGCAAAAATGCTTAATTTCCAAGTTGCAATACCTACACGTATACGTATGGAGGTGAGGATATAATGGTGACGAAATTTTATACTTTAACCCTTTCATGCCTGGTGTGTCTTTTAAGATACATAGAGGCTTTTTTTCCTATTTGTACTAGTTTTAACTTTTAATTCTGCTATATTCTTGTTATACTGTCACCAATTAAAAATAAATATTTGGGACACAAAAGAAAAACTACGTGCGCAAAAATGCTTAATTTCCAAGTTGCAATACCTACACGTATACGTATGCAGGTGAGGATATAATGCTGAAGAAATTTTATACTTTAACCCTTTCATGCCTGGTGTGTCTTTTAAGATACATAGGGTTTCTTTCCTATTTGTACTAGTTTTAATGGTTTTTTTTTTTTTTTTTTTTTTTTTTTTTTTTTTTTGTGCTATATTCTTGTTATACTGTCTGTCAGCAATTAAAAATAAATATTTGGGACACAAAAGAAAAATTATGTGCACAAAAATGCTTAATTTCCAAGTTGCAATACCTACACGTATACGTATGGAGGTGAGGATATAATGGTGAAGAAATTTTATACTTTACCCTTTCATGCCTGGTGTGTCTTTTAAGATACATAGGCCTTTTTTTCCTATTTGTACTAGTTTTAACTTTTTTTCTGCTATATTCTTGTTATACTGTCTGTCACCAATTAAAATTAAATATTTGAGACGGTTTGAATTGTAAAATATTATTTTTTTTACAATTTATATTGTAGTGGTTTTTTTTTTTTTTTTTTTTTTTTTTTTTTTTTTTTTTTAAGTTGAGATAGAATATTAGAAGACTCCCAAAAGAAAATTGTTTATGTGAATTTTTGTTAAAGTGTAATTTGTTTTTTGATGTTGGTATGAGTTGGTTAAATGACGAAAACGTGTTGCAAATGTTCATTGTTACGAACAACTAAGTTAGTTTAAAGACGTCATAAATATTTCCATATTTGATTTTAATATATATGTATAAATATTAGAATTATATGTGTTCCATAATAAAAGTAAGGGAGGATGGTTAGGGATCGCTTCCCTAACAAGAAAGAACTATTTGATGGACGCATACGCGGATGCATACGAAAAAGGCGGTGTCACGTGAGGTGACGCCATAATCTTCCCACTAGCGTGTGTATATTCTAGGTGTAAGGACGTGTTGATGTAACGTGTGAGCATTGTAGAACTTTTACTAGATTTTCATCAGGCTTTTGTTCCACTTTTTGTAAAAGTGAAAAGATTTAAATCATTTAAAACGGTGCTAGGAGGATTTATTTTAATGTAAAATATAGAAAAAGTGTTAATAAAATAATATATTGTGGTGAAGAAACATCGTGTGATTTTTCATTCCATCCGTTACCACGACCCGAGATCACAAAGATTTCAAAGGCTCAAAGACCCAACGAAGCATAATTATAAAAACTGCACCAAAGTAAAGAAGCAAAATCCATGCAAGGGCAGTCAAATGATACCCCGTCATCATCCACGCGTGCCATCATTTGTTACAACGCACAATCAAATTGGTTAATACATCAGCAATGGCTTGTGGCACAAAAGAAAAATTACATGCGCAAAAGTGCTTAATTTCCAAGTTGAAATTCTTGCCCATCCTCTACCACAGGCACATTTGATAAATAACACACATTAATGAATTTAAATACACAAGCATGCACAAGACAAAATTGAATACATTACAAACATATGCAGTGCTACTTATCATGTTGAAATTACAAAGTTTTTTCAAAATTGGGAACTAAGCAAAAATTGCTTATACATAAATAAATGATGCATTGTTGTTGTACGGCTGCCGACACACAGTATTTGCTGCGAAAGATTTTAAAATAGGTTTTAAAACACGCGCATCATACCTCTTAGAATGACAATTGTAACACAATACTGAGACCTTGGTGCACAACTCCATGTTACAACACACAACCAAATTGGTTAACACATCAGTAATGACTTGTGGCACAAAAGAAATACTACTTGCGCAAAAATGCTTAATTTCCAAGTTGCAATACCTACACGTATACGTATGGAGGTGAGGATATAATGCTGAAGAAATTTTATACTTTAACCCTTTCATGCCTGGTGTGTCTTTTAAGATACATAGAGGCTTTTTTTCCTATTTGTACTAGTTTTAACTTTTAATTCTGCTATATTCTTGTTATACTGTCTGTCACCAATTAAAAATAAATATTTGAGACGGTTTGAATTGTAAAATATATATATATATATTTTTTTTTTTTTTTTTTTTTTTTTTTTGCAATTTATATTGTTGTGTTTTTTTTTTTTTTTTTAAAGTAAAGAAGCAAAATCCATGCAACCGCAGTCAAATGATACCCGGTCATCATCCACGCGTGCCATCACATGTTATAACACACAAACACACAATCAAATTGGTTAACACATCAGTAATTGGCACAAAAGAAAAACTACGTGCGCAAAAATGCTTAATTTCCAAGTTGCAATACCTACACATATACGTATGGAGGTGAGGATATAATGGTGAAGAAATTTTATACTTTAACAAAGCCTGATAAGAAGTACAAAAGAGACACCGCGGATGGTAGGTTGTTCCAGAAAGAGTTAAAAATTCAACAGGATGTGCAGGTGACCCAAGATAAATGAAACGATTTAGAACTGGATCATGTTTAATGAATGGCAGACGGTCAACAATATATTTTATTTCAGCCCTGGCGGGACTGTTTATAAAATGGGCAACAAGTCATATGTCATACATATAACACTGTAGTTCAAAAGGAGCACTGCACACATTGTTTAATTTCAAAAATGAGTTAAAAAAACACTGCATACACTGGAAACCAAAAACTAAAGAAAAAATTAATGCACTTACACTCAATGCCCAGGTCCTCTCTTTCTGGTGAAGGCGTACTTTGTTCCATGGTCGGTTGCAAATCTGTCTGCAGCCAAAATCTACTGGGGGAACTTGGCGGAGAGGGCATTGGCGTTATAGAGAATGTTGGGGTGTATGGGGACGAAGGTGCCCTCTGATCAGTGAAGTTTTCGCCCAACATTGAATCACGATCTTCAGGCGTGTCCTCCTCCTCTATGTCATCAAATATAGGTATATCTGGTCTGGAGTTTTCAGTGATAATAATTACCCCCTCTGCAGGGCTGTAATGACTATTCGGCCCTTCAGCCTGTTCGTCAGTCAGGTGGGCCTTGGGCTGTGGAAGTAGATGCCGCCAATCACTCTGCAAAATAGATTGAAACGCAGCTTGAATGGTGAGTATGCGTTGCTGAAGACCAGTTCCGGACAAGAGAACAGCCGTGCGTAGACACGATCTGTTGTCGGCGAAGTATAAAAAATCTGATGTGTTGCACTCACATGACTTTCTCTACTCTTGTACTAACCATTCTAACAAACTCTTATTCCTATATCTCCATGTTAGTTAAGATAAACATTCGCACAAATTATCTTACTGCTTATGTCCTTGTAGGTGCAAGGGGAACATTAGAATACAGAAGGCTTTGTGCGACAGTCAAATCTTTTTGACCTTTGAGATTCCGTTCTGTTTGCACGATTAACATATAAAAAAATGAACAGCGTTGTTGCATTTCGCTAAAGTTCTAAGTTTTCCGAAACTCACACACATAACAAGGAATATCTCCGAAATGGTTCACCCTACGAGAATATTTTTTGAGACATAAATTGTGTATTTTAGCAAGATCTACATTTTTGCATAGTATAATTTGGTCTATCTCTAACGGTTTACCAGTTATGCAAATGTCGTCCAAAGTAAATACGACTAGAGGGGCTATAGACAGAAAATTCAAGATATACATTTCATTTGTCATCAAAATATCTCAAACATGACATTTTAATCAAAATCGTTAGAGAAATTTTCAAGAAAATCAAAATTTTCGAAAAATCTTCCATGTAAAGGGTAGTGTAGGGTGGAGCTATTTTCTTCAAAATATTCGTGTCGCATCCTTGAAAGACATTAAACTTAAATACCAAGTTTTTCTTTTAACCGACTTTTCGTTTTTGAGTTATGCTGTCCACAGACTGACAGACACACAGACACACACATGGACCTTTTTCTAAAAATTCTTTTTTTGGATTCAGGGGGCCTCAAAACATACATTTCCGGTGAAATCTCGATATCGAATTTTTGGGTGGGATACAATACTTCCCCTACTTACCAATAGAGAAAGTAAAAAAACTAATGCTAGAGCTCTCCGTGACGGTATTGCTGATGAAGCACGATGAAGAAGACTGAGAATGGAGGTTGGGAGCCCAAATGACCATTTTTAAATCGCAAATAATCAGGAGTAGGAATAGGTCACAATATGGCCGCCGTGATAAAAATTGTGATAGGACTTGGGAAGTTAGAAAAATGTTAATGTTAGAATGAAAAATGTTAGAAAAATTGTGAACGCAAGGCTCATTAACGTGAAAATCTTTAAATATGATTTTTCAGTCAATGGCACGAAAAAAATACTCTATCGAAAGCGGATGTAGCGGTGGTTTGATGGTGTGACCGGAAGTGCCCCGGAAAAGTCCCCGATTACAACTTGGTAACTTGTGGCGAGATTAAAGCACTGGGTTTTTTAATTGGGCATTTAACTGAGTGCGCATGCGGAAGTTGTGGTTGCGATAAGTGGCCTTTAATAAACCGTTAGCCTAAGTGAGAATTAGAAGCTAAAGTGTAATTGTTGTACAATCGTACAATTTAGCATATAACATTTAGAGCACTATACGCGTGTGTTTCAACATATCAGTATTCCATTACATTTGATTTCCGTAGTCATAGCGCATAAATACATCGCACAGTTGACTTGCGGAGTTAGGACGGATATATTTCAAAAACTGGTAGCGAATACAACCTTTTACACGTGGCAAGTGTTTGAGTGCAGATTTCGCGCTTGTAAAACGAGCACGATAGGATGGAGACGCAACCTGGGGTATGTCACGATGTAACCTTGCAGCCTGCGTCTGAAATTATAGTGCACAAGTAGAGATTGATGAAAGGGCTTTTTTTCGGACTTTACCAGAACAGAACTTTACCGTAAGCCCTTTCCCCAGACATGGAAACCCAGAGCAATGGGGGTTGCATTTGTTTAATGATATTTCTAAACTTTGTCAAAGAGAACCTGCTAGACAACGAATCCGGGTATTAGGAATTTCCACATCAGACGAAAAGGAAACGTTTAAAGCCTTCAATTTGAAAGTGAGCAAGTGAATGCGGATGCCATTATTAAAAGCATCAATAAAGTAATGCAATGCATCCAACACTTTTTACTAACCGGGCTGTTTAAGGTAACGTATGTGTGGACCAAGTGGTCTCGGTATCCTGCCACCAACCATGCAATGTCAAGGCATTGTTGAAATCACCAACCAAGACTTCTGTGTTTAGCAAGAGCCATTGTTGCAGGAAAAGTCAAAGTGGAACGTGACATCAGCTATGACAGTGGTATTCAAACTTTATTCTCCACGTAGCCCCAAAGACCATTCAGTCTGTACCCTTAGGAGTTATCCTTAATTCAAATTACACATAACCATATTTAAAATAGATTCGAATACTTGTAACTTATTTAACACTACATAAAGAGGGAGTAAATTAAATTTTACGCACTACCTAAGAATATTTCGCGTACCCCAGGTAGAATATCGCTAAACTATAGAATCATGACGCACTCCGAGTATCAGCAAAAACAGAAGGCTGTAGCTCTGTAAATATGTACTCAATGAGCTATCAGTATAACGTTTCAACATGCAACCCGCAATGCACATGACAATGTCGAACAGGGGATGGCATTGGCCTTCGTTCAGAGTCAGTGGTGAACTCGCTCGCTTCAGAGTACAATAAGGAATAGTACATATACTTGAATCCAGCTATTTTGGTCTACGATACTTTAGGTAGGCCTAGATATCTGAGCAATATATTTAAATTCACTTCTATTTGCAATGTGCCATGAAAATCTAGTGATATATCACAAGTAGCCACTCTCAGTATAGTACGTAAATTATCATCTGTTAATCGCGATACAAGATTTTTTTTAGATTTAGTTTCTTTTCTTCTACACATTTCTTAAATACTTGAAATAATTCTGTCTCTGTTGTATGTTCTCTAAGTTAAATAACTTCAAGCGTATATTCTTGTATCGAGAGGTTATTAGTAACTCCACGAATGAAAATTTCCAATAATTGTGCTGTGTCAACGTTGTCAGTGCTTTCATCCAACGCGAGAGAAACGGCTATAAATTCATGGACCTCGGTTTGTAGTCTCTTTTCGGTTATTTCTGCTATTTCATGTATCCTTCTCTGTATGGTTTGTGGTGATAATGCAATACTACTAAAATATATATTCAGGGCAAATTATGTTGGCAACTTTACTCTCACATTTTTTATGAAATCTCCATCACTAAAACACCTCAGTGACTGAGCAATCAGTGACAAAGTGACAGTATAGCTGGCGTGAAGTTGTCTATCAGTTATAATAAATATTAGGTCTACCATCTGAATATTGCTCTTTGAGCTGTTGCAGTTGGTTAGCACGATCTAGACCTGAAAAAAAAAATAAAATGAATAAAGGACACTACGTCAGTGTTATGCTACTTTAAATCGTGGTGTAAATTTATGAATACAAGCTTGTCTATAATCGTATGGTGACATTATGACATGTATCACAATGCCGCTTGATGTTCCATTGATGGGTGCCTTTTTGAAGTTTAAAGCACAACAAACACCTTACGTTCCTTACATGATGAGAGAAGAAATCATCAAAGTGCTATTCTAGATATCAAATTTAATAGACCAGGAATAATTAGATGGACTCTAATTCTATGAATATACTAAGACTTTAAGTTAAATGAACTAATATCCTTCAAAGTTATAAATAAAGAAATTTATCTTCTTTAAGTCTTAGTATTAAATTACACTTTGATAGACATGTTTAGAAGTGCAGGTAAATACGACAGGACAGTCCGCCCGTGATTGGTGTATATGCAGTGCCAGTTAAGGCTGCGAGGGAGGGGGAGACAGAGTAAGCGCTGCCCCTGACACGTCATAGTTGCGAGGACTCATTGTTTGCCGATGCCTGTGTTAAAGGCCTGCGCGATTCCGGTGTTTAGCGATCATACGGGAAAGCACGCGCCGTACGCGTCGGACAAACGATGCGATAAATACATTAATGTCATGAGAGGTAGAAGTGGAACTTAAAAATTCAATGCCACAGCTGGGATTTGAACCACAGACCCTCCGCTTACTAGTTCCCTCTCATGGTTCAAACCCAGCTGTAATATTGAATTTTCAAGTTCCAGTCCTACCTCTCAAGCATTGCACACGCACGGCTTGTGTGTTTAAAAACACCAATAGTAACTTTGTTGCCATAAATAAATAATAATTACCATGTGAGGCTATTTAATCCCGAGACATAAAGTACTTGCAATAGTAAGCCACCATTGGGGTAACTGTCTCTGATGTGAGACTGCCTTTGTGGTTTACCGGGAGAAATACGAACTGGTTTGAGAATTCAATGTCATTCTGTCAGGTTGTCACAGTAGCTTAATGGTCAGAACACCCGCCTAGTAAGTGTTCCAGTGTTTTAGGTTCCAGTTCTATCGCTCAAACATTGCCCACATACGGCTTGTGTGTTTAAAAACACCACCAGGAAGTTTGTTGGCATAAATAAATAACATTGACGTCATGTTTCACATGGGACACTTTAATGCAACCGTTGACCTTCACAAGTGTTTTAAATGCAAATGATATTGCCGCCGTGCCATTATCCCCGTCAAACAAAAAATAATTTCATAGCTACAACACCAAGTGTTCAAGATGTCGACACCAAGTGTTCAAAATGTCACCACCAATGCGATACGCGATTTGTAAGGTGCATACAGTGTCCTGCGTGCCCCAGAGACTTTAAGTAGACTACACTTCTCTAACCACGTTAATAAAGGTGCATTTTACCAGAAGCAGCTGTCGGTTTGCGATGTAGAAAAGGTGTGTACGCCCTGCAATAAGCTCGTGAATGTGCGTGTTATACCAAGCCTCTCCGCTTTGCACTGACGAACGTCACAAGATGCTGTACTGTACCGAGTGTGGGGTGAAAGAATGGGTGTTTAAGGGCGACCCTGTGAAGCAGTTATTTGAGCACGCCGTGCAGGTGAGGTTCAAAGCCTGGGATGTCATCGTCGTGGTGCATCACCTCAGAGCTTACGATAGCCAATTTGAATTCAAATGCATGGTACGACTTTAGACTGGACAACGGGGCTTATCATGAACGGTGGTAAGATCCACAGGATGAAGTGCAGTGACGTCACATTTATCGACTCGCTGAACTTTATACCCATGCCACTGACTTGCTTTTCCAAGACCTTCGAATTGAAAGGATGCAAAAACTATTTTCCTTACCTGTTTGATGCAAAGGAAAACGAGAACTACGTCGGCCCTATTCTCGACAAGAAACATCACTGTCCGCAGCACATGTGGGTAGAGGCTCGAAGGGCCTTCGAGCAGTGGCACGAAGTAAAGGCGGCTTTCGCGTACATCTTCAACATGAAGGCCGAAATGATGACGTAATGCAAAATCCATGTATTTTACTGAATCAGGAAGTTTCCAAATTCAGAAGGAAATTCTTAGACGAGAACGGTATAGACCCGTTCAAGGAATGCGTCACCATCACGCAGGCGTGCATGTGCGTGTATAGAAAGCGCTTCATGCCGCTTTAAAAAATTGCCCTCTTATCCGTGGGTCAACCGTGGAATAGCCGTGGTAAACTAGCGGACAGGCAGTCTTGCATAGCATGCATATGGCTATCTTGGCTAGAATTGCGGGTTGGGTTGGGTTTAAGGGCCCGTGGACAACTTGGCCATTAGGGCTAGAATAAAATTGCAAAATCATGCCACCATTCAGTATGCCATGAGAGGGCGGGAACATTGTGGACCACAAGGTGGACGAGTACAGACAGGATAAAAAGAACGCATTCTTTCCACGTCTGTTTCTACCACTGTTGCAGGCGATGCTTTCACAATCACCATGGCCGACATAAAACACGGTGCACGAAACCATGGCGTCCAGATTGGAAAGCGTCGAGATCAAGAACGAATCCCCAGTTGGCCATCGAGTTGCGACACGCCTGTCGCAGGGGAGCGGTACGGAAGGGAGTTCTTAGAGCATGAAGGTATTGCCCTAGATCACAGGCCATCGCACCCAACCTCGATCGCCATGAGCTAGTCAAGTTGATGCTCAACAACCTCTAGGGCAAATTGGGGCAGAAGGACAACCTCCCCAAGTGAGGGCTGATGGGCCGGAACGACCGCCTCCTGGACCTGCTCAAACACCCCGGTGTGGAAGAGCAAGCCTACGTGGCCTTCACCGCCCAGATCATGTATGTGGTGTGGAGGTATTGCGAGCAGAGACCGAAGGCCAGTCCCACCACCAATGCCATCATCGCTGCTTACACCATGGCGCATGCGCGATTAGTGCTCAGCTCGTACCAGAAGCGACTGAAAGAACGGATGTGCTACTTCGAAACCGACTCTGTCGTTACCGCCACCGCTCCGTTGGAGTGGGCGCCGTCCGTCAAACGCCTTCTGGAAGACATGAAGCTGGAGAAGTACGGACGCGGCTCTTACATCGTCCATTTCGCCTCGACGGGGCCCAAAGGTTACTGCTTGGAAATTTGGTGTCCAGAGACCTTCAGGACCTTTTCGGTGGATAAGGTTAAGGACATTACATTGGAGTTGGGTAATTTGGAGCTCGTGAATGCCGAGGTCATTCACAACATGGTGCTGAGGGACAATGGCGCGATGGTAGCGCTGGCAGGCACCCATATTCCCAAAGAAACGTGTTGCATGATGGTCGCCGAACCGAGCGCGAAGACCTTTAGGATGGTGATCACCAAGCGGGTTCACGTCGACAAATTTCACTCCTTTCCGCAAGGGTGCAAGAGTTAGACATAAATGAGACACTAAGCACCGTGAGAGGTCATTTCGAAGCTGGGCCCATGGGCGACACGATGCACAAACTGCCGAAGCCAAAGCACGGTGCTCATCGCAAGTCCCTCGCGCTGCGGAAAATTGACCCTTGTGAAAAGTCTGATACGCCACGCCCACGAGATATTCGACAAGCGCCCAAGACAGGTGCTGTAGTGCTGCCGCACACCGGTGTATTCCCCGAGACTGGATGTCATGCCCTTAGATTGCAAGACGCATGCCGGTGTCCCCAAACTCGATGCGGTGGACGAGAACGACCTCGTCAATCTGTGCAATTTAATGATTGAATGGACTCTGCAGGAAAGCCTTTCACTTTATAAAGGTTGGCACATTTTAAATAACACCATTACAGGCATGTTGAGCATTGCCAAACTGAGCAGTCCTCTTATAGCAAGGCTGTATGGAAATCTGTCGGTTTTGGGCAAGGGAAAGGCCTGTCTGATCAAAAATATGTTAAAAAATACCGACGGAGGTATCATAAAGCCCGTTTGTGAATGTATGCTCAATGTGTGCAGAGGTCATTGCAACTTCCGTGAAACTGTTTGAACCGTTTAAAAAGCATAAAGCGTCTCGGAGGAAGTTAGGCGACAAGAAAGTTCCGTTAAAGAAACAGAAAAAGGTCTTGGTTCAAAAAGGAGTTTTCTTTCCGGCGCTTCTGCTTCTAGTGTTAGCTTCGCCCGTAGGCGCTCCGTGGTCAAAACTTGTAGGATCAAATACGGCAGACAGGTCATCGTTGCCACACAACCACAAACCGTGCTAAAGCTTCACGTTATAGACAAAACCATTTTCAGATTGGCTAAAGAAATCGAGAACGTGAAGCGTGCAAAATTCTCTGCCGACGAAAAGCGATGCTTCGTGAAATATAATTTGGACAACTATCTCGATCTCGTGGTACAATGGCGGCGGCCGTACCTCAGCGACGACAAAGATGACGACGATGAATACGAAGAAGTGCACCAGGCGCGCGGGTGAAGCAGGAGGTGCAGATTACAATCATAAAGGTAAACCCTTTCTCGCCTCGCAAATGGGCGAACCCTCTGTTACATAGAATGAAATTGAAATCACCTGAGAGGTAGAACTGGAACTTAAAAATTCAATGCCACAACTTGGATTTGAACCACAGACCTTCCGCTTACCGGGCGGCTGCTCTAACCATTGAGCTATTGAGACAAACTGCCAGAATGGCATTAAATTCTCAAACCAGTTCGTATTTCTCCTGGTAAACCACAAAGGCAGTCTCATATCAGAGACAGTTCTACCTCTCAAACTTTGTCCACACACGGCTTCTGTGTTTAAAAACACCAACAGTAAGTTTGTTGGCATAAATAAATAATAATTGAAATCACCTATTTACTAACTTTGCGCGCACTTTTGGCACCCTATGTACAAGTAAAGCATGAGGGAGTTGTAGGCTATAAGGCAATAGTATACCAAACCGGAGCACTATACAGGTTTGCGCACTCTTCGCAAGGTCACGGGCTAGCCAACGAGCGAAATCGCGTGCTTCCTTCAAACCCAGGACAGTTACACTCTGCACAAACCGGTCAAAAAGCGATTTTCTAGCAAATATTATCACGTGACCCGTATCGACGATCTATGGGAAGCCGATCTAAACGTTATGATCAGCGTCAGGGAACACAATGAACCTTGCGTGTACATTTTAACCATCATTGCTATTTTCAAAATATGGTTGGGCCATACCTGTCAAATCGAAGATGGTTGCCAAGTTAGTGCAAGCGTTTTGATTTATATTTTCCCATCGCATTCCTAGGGCGTTGCAAACGGACAAGGAAAGAAAGTTTGCCAATAAAACTTTTCGTGACTTTCTAAAGAAACACCAGGTGCAACATTACACTACCAAAAATACGTAAAAGCCAGCGTCGTGAAGCTCCTTAACTACACCCTAAAAACAAAGTTGTGGAAATATTTTACGCACAAAAACACTTACAGATTCGTGGAGGTAGTTCCGTTCTACTGCAGTCGTACAACAACACTTCCTGTCACAGGTCCATAAAAATGGCACCGAAAGACGTCCAAGTCTAATGTTTTAAAGGTGTACCACAATTTGTACGGAAAAGGCGCGCGGCTCGCGAAAGGAGGCCCAGATATTCAGTCGGTGATTACGTCCGCGTCTCCAAAGAAAAACTGAAATTCGATAAGGGGTGAGAGCAGGATTGGGCGAACGAAATATTTGAGATAGCCAAGCTAGTGCGCGGCCAACCCGTGGTATATAAGTTGAAGTATCTGGACAGAGGGGCTCTAGACTGCATATTCTACACCGTGAAGTTGCAACAGGTTGCGCTTCCCCAGACTTTCAAGATGGAGTGCATATTAAAAACCAGAGGTTGCGGGCGCAACAAGCAACACTTGGCGAACTGGAAGGGGCATCCGACCACGTTTAACTCGTGGGTCAAGGCTTCGCTCATCGATTCGGCATGATTAAAACAACGCTGTTTTATATCATGCTGGTAAGCAATGCTTGTATGGACCACTTAAACGATAACACTTGGGTGAGATTTTCCGACATCTTGCCCGAGAGCATAGTCCTGCAGGGGGAATGGGAATTCGCTGTGCAAAAGGTCAGGCATCCGGTGCAATTTTATGACGTTTACTCGGACGATGCCCAGATTGTAGGCACCAGGTACACTTTGATACGGTGTCGCACGCATTCGAAATTCAGCTTAGAAATGCCGCAAGGTATCGTACACAATCCCTAGGGCCTGTAGAACCTCGTCAACACCATGATCCTCCAGCATTTGGATATCGAAAACGTTTTCCACTTTCGAAAATGGTAAGCATGAATGCTGCCGCTATGCATCCCAAGCCATTACCGGACATCGCATTCGGTGGGTACGTAGAAGATGCTATACACGATCTCTGAATCTTAATTTTTTAACGAAGCACCCCACTTGAAACCCAAGCCAAGACCCAAATCCTCAACTGCGATGCACCAGAAACCCGGACCGTCGGGGTCGCAAAAATCGATCCAGGGCACTCCCGTCTTACAAAACCTTCCACAGTGCCATCTGGCTTAAATCCCACTGCATCCTCGAGCCGTGGGATCGAGGCTAAAGAGCCAGGAGTCTCAACAGCGGAGGAAGGTGGAACCTTGGCACCTGCCACGCAGGATGCACATTTTCAGAGCAGTCCGTCTCCAGCTGAGCCCCAGCATTGCATTCAGTTTGCTCTTGACACTCCCTATCACAAAGATGCTGAGTTTTGAACCTTATTGCAACGTCATTCTTCAGAATAGTCCTAAACATCCTGTAGATCCGTAAATGGGGTTTCATTACGAACTGTTCGTCTATTGCAATGTAGTAGCCCCACAAGTAGTGAGCGATACCTTCGTAGAGGTCAAAGAGAGCGTTGCAGTAGGTTACGAAGGAAGCAACAACAGTTACATAAATTTTGAAAAGACGGTTTTTCCCCTCAAAATTGGGTATCATTGGTTCAACCAACTTTCAAAATGGTAAACATAAACTTAAGAAACGGTTATGGGGATCTCTTGCCATTTGCTGACCGATTTTTCCTCACTATAGTTTTCTCCTTCCGACCGAAGCAGCAATTGTGGATGTGCACAGCGTCACCCAGTACTACGTCAATCAGGAGGGTGGAGCATTGGACGGTCGCAATTTCATTCTCTACAGGATAAGCGCTACCAAAAAGGAAGCGGACTATTTTCTGCTCTTAGAAAACTTTTCAGAACAGTGCTGCCATTTTTACTTTCTCTACTGGTAAGTAGAAGGAAGTATTGTATTCCACCCAAAAATTCAATATCGAGATTTCACCAGAAATATGTTTTGAGACCCCGGAATCGAAAAAAAGCATTTTTAGAAAACGGTCTATGTGTGTTGGTGTGTTGGTGTGTGTGTGTGTGTGTGTGTGTGTGTGTGCGTGTGTGTGTGTGTGTCAGTCTGTGTGTCAGTGTGCCAGTCTGTGTGTCTGTGTCTGTCAGCCTCTGGACAGCATAACGAAAAGTCGGTTAAAAACCAAAGTTGGTATTTAAGTTTAATGTATTTCAGGGATGCGACACGAAGATTTTGAAGAAAATAGTCCCACCCTAAACTACCCTTTACATGGAAAGGTTTTCGAAAATTTTGATTTTGTTGAAAATGGCTCCAACGATTTTGATTAAAATGTCATATCTTTGAGATATTTTTATGGCAAATGAAATGTATATCTTGAATTTTCTGGCTGTAGCCCCTGTAGTCGTATTTACTCTGGACAACTTTTGCATAAGTGGTAAACCGTTAGAGACAGACCAAATCATACTATACAAAAATGTAGCGCTTGCTAAAATACACAATTTGTCTCAATAAATGTTCTCGTAGGGTGAACCATTTCGGAGATATTCCCTGTTGTGTGAGAGTTTCGAAACCTTAAAGCTTTCGTGAAATGGGATATCGTTGTTCATTTTTGTATATGTGAAGTGTGCAAAGAGAACGGAATCTCAAAGCTTTAAAAGATTTGACTATCGCACAAAGCCTACTGAATTCTAATATTCCCCTTGCATCTACAAGGAATAAGCAATAAGATAATTTGTACAAATGTTTATCTTAACGCGAAGAATGTATAGGAATAAAAATTTGTAAGAATGGTTAGTACTAGAGTAGAAAAAGTCATATGAGTGCAACACATCAGATTTTTAAAGAGCGGGGTGAAAGTGGTCGGAAAGGAGGCGCTACAGATGGGTGCTCACGTGATGTCCGATGTGGCTACCACAGGAGCAGATCCCAAAGAAGCGTTTAAACACATACTCAAAGAGACTGGGTCCAATTTAACGCGAAAAGCCAACAAAACGCTAGATGCGATGCTTGGCTCTGGCATAAGACGCATCAGGAGAATAAAACGGCCGAGCCCGTAAAGAAACTCCGCGCAAGGTGTTAGATGTTTTCTCGTAATGGAAGACACTACTGACCACGTGAGTTCTGAGCTAGACCTCTTTAAAGAGGTCCACGTTCAGATGAACATAGAGGAATCGCGTTTCGTAATCTTAAACACTCAAAACACCTAATGAAAAATGCTACCATCACCTTTCATTATTCGGGAAATGCTGACGATTACATAGACGTGACCTACGTCTTCCTGGAACTCATGGGGCGCATTGATGATCACAAGGGATAGACTCTCAAGGCCAACATTAACGTCACTCTGGTCAACAATGCCTTAAATTCCCTGATTGAAAAGGTTGAGGTATCGCTCAATAACGTCATCTTCTCCATACCACAGGTTGGTTACCCCTATAGAACTTACCTAGAAACACCTTTTAATTACTCCGAAGATGCCTTTAACAGCAACCTACAACCCTCTCTCTGGAAAACGGACACGACCAGCATAATAGACGAATTTATGAGTAATGTCGGCTTTCACTGGCCTCGTGGGTTTACCAAGGGCAACAGTGTCTTTCAGCTCATCGGACCTCTTTCAAGTACTCTCTTTAGTGAGGACAATTTGCTTCCTAACCCTTTCAGTCCCGGTGCCCCTTATAATGAACATAGGCACTTTTTGCCTATTTGTAATTCTTTTAACGGTTTTTTCTGCTATATTCTTGTATATTGTTCATCACCAATTAAGCATATGTATCCAGTAGGCTGAAGGTGTCCCAGACAGCCTAGTCTAAACCGGTTTCGAATTAGAGGAAGAACGGCATAAGTATCAAAATAATTCGAGACTGAAAGGGTTATTAACGTCAGCATGACCATTAAGCTCACTCCAGCCCCCCCCCCCCCCCCATTCTATTTGATTTCCGAACTCCCGGACTTCAAAGACTATGTCGAAATCATGTCTGCGTCTAAAAGCGGTGCGGCCCTTGTCGATCATCAAACTTGCGCATCAGCTGTGCTGGCAAAGAGCAACACCAAGTACTATCTCATGGACGTTAGCTTCCACACCCCCACCATTCCCAAAGAGTCCAGAGCAATGACTTTTAGTGATGTCTTCATAGCGCAAATCATCTTTAGATATCTAAAGTTTAAATCCTCAAACTCATGTTATCTCTGCTAAAAGCTTAAAAACTCTTTCGACCGCTTGTTTGTCGTCCGTCAAGATCTCTCCAGGTCTAGCAGGTAGCTGCAGAGGGTTTCGAAGGTGCGCTAGAGAGAAACACTAGCAGCACGTGATGGATTGATAAAGGGTTGTCCCACAGCGGACAAAGAGGAGCAGGGTCCTGCTTAAATAGTTAACTATGCAAAAAGCTGCAGTGACCAATTCGCAACTGAGCCAAGTTATCCTCCTCGCGACGAGATATGTGAGAGAAAGTTACCCAGTTGATCCAAAGTTATTTCATCTCTCTAAGCTTATTACATCAGAAAGCTGACCACTTTTCGTGTCAGCATGACAGCACCGCTCTCCGCACTTCAAGTTTAAATTCTTCCGAAGTAATACGAGAGATGGTAATACTGCGTTCTATGGTTACCGCATTTGTTGCCAAATCCGCCATTTCATTCCCTGGCAAACCTACGTGACCAGGAATCCATGCACACACCACGTTAACGCCAGAAGCGTGTAAAACATGAAGGACATCCTGAATAAGTTGTACAATAGGATGGGAGTTGCACAGCTCACGAAGGCTCTGGAGTACACTAAGAGACTCGCTCAAGATCAAGTAGTCACCTAATTTACGACGGCGCACATATAATACTGCTCAGCAAATTGCATACTGCTCTGCAGTAAAAATGGAACTGCTATTATGAAAACAGAATGTATGTGGGTCGGTTCCATAGACATAAGCACATCCAACACCGCTGGTGCTCATTGATCCATCGGTGTAAATAAAATGTCTGTCAGTGCAGCCTGACAACAATTCTAAAAAAGAAAAATGTGCGGATACTTGAAATAGGCATTGCGGACTTCCGGTGTACGGTCATCCCAAGATCCACATGGGGCATGCTAGGTAACTAAGGGGCATAGAGCTTCTCACTCATGGGAAACATGTTAGGCATTTCAATTGCAAGTTCCCTTAGAAGCTCCCAGAAACGAAATACCGCTGTCTTAAGACCAAGGGTGCTTTCCCTATATCGTTCTCTTAGCGTGGTGGTGAAAAATGAAGCGAACGTTGGATGCTTAGGCATACATCTAAGCGTACAACCATAATTTGCTATGAGAACCTTACGCTGATATTACAGAGGAGGTTTCGCGGATTATGTCTAAAGGCTCACTACTAGGATTGTTGGAAAAGGTCCTATTGCCATGCGCATCCCCCTGTTATGGACCGCGTCTAATCTTCTCATCACAGATGGGCGTGCTGACGAATAAACAATACACCCATAGTCTAGTCTGGATCGGACCAGTGCGCGATACATTCGCAGCAAAATTTTTCGATCCGCTCTCCACGACTTGCCAGTTAGTACCTGTAATCTATTCAGGGGTTGATCACTTTGTGCTCTTAGCTGTGCTATATGCGATGACCAACTAAGCTTCCTATCCAAGATTAACCCCAGAAAACGAAAGGAAGTAAATTTGGACCGAAACGGAGCCAAGGTGGTAATCGTCTCCTACGCCGTAGGACCCACGGGGTCAGAAATTAACGCAGATTGACTTCTCAGTTGAGAAACGGAAGCCGCTCTTTGAGCTCCATTCTCAAAGATTGTCTAAACATTGCTGCTGGCGCTGAAAAGTGCAATAGACGGCGAAGTCGCCCACGAGTAGGCATGACGAAACTCCAGGTGGAACACATGTCCAGATGGAGTTAATTTCTAAAGCAAAAAGTGTGACAATACCGAACCCTTATTTTTGAAACTTAAGTTTAAAATTTTCTTCAAAGAGCGGTACTGTTGAATTTGAATTTGATTTGGGTTAAGGGCGCTCAACTTCTAGGACATCAGCGCCCTTAAAAGATTCATGGCAATAGCCAGATATAAATTTCACTCAAAAAATAAAAATACTAGCAACAAGAAAAGTTTACAAAGGTAAAAAGCAGTGGCAATAGCCAGATATGAAACAAGGTGATAAATATGTCCAAAAGCAGAAACAGGTAATTAAAAAAATTTAAATCCTCAAATTTCTATTGCACTCCGCTAAAAAATTAAAAACTCTATCAACCGCTGTTTTGTCATCCGCTAGGACCTCTGCAAGTCTGGCAGGCAGCTGCAGAGAATCCCGAAGGTGCGCTAGAGAGCAACACTCTAGCAACACGTGGCGAACTGACAAAAGGTTGTCACACAGCGGACATAGAGGCGCAGGGTCCCTTTTAAATAGGTAACCATGCGAAAAATTCCAGTGCCCTATTCTTAGTCGAGCCAAACTAACCTCCTCGCGGCGAGGTATGCGACAGGAAGTTATCCAGTTTATCGGAAGTTCTTTCACTTCTCTAAGCTTATTACCGCTGAGAACTGACCACTCTTCCTGCCAGCATGACAGCACCGCTCTCCGCACGAAGTAACACGTGAGATGGCAATACTGGGTTCTGTAGTTGACGTCTTTGCTGCTAAATCTGCCATTTCATTCTCCGGCAAGCCTTCGTGGCCAGGAATCCATGCACACACCACGTCAACGCCAGAAGCGTGTAAAACATGGAGGGCATCCTGGATGCGTTGTACAATAGGGTGGGGGCTGTACAACTGACAAAGGCTCTGCAGTGCACTAAGGGAATCGCTCAAAACCAGGCAGTCACCTAATTTACGACGGCGAACATACAAAACGGTTCGATGAATTTGCATAAAGCTCTGCAGTAAAAATGGAAGTGCTATTTGGAAAACCGAATGAATATGTAACCTGACAAAAATTCTAAAAAACATGTGCGGATACTTGAAATAGGCATCGCGGACTTCTGGTGTACGGTCATCCCAAGATCTACATGGGGCGTGCCAGATAGTCAAGGGGGGTGAAGCCTCTCGCCCTTGGGGAACAGAAAAATATGCTGTGAATTGTGCTGCCAAATAAAACTTACTGATTTCTTTAAGACAGTGCAAAATTAGGTTAGTGTAAAATGGGTAGAGTGTAATTGGGTGTACTGTATAAATTAAGATCGGTTGCAGGACTAGAATACACCCCTAGCATAACTGGTGTGCAATTGCATTTAAAAGTGTTGTACTTTACTGTATATTACATACTTTACAATGTACTCTAAACTCACTTCTAAGCTCACATTTCGACATACTGCGGAATCGTTATAAAGCGGGGCTAAAGCATGTCCCCCAACAACCGCGTTATTTCGGGAGTCTACTGTGTTTACTATTCTGTGGTATTTTTGAAGTCTTCTGACCACCGGCACCAGTTCGATGAAACAAGATGTGAAGGAGTGAGAAAGAAGGAACCAATACAATGACAAATGAAAGAAGGAAATAGAGATAAGGCAGAGAATAGGAAATAGAAGGTAAGGAAGATAGAATAAGGAAAAACTAAGCATAAATGAAAGGAGAGGATGAAAGGTAGAGCTGAGAAGGAATACAGAAGAAAAAGTGCATCTCGACATTCGCCTTACATATTTGTAAGGAGCGAATAGCACGGGGAAAGGTAGATATTATATACAGGATACTGAGAGAGTGACCAAGGGTAAATCCAATTATACGCACAAAGAAGGCCATCTCTCTTCTCAGCAGATTGCTCCGGAAGGGAGAAGATATGAAAAGACGAGACTCTTTCCTTTCATTCCTCTCTCTTCCCTTTGCCTTACACGATTTACTCCAGGCTCGAGGAATCTCTTTCGTTGCACGAATTCAATTCATTATTCTCCTCGTCAGAGTAAATCCTCACATCCTTAATACACTCCACCATTTTATACTAAAGATGTTGAGATTGCAATTTTAGTACCTAGAACCGAACAAAAAATAGTGGCTTCAATTTCAAAATATTAATCTTCATTGACAGTACGGAGAACTCAGAATTGTAATTCGCACTGTCCTCTCTAGAACGAGTATTTATGCCCTAAACTAATTAGTCTACGATATTCGTTACTTTCTGAAGCTAACAATTTACTTTCCTTCTTCTCAGGGCCCTTCAAAATTTACAGTGGAATGAAGTCACGAGCTATGTTTTCTTGACAAAATTTTCTTCTCCGCTGTTTAGTTACTGCGGTAAGGCTGAAAAATATGCCATTGATGATATTACAGCATAATACAAGTAAAATTAAAATTATTTCATTTTTAGGTACGAGTCTTTTTCGGAAGTACCTGAAAATGTACCCATAACACTCACCATTGGGTGAATACCATGAAAGGCTGACCTGATGCATTGCAATTGCATATGTTTGTTGTTACAAATATTAAAAATTAATATGCTTATCATGTTTTCTGATATTTTATTACTTAATGAATTTATGTATTTTAACTTGAATATGTCCGGAATAATAAGTAAAAATGTCAAAATGTCACGAATTTAAGACTTACATGGCCAACCATAACAACTGCTAATAAGGAAAATTAGTAGCTTTTAGCCAATATCCATAGAAAAAAAAAACTAAGAATCATTTTCATTGTAAACATGAAATTAAATTTTTATAAATATATTCAAAGATAAAATATTTCAAAAACAGTTTCAGTAGCTCCAAGTATACGATTAAAAGATGTTATAGCCATATAAAGAAACAATCCAGGAAGACCGACGGACCGATCGGACGACCGGACGACCGGACGACCGACCCACCGGACTACCGACGACTGACTTCTGAGGGCATTCCCAGAAAATACAAGATAGGCATTCCATTTGACATGAGAAGATTTTAAACGTGGTATTTTAATCAAAATTCTCAGTCATTTTTCAGAAAATTAAACTTAGAGGTGAGTTAAGTTTCATGAAAATCTTTGCATCACTTTCTTGGAAAATGCTAAACTTAAACACCGGATTCAATAGTTAACTGTCCTTTTGTTTTTGAGCTATGCTGTTCACAGATACATGGACGCACACACCTACACACACAAAGACTGTTTTCTAATTGTTTTATTCTGGGGACCTCATAACGTGTATTTCCAGTGAAATGTTCATATTAATTTTTGGGTGTAATGCGATGCCTTTTCTACCCACTTATACGTGACAGAGAAAGTAAACGTCACTCCTCTAATGTAACAATGCAAATGGGCTGAAATGCATTACCATTATGAGTGAGTGGGTTGGTGGGTGAGTGGGTGGCTGAGTGGATGGTTGAATGAGTGGGTGGGTGGGTGAGTGAGTGAGTGAGTGAGTGAGTAGGTGGGTGAGTGAGAGAGTGAGTGAGTGAGTGAGTGAGTGAGTGAGTGAGTGAGTGAGTGAGTGAGTGAGTGAGTGAGTGAGTGAGTGAGTGAGTGAGTGAGTGAGTGAGTGAGTGAGTGAGTGAGTGAGTGAGTGAGTGAGTGAGTGAGTGAGTGGGTGGGTGGGTGGGTGGGTGGGTGAGTGAGTGAGTGGGTGAGTGAGTGAGTGAGTGAGTGAGTGAGTGAGTGAGTGAGTGAGTGAGTGAGTGAGTGAGTGAGTGAGTGAGTGAGTGAGTGAGTGAGTGAGTGAGTGAGTGAGTGAGTGAGTGAGTGAGTGAGTGAGTGAGTGAGTGAGTGAGTGAGTGAGTGAGGTTTAAGGTCCGGTCAACAAGGTCATTTGGGCCCGAGAATGAGTTAAGAAAAGCACAAAATGTGCTAACATTTGGAAAAGGAGCATGTTTTCCGTTAGCAATATATTCACTACAGAAATATAGATATGTACTTTCGTTAATTTCATGGAATAAAATCGTATTACCTTACTTTATGTGGTTTCAAACTGAATCCACAAAGATAATATTTTATGGTTTTCAAATTGATTATCCGACAGAATGTAACACTTCATTACTTTGAAGCTTCTGTCATTTACTCTTATTTAGAGAAAAGTGAAAAAAATGTATTTATTAAAATAGCAATTACTGGCCATTTATCCATTCTGTGGATGGAAGTAGGTAATTAAATTCACGTAATTTCTCATCCCTATGCATATAAATGAGAATTACCTTGTTTCGTGTTCGTGATGCATGTATAATTCTTCGATTTCTGTCACTGACTTCTTGACCATAAGCTTTTCTTCTTTGAAGTTTTTGTATCTGTAAACAAAATGTGGAAAACGTTATTTAGCTCAAGGAATTGGTACAAAGATAGTATACCCTTAAATGATAATGAAAACAAAATATTGTTTATATACGCTCCCTAACAGTTTCGTTTGGTAACTGAAACAATAGGCACTGTTGCTTTGGCGGTCAGTAAATACAGGGACGGATCTAAGGGGGGATAGGGGGTTGTACTTCCTCCACCCCTCCACCCCGAAAATTTGGAAACTATTAAGGAGTAACTAAAGAAAAAGGTATTCACACTAATTCACAAATATATTCAAAGTATCTGAGAGTTTTCTACTTAGAAAATAATAAATGAACATCTAATGAAATATCTAAATGTATTACAATAATGTCCTGCCGTCGTAATTCATAGAAGAGAGGTTTAGAACGGTTAACGATAAAATATGCTTCCCACAATCTTATTCCAAATCGCATGAACATCTACGGCATTACGATAACACAGATCGCTCTGCAGTTTCAGGAAGCTCCTAGATTACTTCGGTAGTAACAATGAAGGGGCTTGTATCATCTTTGAATAGGTGTAATGAATAAGGAAAAATTGAAGCTATTAACAGTGAAGCAACAAGATTCTAAAGTAAGAACAAATTAGAAACTAAAAACTTCACTTATCTTAGTAATGTTGTTATTCTTTTGCTAACCCTGGGGTTTCAAGCTATGTCCAGGGTTAGCAAAAGAATAACAACATTACTAAGATAAGTGAAGTTTTTAGTTTCTAATTTGTTCTTACTTTAGGTGTAATGAAATTATTTTCCCCTTCATACACAAGGCACTGAAGGTTTTCTGCACTTTACCTGTAACTACAGCTACAGCAGAACGTTCAATCTCAACCTTATGGTTCTGAAGACCTATTTGAGGAGCACTTTGGGAGCAGACATTGAATGGACTAGTGTTAATGTATATACATAAAAATTTGGAATTTAGAACTCAAGAAGTAATGGATAAAGTGTGTAAAAGCCTCGTCGGCTTCTTCTTTAAATGTAATTGCATAATCCTGTAAGACATCTCATATATAGTACACACACGCGCGCGCACACACACACACACACACACACACACACACACACACACACACAAACACACACACAAGGTGGTTTACCTGTTCCTTAATATTTTTGGAGAGAGGCAACACTTCATACTCTGAAAGCAGCAAGGTTGGCATGGGAAAATAGACCTTAGCAGCGCATGCTCTTCGAATGGACTGCTGCTAAGGTCTAAGGTCCATTTTCCCATGAGGGGCAGGCTAGATTTGTATGGCTACCAAATGGTCGACATGCACGGTAATGCCGACCTCGTTGCTTTCAGAGTATGAAGTGTTGCCTATCTTTAAGAATAATAAAGAAGGGGTGAACCACCTGATGTATATACGGCAGAGTTCGGTTCATGACGAGAGCAGGCAGAGTGACTAACCAGCAAGCGCGAACTTCGAGAGCGCGGCAAACGGCCCGCCAGTGACCGGGAACATCCACGGCCATCACCGTACATTGGAATTACACTTTCCCGATGTATTCCCGCGGGGAGAACAAAGTGTAGTTCCCAGCAAACGGCGGTTACGTGCACAACTTTCCCGTAGTTATTCCCGGGAGGATTACGAGTTCCCGTAGTTATTCCCGGGAGGATTATCACACTTTCCCGAAGATATTCCCGGGAGGATTCAAAGTGTGTATAATGTATACGTGTACATAATGGTTTACTTCTTATCTATTTTTGTGGAGTGTACATTGATTTTTGAAGTGAAGTGTAAATAGTGTTGTATATAGCAAGGAGTAATGTAAATTACTCAGTGTAAATAATCTTCGTTTTCTCGTATACATAATTATTTTTTCTATTTAATCAGTGTTGTAGCTTATGTACAGTGACAGTGACACAGTGTTTAGTGATAGTTTTTAGAGTTTAATATTGCGTGGGGTGCGCCTAGCGTTCCCCCGCGCCCAAGTGTTAGTAAAAGCATGGCATCAGCGGCAGAACATGTTGCCGGGCCGAACGTTAGCGGCAGACTGGACGAGAGAGTCTTTTTTTTTTTTTTTTTTGAGAGCGGCGCGCCAGCGCCCCTATTTATAGATTCGGCCACCACAGCAGCAGCAGCACAAGTCCAGCCCTCCCCACCCACATTGGCGGCCGAGATGGACTCCGAAGAACTGGAGGAAGAGCAAAAGGCGCGATCCCTCGTAAAACTACAGAAAGAAGTGGAAGAGATAAAAAAAGAAATAACGTACTACACCAGCATTCTCTCAAATTTAGACGCAGACTCAAAAAATTTCGGAAAATTCTCCCAGGACCTCGCGTTTTGTTACAAGGACTACGCACTAAAGAAGCGGGAACTTGTTAAACAGAGCGAGGGGTGGAAGACTGCGGCGCCAAAGAAAAAGCGGACAAGAGATAGTGGTAGTGACTCCGACAGCGAGCGCCCATGCCAGTCATCAAGCAACATGAGGCTACCACGACAGTCCACACCGCCCCATCCCCTCGCTCTACACAACGCGTTCGCGCCTTTGGAGGTAACAGAACGTGAGGAATCCGACTACCCACCTTTACCTACACCCACACAACTCCACAAACCTAAAATCCCTCAGCACCAGAAGACACAGACAAAAACCCGCCCCGCCCCCACCCACACCCAGCAATGCCAAGTACCTCTTCCTCCTCAGCAACAACAGCAACACCCACCACACAGGCAACAGAAAACCAGAAACCGCCGAGGATAATCATACCCGATGTCCGCCAGGCGGTCAAAGTCCTCCAGGTGCTGCAGAACTCCTTACCCAACGGAACATATAAGCTACAGACGACGAGGGACTGCCTAAAGCTCTTCCTCCAGAAGAAGCAGGACGCCACTCCTACTATGCAGCTCCTGACAAACGCCGGTGTGGAGAACTTCAGCTTCACACCCCGAAGTGACCAACCTCTACGTTTTGTCATTAAACGCCTACCTGCAGATCTGCAGGTAGAGTTCATCAAAGAGGATTTGGAGCAGAAGGGCTACACCGGCGTGCAAGTCCGACAGATGGTTTCCCGCGGCAGGCCTCTACCAAATTTCCAGGTAAGCTTGTCTAGAACCACAGATAATCAAAAGCTTTTGCAGGAAAGAGAGGTGTGCCACATGAAAGCTTTTGCAGGAAAGAGAGGTGTGCCACATGATGGTTACCGTGGAGGTCCTTAAAACCTCCCAAAACATTACTCAGTGCTACAACTGCCAACAATTAGGACATACGTTCAGAATGTGTAACATGACCTCCCGGTGCGTCCTTTGCGGTGACCTGCACCGCCTAGCTGACTGCCCAAGAAAGGCCAAGCAGGACGTTGTACCCCACTGTGCCAACTGTGGGGAGGCGCATCCTGCCAGCTATAGGGGGTGTGAGACCTTTAAGATGGAACGCCATCGCCGTCAACTGGCCGCAGTAGCCAGGAACTCTCCTGGTACTCAACCAGGGCCACGCCCCATCCTCAACCCGGCCCTGGTCCAAAAAGGCACCTCTTTTGCAGGAGCCGCCGGAGGACGAAATGCACCTGAGCAACCTCCAAATGGTCCCCCTCCACAACCTCAGCCCTCAGAGGCACCCACCAGTGACCTGGGAGGTTTGAAAGAAATTTTCAGTCTCTTCAAGGACTTAAACCTCCCAGTACTATTACCAAAGTTGCGGCCAATAATCGCAAGATTAAAAAGCTGCAACGATACCATGGAGAAGCTGGAAACCATCATATGCTTGGTAACCACTCTCTTCGAGTAAATGGCAACTTCAAGGGGAGGCACAACTTTAACGCGCGCGCTCCTGTGGAATGCAGACGGCATCCACAGGAAGCAAAACGAACTTGAAAATTACCTGCGGCGTAACAAAATTGATATCGCATTCATTTGCGAAACAAAATTACAACAAGAGCACACTTTCAAGCTCCAGGGGTATCAAATCTTTCGGAACGACAGAATTGGCAGACAGGGGGGAGGGACTGCTATTTTGCTCAGAAACAACATTGCTCATGCTTCTGTTACGCTACCTGCAATGGCAGCGTTAGAGTGCACAGCACTTAAAACATGTGTAAATAGACAAACGGTGATGCTGGTAGCGCTTTATCGGCCCCCCAACTCCCCAAATTTCATACGTGACCTCGAACAGATCCTCGCTTTAGAGGAGCACGTTATAATTGCAGGAGATTTCAATGCCCGGCACCCCTGGTGGTTTTCTCGCCGAGCAAACGCGGCTCGAAATCTCCTGGTTGAACTTATAACGGAAAATGACGACATAGAGGTACATCTTCCCCCAGATCCCACATTTTGGCACAGATCAGGGCACTTTGACCCCGAAATTTTGGACTTCGTTTTAACAAAAAATGCGACACCTTTAATTAACTTTACAGTGTATCATAGCCTGGATTCCGACCACCTTCCTGTGCATTTCGACATACAGGGTGGCATTTCAGCCGGTGCCTCTGGTCCTCGAAGGAGGGCCGAGACCGACTGGAATAAGTTCACCATGGAAATGCACAGGATGGCGCAACCCAGACTGTCATACTATAGCGAGGCAGACATAGATGTCGCCATTGAAAACTTTACTGCCTCGCTACACACAGCCAAGAGAAGCGCTACCACATACACCACAAGACCACCCGGTTTTTGCACGTACCCCGAGGTAGAGCAACTCATTGCGCGGAGACGACGCTTGACGAGACTATGGCGGTACACCCGTCAGCCTGAATATAAAGTGCTAGCAAAATGGCTACGCAACATCATTCGGCATCAAATTAAACTTAACAAAATTGAACAGTGGGAAAACAAAATGCTGAGTACCACCCATTCGGACTCTTCTTTGTGGAAATTATTAAAGGCATTTAAGGTCTCCACGAGCGTCAACTCCGCAACTGAGGCGCTGCACACTCATGGCGGCCTGCACTTCTCCGAAGAGGAGAAAGCCGAGGTCTTCGCTGACTGTCTTGAAGACAGATTCAGCGAAAATCCAGTTACCAACCGTGATTTAGAACGGGAGGTACAGACATGGGTACAAACCTGGGTGGCGCAGAAGCAAGAGCAACAGCTATCCTTAATAACACCGCAGGAAGTTTACAAGCTCGTTAGGAAATTGCCTAATGGGAAAGCTGCCGGCCCGGACAAAGTGACTAATGAGGAACTTAAGCATCTCCCGAGAAAAGCTCTGGTGCAACTGACCAAAATATTTAACGCCTGTATGCAGCAAGGCTACTTCCCCTCTACTTGGAAACGAGCCAAGGTAATCATGCTTCCAAAGCAAGGAAAAAGCACCAGACAACCGCAAAACTACCGCCCCATTAGTCTTTTGTCTACTATTGGTAAATTGCTCGAAAAACTTATACTTTCTCGACTCCAGAAACAAGTTTCGGAATCTCATGAACTCTCAAATTCACAGTTTGGCTTTCGAAAAGGACATTCTACTGACTTACAACTTCTCAGGCTAACAGATGACATAACAGAGCAATTTAACAACGGGGCTTCAACGTTGGCGCTATTTCTGGACGTAGAAGCCGCATTCGACCGGTGCTGGCACAATGGCCTTATTTACAAACTGCACCACAATTTCCCGGCTCTTCAAAATTATCTATATTTGCTGCACAATTTCCTAGAAAAACGGAAGTTCTACGTCCAAGTGGGCCGCTCCTCCTCACGAGAGCGAGTGATGCGGGCTGGCGTCCCACAAGGGGCAATCATGTCACCCTTTCTGTATATATTATTTACTAATGATTTCCCAGTGGACGCCAGATGTAAGGTCGCCATGTATGCTGACGACACTGCAATATACAACCACCATAGAAATCCACGTTTCGGCCTTGCAGAAATGCAACGTTATGTCAACAACTTCCTCTCATGGCAACATGACTGGAAAATCAAAATTAACCCCGACAAATGCCAGCTGATCCATTTTTCTAAGCGGCATCACACTTTGGCAATGGACCTAACGGTCGGTGGTCAGGTATTGCACTGTCGTCGGCAAGTTAAATATTTAGGGGTGACCTTGGACCGCACAATGTGCTGGTCCACCCACATAAAAAATAGCGCCAACAAAGGCAGACAGCGACTAAAGTTGTGCGCCCCCATCTTCCGCAGCAAACAGCTGCAATTGAAGTCCAAACTCGTCCTGTATAAAGCTTTTATCTTGTCTGTAGTTCTATACGCGTGTGTGGCCTGGGCAAATGCCTCAAAAACCGCCCTGAAGACCATCCAAACTCTCCAAAACCTCTCCCTCCGAAAAATCCTCTCTGCTCCCATCTTAACCACTAATCAAACCCTTCACCAAGAAACCCAAATCCCATCCATTCCCGAGGCAATTACAAAAAGAGCCACTGCCGTGTGGGCGCGCATCAGAAACCACGACAATTATGTCATTGCCAATATCGGCAAAGGTGAGCCGAAGCATCGGAAGCATGCGCGTGTTAAAATGTTTTAAACGTCAACTCGGCTCACCGACTGATGCGCGTCCACGCAAACACGGCCCTAGGCCGCACACACGCTACCTTAGAGGCCTGCACCCCAGGAAACAGGTCAGGAGCTGCACCCTGCCCCGCCCAGGAAAACTGCGGACTGTACAAAGTGTATATATCGTGTGTACATAGTTGTGTATATAGTGCTTAGTTATCTGCTGGGACGCATAGTCACGTGTGCCCAGCAAACATGTGCGAGCGGGACGCTCATGTGAAGTGCCCACTGTGCGTGTGTGTGTGTGTGTATGTGTGTGTGCGTGTATGAGGGCATATCTTGTGATATGCCAGAGTGAATGCGGGAGTGCATGTGTGTAAATATATGTATACAAAACCAACAGAAAAAAGACAAAGAAAAAACATACAAAAACAACCAAGAACTATACTAATGGGAACTGTTCTCGGTGATCCAAAGAGGGTCACTGTATGGGTTACCTAAGAACCCGCTGTACATATTTTAATATAAATGTAAATAACTGTAATAAACATGCTAATTTAAGTCTGTACGCTGGGCCCAAATGTACCAGCACCAGACAAAAATCATAATAAAAATAATCTTGAATCTTGAATGTATATACGAGGTGAGTCAGCCGCCCTTTATTTTTTGGAAGGTAGGCCACCTATCAAATGTCATGTGCGCTTTCGTCCAGTTTTGCGCTTATTAAAACGTATCACCTAACGTTCTTAAAGAGAGGAATGTGCCAAAATTAGAGGAACAGCGGCTTAAGGGACAACGTAATCCTCGCTAAACTACACCTCAAAAACACACGACTCGTTTAGTGAGAGCAAATTCCGGTTTCCAGCTTATTTTACAAACTTTTTATTCGCGTATACAATACATAGCAGCGTAATTCATTAAACGCCTCTGATAAAAGGACCTGTCATATGAGTACACTAACAACACCAAATAAAAAGAAAATGGCGGGCACTTGTACTTAAAGCAGGGATTGGTTGCGAAAAATTAGGCAAAAATTAAGAACACGCCTCATCCACCATGGACACCCACAGTCAAAACGCATATAATATTAAATAATGGTTTATTTAAAGTTTTTTTTTTTTTTTTTTTTTAAAGAATAGATTGCGTTCAGCGAGTTTACAAGTAGCCATGGAGGCTGGTGAACATTGAACATGTCAATTGTGATGTGAAAAACATTGTCAATAAATATACAGAATGAGAACATAAAACTCATTATATACAGGAACAAAAAAGAAACAAACAAACAACAGCAAAGGGGATAATGGAAACACAATCAAAGCTTACCTGAAATTTGTCAGATAAGGATTGAATTTTTTGTAAACTACGTCCCGTACATCTCAAATAACAGTCATAATAGTTTTTGCCATCAAAATACTAACATTAAAACGCCCAGCAAATGATTAAAACTGTCTCAAAAGGCTAAATCAAGCATGAAAACCCGCGAAGTGGCAATGATATAACGCCTGGCATACAAGTCGTACTATTGAACTCTAAACGTGCTTTCAGTGGTCTTGAAATAGCTGAAGAGAATTATGACTTTAGCTTGTGCGCTACCCCTCAGGAACACGGTTTCGCCTCTCGGCATTGTGCAATTTTTTTATGCTCGTCAAAACTTGGAAACCGAATTCACAATAATCTAATTACAAAGTCCCTGAGGGTTTAGGACATTATAACTGAAATCGTTTTTGGTTGTCTGCATTTCGTAGCATAACAGGTATAATGACTTCTGCCCCATTGGAGTGGCATGGTGTAGTGTGTTATTATGAATGCCGACTCCATTCTCCACGCGAAAGCTGTTGCATGATATTTTGTGCCGTTCCTTCACCACGTGTTCGTCAAACGAGTACATTGATATGCTTTTGATCTATGGAGAAGCAAGTGCCCATACACAAGCAGCTCAGCATCTATACCGTGAGAGATATGATAATAGACAACAATATCACAAAATGGAAATAAAACAATTACAAATTAAAATAATAACAGCTTTTAACATAATAATTGTTCAGCCCATGTTATTTATGAATATTACACGCTAAAAAATCAGCAAATGGAGGCCAGTCGAACCACATCTACAGCAGGCGCTCGTTCCAACTGAGCTACCCAGTAACGTGAGAGGTAAACATTCCGTTTAACATGTACTATTCGCTCGTCCCAACGAATATTTGCAGAGGTGTAAACGTCAACTGTCCCATTACAAGTATATTAAAAGGCGATGCTCTGACATCTGTAGTACTACCTAATAATTTAATCGAGTGTGTAACTAAAGACATCCATGTTAAATACTTGGGTAGAACGTAGCATAGAGGCCGATGCTTTCATGTTAGAGCATAAAATGCGGATTACATAAAACTGGAGAATAAGCGGCAGCTGACTCACCTGGTATATATATATATATATATATATATATATATATATATATATATATATATATAAACACGATAACATTTCCAGATTTTCTAATAGCAACACCTTATCAGATCCCCCCCCCTGAAAAACAATTCCTGCATCCTGCATACCTATCCTTTAAACTTGGCGCACAATTGCCGGGAATGAAAATGGAACAACACGGGAACGGAATGGAAGGTATCCATGTAGTATAAACAATCAAGAAGAGTAAGCTGCAATCCTAAGTTTTTTATTTTATAATTGGAAATCATATAATAAGAATAATAATAATAATAATAATAATAATAATAATAATAATAATAATAATAATAATAATAATAATAATAATAATAATAATAATAATAATAATAATAATAATAATAATAATAATAATAATAATAATAATAATAATAATAATAATAATAATAATAATAATAATAATAATAATAATAATAATAATAATAATAATAATAATAATAATAATAATAATAATAATAATAATAATAATAATAATAATAATAATAATAATAATAATAATAATAATAATAATAATAATAATAATAATAATAATAATAATAATAATAAGGGCTAGGAAGTTCATGTTTTTTCATATGGGCTAAAAATGTATGCTTTTACGTTATGTGCATGAATTATAGAATTTTCAGTTATTTGGACATGGTTTTATAGTGCATATAACTGCATATTTTCTTGATTTTGATAAATGCATATTATTTCAATATTATAGCCCCTATATTGCATATTTTATGTTTTTTTATTATTTTTTCCATCTGGATAATATTTTTCATATTAGTAGTATTGCACACGATGATGCAACTCAAGAAGATTTGAATATTATAGCCCCTATATTGCATATTTTAATCATTTTATGATTTTTTATTATTTTTTCAATCTGGACAATATTTTTCATATTGGTAGTATTGCACATGATGATGCAATTCGTTAGGTGGCGGAAACTAAGGCTGAGTCATGTTGTCATGCAGTGAATCCCCTGTTTCTACCCTTTCACTATGTGTATGTGCGTAGAGAATAATCAGTGCGTTATCTGAGAGGTTTATATTAACAAAGATAAAGCGCAGGTCAACGTTTTGAGCAACGTAACAGTGTTGTGAACTGGCTGCCACCAAATTAAATTAGGCGTATAAAATGTTAAAAAGCTCTTCAAATGCCGAAAATAAAACCAACTTCGAGTGCTAGATTAATTAATTTACAGAAAGAGTTTTCGGGTGACTTAATATCTACAGATAATAGGGTACTGTTTTGTGGAGCGTGTGTGAAAAATATAGGGAGTGAGAAAAGATTTCAAATAGTTCAGCACAAAAACACAGTAAAACATAAGGAGAATTTAATCAGAAAACTCGCAAACGAAGAACGTGTTCAAAAACAGCTAGTATAGTGTTTAGGAAGTAGGGTTACTGAATTTTCCTATGACTTGTGCCAAATATTTTTAGCTGCTGACATTCCCTTGTTCAAAATTAATACTCCGACATTTAAAAACTTTCTTGCCAAGTACACTCGACAACATGTGCTCGAAGAAAGTACACTGCGTAAGACTTATGTAGGACATTGTTAATATAGCGCATTGTGAAATATGCAAAATCAATTAGCGGATCAGTCTGTATGGTTGTCTGTTGATGAAACCCCTGATTCTGAGCGCCGTTCTATTGTTAATATAATCGTGGGTGCCTTAAATAATGAACAAAAGTCTACACCTTATCTTCTTAATGTGTGTGAATTGTCGGCCACTGACAATGTAACTGTGACCCAGTTTGTGATGGACTCTTTGAAATTACTATGGCAATGTGGAATCAAATACGACCGGTTACTTTTATTTGTTACTGATGCAGGTCATTATATGGTAAAATCAGGACAAACTCTGAAATGTATTTTTCCTAACTTAATTCATATAACTTGTTTGGCACACGCTCTTCATCGCATTTCTGAGACAATACGTGATTCTTTCCTATTGGTATAGTTGTGTTCAGTACAAAGAGAATTTTTGTTAAATCTCGAGTTAAGTTGTTTAGATCAACAGCACCTAATATCTGACTTCCTCTTGCACCAGTGTTAACTCGATGGGGAACGTGGGTCGATGCAGTTTTATATTATGCTGAGCACATAGAAATAGTCGAAGAGGTTGTTAATTCATTGGACTCAAAAGATGCTTCATCAATAGAAACTGTGCAAAATATTCTGTCAGGCACACATAGAAATAGTCGAAGAGGTTCTTAATTCATTGGACTCGAAAGATGCTTCATCAGTAGAAACTGTGCAAAATATTCTGTCAGGCAATGGGTTAAAAGAGGATCTGCACATTTTTCTGTCTTACCAATAGCCATAACGGCATTGGAAGCTGTAGGTCTCCCTTACATGAATCACTTGCTGTCATTGAAAAAATAATAGGTGATCTAAATTTGGTTCCTGGTAGCATAGGACTAAAAGTGAAAGAGAAAGTGAATTATGTAATTTCAAAAAATTCTGGTTATAAAAAGATGTGCGATACTTGAGACATCCTCGAAGGAAAACCATCTTTCACACCAAGAGACTTGACTCTCTCTGTGAAGCAGTTAACATCATTTAAATATGGCCCGATAACATCTTGTGACGTGGACAGAAGTTTTCCACGTTACAAAAGTGTTTTGCGAGACAACAGACGATGTTTTGCAGTTGAAAATTTGTGCAAAGTGTTGGTTGTGAGCTGCAATTTAACAGTTAATACTAGCAGCAGGATCACTTCTGCTGCAACCTAAAAGGAATAAGGTAACTTGATTTATTATTTATACTAGCTCGTCTTGTCTACTGCAAAGGAACATTAATTGTTTTAGTTAAATAGAGCATATTTCTTGGCATATTTTCAGGTTTTTAAGAGCATATTGGCATGCATATTTCAGTGTTTTTAGGGCATGAACTTCCGAGCCCTAATAATAATAATAATAATAATAATAATAATAATAATAATAATAATAATAATAATAATAATAATAATAATAATAATAATAATAATAATAATAATAATAATAATAATAATAATAATAATAATAATAATAATAATAATAATAATAATAATAATAATAATAATAATAATAATAATAATAATAATAATAATAATAATAATAATAATAATAATAATAATAATAATAATAATAATAATAATAATAATAATAATAATAATAATAATAATAATAATAATAATAATAATAATAATAATAATAATAATAATAATAATAATAATAATAATAATAATAATAATAATAATAATAAGAAGAAGAAGAAGAAGAAGAAGAAGAAGAAGAAGAATGATAATGATAATGATAATGATAATGATAATGATAATGATAATGATAATGATAGTGATAATGAGAATGAGAATGAGAATAATAATAATAATAATAATAATAATAGTAATAATAATAACAATAACGATAACGATAATAATAATAATAATAATAATAATAATAATAATAATAATAATAATAATAATTATAATAATAATAATAATAATAATAATAATAATAATAATAATAATAATAATAATAATAATAATAATAATAATAATAATAATAATTATAATAATAACACTAACAATAACAATAGCAATAACAATAATAGTAATAGTAATAATAATAATAATAATAATAATAATAATAATAATAATAATAATAATAATAATAATAATAATAATAATTTTACTACTACTGAAAAATAAGTCGAAAATGGGAAGAAAGATGAAAATTTAAACGGTAAAGTCTTTAGAATAGTATGTATATCGATAATTACGTTACGAAAATACGTTTTGTATATTGGGATAGTATTTTTTCAGAACCAACCAATAACATTTTTACTTTCTCTACCACATATATAGAGGAAGAGAAGTTAATACAATCCACCGGAAATGCATGTTTTGAGATCCCCCGAATCCAAAAAATCATTTTTACAAAAAGGTGTGTGCGTGCGTGCGTGCGTGTGTGTGTGTGTGTGTGTGTGTGTGTGTGTGTGTGTGTGTGTGTGTGTGTGTGTGTCTAAGCTGCGACAAGATTTTAAAGAAAATCCCTCCACGCAAAAATTACACTTAACATGAAAGATTGTTTGAAATTTTGAATGTTCTCAAGAATTGTTCTAACCCTTTTGATAAAAACACCATATGTTTAAGATATTTACATGACAAATAAAATGTATATCTTGATTCCTGGGAATAGCTTATAAAGCCCTCTTCACTGAGAAGAAATTGTGTATAATTTTGTTTACGGGGTAAACCGTAAAAGATAGAAAAAGCTGACTACACAAAAACTCTAGATCTCCTTAAAGTCACAATTTATTTCAAATAACAGCATGGCCGAAAGGTAAAGCTTTAAGCGTAGTGCACACGAACTAAAAGATGATTATCGCACCAGTGCGATACAATCTTTATACCACTTCACTGTGAGTAACTTTGGTTTTAAATCCAATCACATGTCAAATACGCTTTGTATTTGCACATTCTTAGTAATTCGGCTTGGTTTGATTAGGTTTCACTTTGAATGTCTATTTACATGATCAATTTATAATTTCACGTTATCAGTTCAAAACACAAATCGACATATTCCAACGTATCGCAATTGTTTTAGAGCTAACCTATAAGCTATACTGCAGCGTTCTGCTTTCTTTCATCTAAAGCACTATTTTTTTTTTCTTGTACCAGCTGGATAATCGTGGATTGGCGATTATTCCTACAACTATAGATTGAGGTTGCATTTGTCCAATGGCCATGCGTTTCTTTGGAGATATTTAAGAATTATTACTTAATTAAAAATGTTAGGATACACTGCAATAAACAAAACGTGAACAATATAAATAAATAAATAAATGAATGAATGAATGAATGAATGAATTAATTAATTAATGGATAAATAAATAAATAAACAAATAAACAAATAAACAAATAAACAAATAAATAAATAAATAAATAAATAAATAAATAAACAAACAAACAAATAAATAAATAAATAAATAAATAAATAAATAAAAATACCGAGAAAACACCATGTAAAAGTTCTGCTGAATACCCACAAATATCACAGCGGAAAGTGCACGTGAAGTATGAGTTACAACATTTTGAGTTAAGGAGAGTGTCATTTATATCACTTTGCGCAACATTAAGCAAGCGTTAACTTATTTTATTTATCGAAAAAGCTATTATACCTGCGTCAGAATTTGACTATACTCCATCCAGCCTTAGATCCGCACCTTGTATCCCTCCGCGATATCATGGTGTTCGTATCAGCAGCAACTAACAGAAACAAACGCCACATGTACTCCTGCCTCGTGTCCATATTGCAACAGAATGATATTTACTCGGAGGTTTTAAGAACAAAGCTGCTATTGCGTTACATTAACAGGGTTGTCATACATCTCGAAAACTCGAAGATAATCGCCGATATTTATGGACTATATTTTATGGTGTGTTTGGTTTCGGTGTATTGCGTGTTAGTTGTTGACGGCTTGTGTTTACATTAAGTGCGGATCTAAGGGTAGAGCAATTATAGGTTCGTGTTTGTGTATATGACCGCTTCCGTAGCGCAGTGGAGGACCCGAGTTCGATCTCCGGTACCGGCGTGGGGTTTTTCCCTCGCTGTGAGGTGTGGCATGGGATGACAGTCATCCAATCGAAATTTAGCCCGTGTTAGGTTACGACGCATATGAACGGAATGACAAGTTTCTAGTTTTTAGATATTACATAAAATTAAATAATTAACTGTTTGAAATGGAGTGGAATTTCGAATTCTAAGCAAGACAATTTCCGCCTTAGGTCAAAGGTTATTTGTTGCAAGTTTGATGGAAATCGGTGCAACGGTTTATAAGACCTTAAGAGCCGCTCGCGTACACAGGCACAGATACGCACACACGCACACGCACACACACAAACTCACACACACATACACTGAAAGAGCTATAGCGGCTGTTATGAGTCACGGCCTCCTTGACTATCTTCTACATTACAGGTATGGGCATTCCTAACCCAGGGTGTCACCGAGTGTCATGCGACCTTCACCCCTCCCCTACTCATTTGTTATTTCCAACACATAAGCAGTCTTGTTATAACCCAGTGGTGCAACTTCTCTACGTAATTACTTGCACTCCACAAGAGTAGATAGGACATTTAGAGAGGAATGGACTCGTTCATATTTTGCAGCATACAAAGTTGCTGCTATATACTGCAAGTACTGTAGAAACTGAAAGTATTGAATAATTTTGTTTACTTTTCCTGTAAGTTTATAAGCGGCATTATATTTATTTCCTCAATTTCATATAAAGTATAGATATGTTGAGCTTCTAAACTTTATTGTATGAATAACAATGAATAAAGCACTTGATATTGTTTCGCTTTTTAATGCATACCTTATATTTTAATAAAAAGGCATTTCCTGTGAATCACCATTGCGCCACGGCTGCAATAGGGGGATCGCTACGTTACGTCACAGAACCCCTTCACGGTCCTCCCTCCCGGATGCAACACGCGGCTCGCCCATACCTGTTCTACAACGAAGACAAATGTGCACAATAGGCATACGGTATGCTATGATAGTGAACGTAAATAGGAAAATTGCCTCAATTTTCTCCTGTGTTCCCTAGCTCCGGAAATTTGTCATTGATTGTGCATGCACACATTTGAAAATGAGTACATTAACTTTTTTTCCCCACTGGTGCTTGTTTCCGTTCCCGTCTCAGGCAATTGTTTGCTGGGATCTACAATCACCAAAGTAACATTTTAGTAACATTTTACTCAGGGGTCTCCATCTAGGGGATATGTGAATGGTGACCACAAGGTACCCAAGCTGAGCAGAACATTACTTCCACTTACTGGTGGTTTGCTCCTCACTGTAACTTTTCTATCTGACCTTATCTTGGTCATCTCTTGTTCTCTTCAGACCCCAATGCTATTAGGGTTCCTGAGGGCTAGGGAGTCTTTATTTTTTCAACCTCTCCATTTCTCTAATTTCTCTATAAAACCTTAACCCCTAACATGCTGACCAGTCATGGCATGTAATACGTCCTCTGATTGGTAATCAGAGGATATGGTCGGTGAATTTATTTTGATAGTTTTCCCGGTCAGGTCGGTGAGACCCGTAAACCAACTACAGGTGTGGTCCTCCAGACATTCTGGGGGTTGTGAGAGAGCGATTTGACCGCCAAAACATAAAAATATGGTGCTCTCTAAAAAGCGGTTACATTTACTGCTAAGTCTCTTCAATATGGATCGAGACCACCTTCAAATATGCCCGGCCACTTCTAGTGGCCCATCCATCAGTGAAAAATATTAGAGAGCAAGAGGATTAATGACTTCATTGTCAGAAATCCAGCATTAGCTAACAACAACATTTTAGCGGACGGTGAATCACATCAACATCAAAGTGGGTATATCTGAAAATGAGGAAGCAAAAAAAAAAAAAAAAAAAAACAAACAAATAAGTATATTACAAGAGCATTCAATACGTACCGACACTCTGGATGATTAATAAATAAATAAATAAATAAATAAATAAATAAATAAATAAATAAATAAATAAATAAATAAATAAATAAATAAATAAATAAATAAATAAATAAATAAATAAATAAATAAATAAATAAATAAATAAATAAATAAATAAATAAATAAACACAAATGCTTCAATTCTATTTTTTTCTTTAACAGCTAAGGTTGCCCTTATTGTTGATGCATCTTCATTTAAAATACTCGTTCTCTTTACTTCACTCCATTCTTTGAATAAACTGTGCTCCTTTCCATATTGCAGGCGACAATTTTAAGGGCAGCAGCCCAATGTCTATTTCTCCTGCTCTCTGTGAAATATTTCTTTCGTTTACAGTCACTTTAGGTAAAATGCAATGTTATTCTAGATAGGCAAATTCCCGGACTACAATTCTTGCGAACTCTGTTGCATGAAACCTTTGTAACAACTGAAAGCGAGCTTAGTTGAAATTTTTATAGCACAGTATTTAATTAATTGTTTTAATAATTCAGGGAGCTTTACGCATTTAACACCTAGTAGCCGAAGATGTTGTACGGGTTCCAAATATACTTTTATCTGTCCGAAAATATCCAGATTCGTCCACTAAAGATATCCTTTGCGAATTAGTTTCACAAATAGCTATTAAACAACAATCTAGCCTTTTAAAGATATTACTGATTTGAAAGACGATTGCTGAAGTAGTAATGTGCAAGAAGACCGCATAACTGGCCGGGAGGGCTCGGGGTTCTGACCGCGTCCCATCCTCTAGTACTGCACCCCGCCAATGACGCCTGTAGTGGGCAGAGGTGGGGGACGCAGTGGCTGGGTGGTAGGCCTTGGCCCTTCATGGGCTGTTGCGCCGGGGTTTAGTTTTCAGACTTGTTTACCCCAGGGCTGCAGAACCGATAATGATGGAAAAGTCTACGCACAAGCTGCCTTCCTTTCTTTCTTAAACAAGGAAATGTCGAGTTAAAAAATGTGTTAGACATATTGTGAATGGAAGAGGAGGGGAAATGATGGATGGCTTAGGACATGACCCCCCCCCCTCTCTCTCTCTCCCTCTCGCACGCTCTTACATCCAGATATGTTTTTAAAATGAGTGTCTTACGTTTAGTAGACCCCAAAATCACATACTCCCGTGAAATCCAGATTTCTGATTTTTAAAGTAGAGAGCAATACTGCTACTACCTATTATAGGTAAATGGTAGAAATACTAAAAAAGGGATTATTCCTGACTTCGCACATGAACGGCCGATACAGTTTTTTATTACTTCTTTATTTCCTTCCTTTGGTATAGCTGTTCCATAGTCACTTTCGTTTTGTTTTATGAAATATACTTTTCTGATAGTGAGCGTAAAACAGTATTGAAAATAAGTAAAAATTGAAGCTAGTAATAGCGAAGCAAATGCTCAAACTGTAGATTACGTATGTGTGTGTATGTGTGTGTGTGTGTGTGTGTGTGTGAGTGATAAGGGTTTAAGGGCCCGTCGACAGCTAGGTCATTAGAGCCGTGTGTGTGTGTGTGTGTGTGTGTTTGTGTGTGTGTGTGTGTGTGTGTGTGTGTGTGTGTGTGTGTGTGTGTGTGTGTGTGTTTTACTTAGGTTTTTAAACAGAATTCTGTGGAACGTGTTTCGTAATCATATGATAGCATTGTCAGCTTACTTTTACTTGTTAACTTATATATAATTTGAGCATTGAAAGTGTTAGGTTTTGGAAACAGTTACGTACCTGGTCCTTAGTTGAGAACAAGTCAGGACCGAGGCTACCCATCCTGGGAGCGACGAGTGTCTGGAATGACTTCAACCCATAAGGGACATACGATCCACTTCTCCTTTTCCTGGGGGATTCCACCTGTCGGACACAACATGAGATACTGCGTTGACATACGTACATATAACAAACACACAAATCATGTCCCTGGGTGGTGTAAAGTATCTATAGTTAATTCTCTGCTGTCCCCCTTATCTGGGCATTGCAGCGTGCGTGGGAGTGAATGGATAAACCCTGTTAAGCACAGCCCTTCGGCAGCGAAAGCATTAGCAAGGATTTGATGTGCTTTACTTAAAACTCCTTGCGCATTGCATTTGTCTCAGCCCTTCCTCACTGAATCTTGTGTACTAGTATACTATATCAAAAGTAAATTAATCAAATTATTAATCAACCAGTGAATTAAAGTGTGATTTTAACAATCATGTAACTTTTTCGACCCGTCATAAATTATTTCATAGCTATCCTACAAACGATTTATACAGCAAGGTCTTTTCTTCTAAGTATTTGCTGTGAATTGTGATAAATATTTTCAACATGTTGTAGAAACGAGTTCAACAAGCACAAAGAAGGCTGAGTAACAGCAAATACTTTGTATACACTTGCCTAGACATTTCACACTGTTTGCATGAGCTCATGATTAGGGCCCTGAAGTTCATGCTGTGAAATATGCAAGCAAATATACTTTATGTCCAATATTCTTCACCATAAACAAAGGGAGATAAAATTGAACTTAAACTCATTGTTGAAAAGTAGAACCTTCTCATTCAGTGTCCAAAAGAAATGAATTGCAGTTCACAACAGCCACGTGACGGAGCTCTTCAAACTTAAAGGAACGCCTTTTATCTCTGTAGGTAAACCTATATCTTGAGAAACTCCTCTACAGGGTGATAATGGCGCATACTTAAACGATGCCAACTGGTTCGCAGTAGAAGGCATGTCATATAAGTTAACTGCAGTGTTTCAATTTACAATGTCTCCAATTTTACATGTCAACTAGCGGACCAGACAGTCATCCTGTTCAAATGTTGTACTTCCAAAAATTATAAAATTTTTAAAATAAACCATAAATTGTTTGGACTGTTTTGGTGAAAAAATATGTAACAAAATTATTTTAGAATACCTCATGCCCCCATCCCTACAGTTATCGCAATTGCACCTATCAACTGCGTGATTGTATTTGTATACTATAAACTTAAATTTGCCGAGTACAAACTTAAAACTGTTTTAAATAACAGACAGAAAGAAAAAACTCAAATAATTTTCATCACAGGTATATTTATAAGTACAACAAATAAATATTTAAATACATTTTTCATCTTAATACAGTAAAACCAGCCTTCAAAGGACCCCTGTTAGGCGGAAAGCTCTCTAAAACGGAAATATTTTATGGTTTCATGAGTTTAAGGTTGAAAAACACCCTGAATTCCCTTTATTAAACAGAAACTGTCTTACGCGCACAACAGAAATCATAGTACGCCTTTCGACGGAAAATTTCCAGTTTTGGAATGTAGAGTTTAGAAAATTTTCAGGCACAAAACCACATCAATGAAGCTGTTTTCAATTGCAGTGCCATGGAATATATCAACATAGACAGTGATGAGCAAACTAAAACAAACACAGTTGATATAAATGTCTTAATTGAAAATATGTAAAGTCTGATAGAAGAAGAGCAAGCAGAGGAAGATGAGGAATATGTCCCTTAGATGGAAGAAGAGTGTAGACTAAAGACTTATCGGGATGCTGTCAAAAGTTTAAAGAAACTGCAACAATTTGCCATATGGAAAAAAGACTCGGATATGTTTGGTGTGATTTCTCATGCCAAAGTGTTTGTGGAAGTCGAGGGGCTAAGCAGAAATGTGCCCAGAAAGCTCTCCTTGACTACTGAAAAAATCTGATGTGTTGCATTCACATGGCTTTCTCTACTCTTGTACTAACCATTCTTACAAAATCTTATTTCTATGTCTTCTTCGTGTAAGTTGAGATAAACATTTGTACAAATTATCGTATTGCTTATTTCCTTGTAGGTGCAAGGGGAATATTAGAATACAGTAGACTTTGAGAGATAGTCAAATCTTTTAAAGCTTTGAGATCCCGCTCTCTTTGCACACTTAACATATAAAAATGAACGATGTTCCCTTTCACGAAAGTTTTAAGTTTTCCAAAACTGACATAAATAACAAGGAATATCTCCGAAATGGTTCACTCTACAAAACAATTATTCAGACATAAATTATGTCTTTTAGCGAGATCTACATTTTTTGTAAAGTAAGATTTTGTCTATCTCTTAGGGTTTACGAGTTACTCAAAAGTCATCCAGATTAAACAGGACTCCATAGGGTATAGCCAGAAAATTCAAAATATACATTTCATTTGTCATACAAATATGTTAAACATATGGCATTTTAATCAAAATTGTTAGAGCCATTTTCAGGAAAATCAAAATTTTCGAAAAATTTTCCATGTAAAGGGTAGTTTAGGGTACGGCTACTTTCTTCAAAATATTCGTTTCGCATCCTTGTAAGACATTCAACTTAAATACCAACTTTGGTTTTAAGCGACTTTTCGTTTTCGAGTTATGCTGTCCTTAGACTGACACAGACTGACAGACAGACACACACACACACACACACACACACACACACACACACACACACACACACACACACACACACACACACACACACAGACCTTTTTATAAAAATGCTCTTTATGGATTCAGGGGGTCTCAAAACATATATTTCCGATGAAATCTCGACATCGAATTTTTGGATGGAATACAATACTTCCTTCTACTTATCAGTAGAGAAAGTAAAAATGAATGAATCGTGTACACAGCTCTTTAAGTTGGATGTTGTTTCTTGAAATATTTTGAATGCTTTCTTTGAGCCTAGGCCTACTGTTTCTAAGGAGATAATATCTTTAGATAGCCCAGAAAAGTGCCCAGGCGAAAAGACAATATTAGCTTCCAATACACTTTTTTTCTGTTTTGCCTGTACATAATAACTGTAATAACTGAACTCTCCATGGGGCTTTAAAAATTTGCAACAGCCACTAACCTATCCCCTGAAGTAAATTCTCCATGTATCTGTTCACAAATTGCAATAGAGCGCATGTGCGAGACACGATAAATGTATTAAGTTAGGAAAAATATATTTCAATGTGCGTCCCTATTTAATCATGTACCTAGTTCCGTCTATGACGAATAAAAGCACCTTATAATATGTAATTCTATTTGACCATAGTGCATAATCTTAAGGAATCAATTACAGATTGAATTATTGTTACATTGTTTGTGACCTTCAAATTCATCACGTTAAGAATATATGAACCCGTTGGTTCCTGCTTGTTAAGGGCACCAACTATTACATTGGCAATAAATCTACCTTCAGAATATGCTGTTTTATCAATGGAAACCAAATAAATTCATTTTCCACTTTGTCTCTCATTCTTGATACAACATTGTCCTAAACACGGCTGACTTACGTTTTTACTTTCTCTACTACGCATACCGAAGTAGAGGAAGTATTGCATTCCACCCAAAAGTTCGATGTCAAGATTTCACCGGAAATCTGTTTTGAGGCCCCCTGAATAAAAAAAGAAAGCATTCTGTGGACAGCATAACTCAAAAACGAAAAGTCGATTAAAACCCAAAGTTGGTATTTAAATTTAGTATCTTTCAAGGATGCGAAATGAAGATTTTGAAGAAAATTGCTTCACCCTTAACTACCCTTTACTCATAAAATCTTTCAAAAATTTTGATTTTGTTGAAAATGGTTCCAACGATTTTGATTAAAATGCCATATGTTTGAGATATTTCTATGACATGAAATGTATACATATCTTGAAGTTTCGGGCTATAGCCCCTGTAGTCGTATTTACTCTGGATGACTTTTGCATAACTAGTAAACCGTAAGAGATAGACCAAATCTCATTATACAAAAACTGTAGGTTTAGCTAAAATAATCAATTTATGTCTTTTTTTTTTTTTTTTTTTTTTTTTTTTTTTTTTAGAGTGAACCATTTGGAAGATATACATTGTTATTTATGTGAGTTTTGGAGAACTTACAAATCTGTCAAATGGAACATCGTTATTCAATTTTTATACCGGGTGGAAGGGGAGTCATTACATTAATTTAAACCAGTGATAAGATGCCGATATTTGGAACACATTTTGTATCTTGTCTCTGACCATTTCCTACGGAGATATTTTAGTTTTCTCGAAAACAAGCTGGCAACACTGCAGATTGTGTGAGTGTTACTTTCCCTACCTCAGTAGATAAACACAGTAACTGAGCTTCTTGAGAACACTAATACCCTGCCTTGTCCTTCTGTGTTTACTGCGCAAGTGTATGCCA
>JAUKNM010000029.1:372500-381500 GCA_030765045.1 Tenodera sinensis | reverse complement strand
TGCCTTGTATAGAGAGTGTGTGTGTGCTGACTGTTCACAACTGCACCATGCTGATATTCTGGAACAGCAATTGCACTATACAAGTAAATATCAATTTTTATAATGATAAGTCATACTTAAATGAGAAGGCGGATAGGTTAACATTTGACCACCATAAAAATGTTAGAATAAACAGATAAGCCGGACGACTGCAAACACCACAACAAACATACACAACTACTAGGTGGTGGATGGGTTTTAATACTGGTGTTTATCCAAGGAATTCTCTCACAAGCATTGAATATGTTGGGTCTCTAACCACACTGTTTTGTAACATCCTAGAGCGAGAAAAATTAAAGTCTTAAATTGTGTATTTCTTTGTTGCTAACAGTGTTAGTAATATTCAGAATCGCCTCCTTGGTCCTCTATGTATGTGACACACTCTGGTCTGGGCTTCACTTTGACATATGTACCCTCCTAACTGGACCACCTCCGTAGCGCAGTGGTAGCGCGCCTGCCTCTAACTCGAAGGACCAGGGTTCGATCTCCCGGTACCGGCGTGGCGATTTTTCCACCTCTGGAAGGTCTGGCACAGGGTTCACTCAGCCTGAAGGGCCAATTGAGGAGCTACTTGATAAAGACCACGCGCTACCGCCGAGTTCTGCACCCCCTTCATAACGCCAGTAGTGGGCACAGGTTGGGGACGTAGCGGCCGGGCGGTAAGCCTTGACCCGCCAAGGCTGATGTGCTAGAGGTTATTTATATTATTATTACCCTCCTGATTGTGAGTTTTAAGGGTTTTTCTAAAAAATTGCAATTCCTGAACTATTTCAGTAAATTAATTACTTTTGCATGTTATTACCGAAGTTTAAACTAAAAAAATCTGATGTGTTGCACTCACATGAATTTCTCTACTCTTGTACTAACCATTCTTACAAACTCTTATTCCTATATCTTCTTCGTGTTAGTTAAGATAAACATTTGTACAACTTATCTTATTGCTTATTTCCTTGTAGGTGCAAGGGAATGTTAGAATACAGTAGGCTTTGTGCGATAGTCAAATGTTTGAGATTCTGTCTTTGCACACTTAACATATAAAAAAATGAACGATGATCCATTTCTCGAAAGTAGTTTTCCGAAACTCACACACATAACAAGGAATATCTCCGAAATGGTTCACCCTACAAGAAAATTTATTGAGACATAAGTTGTGTATTTTGGCAAGATCTACATTTTTTGTATAATACGATTTGGTCTATCTCTAACGGTTTACCAGTTATGCAAAAGTCGTCCAGAGTAAATACGACTACAGGGGCTATAGCCAGAAAATTCAAGATATACATTTCATTTGTCATAAAAATATCTCAAACATATGACATTTTAATAAAAATCGTTAGAGCCATTTTCAAGAAAATCAAAATTTTCGAAAAATTTTCCATGTAAAGGCTAGTTTAGGGTGAGGCTATTTTCTTCAAAATATTCGTGTCGCACCCTTGAAAGACATTAAACTTAAATACCAACTTTGGTTTTTAACCGACTTTTCGTTGAGCTATGCTGTCCACATACTGACAGACTGACAGACTGACACACAGACACACACACGGACCTTTTTCTAAAAATGTGTTTTTTTTTTGTTTTTTTTTTTGGATTCAGGGGGCCTCAAAACATATTTCCGGTGAAATCTCGACATCGAATTTTTGGGTGGAATACAATACTTCCCCTACTTACCAGTAGAGAAAGTAAAAAGTGGTAACATTCACTTTTTGCTTTGAGTGGTAAGAGCGCTCTTACTAATTCGGAAGAATTGGATGTGAATTGTTTCATTGTTATTAAAACTAAAACACCAGCAAGAATGAATCAATGAGTAAAAACTTTTATTTTTCAAAGGAAAATTTTTAAAAAGTAGTTATTTCTCATGTATCCCCCTTTAAACACACAATATTCTTGAGAATATGAAAAATTCTCAAAAAAGTAATCTCATATATGACTTCTAAACTATGTCAAATGCCTGAAAACCAATTTGTTCTTAATTGAACAACTTTCTCATTTATCGTTAAAACAAAAACTCTTGTCTCTGGGCATTACCTATATCTTTCAACTTCTCAGTAGGAAAATGCTTCTATTTACTCCGTATTTTCGTGACCAGTTGACGAGAGCTGTGCTGAGAATAAGGTATGTAAGCCTATGTTTACTCTGGGCCAATGGGCTGTTACGTAATGCGAGACAATACGACGATCCGCCAACTCGTAATGACTTGAGTGCAAGGTAGCGCTACACAGAAACAAAACAACAACAAAAAAGGAACCTGAAGCCCTTGAGAAGATGGAAAACCCTGGATGCGATAGCCAGTCGCATATGGACACACGCGCCGTCATGCAGGTAGCACGCCGCTCTTCTGTCTAGCGGTGAGTACCTCTGTCTGTTTATAGGTTAGGTTGGCATGTCTCTATCACAGCGTGCGTTACACCTTCAGTTTCTTCTCACTTTCTCCACAGAGAACGCATTGCAATTCGATGCTAAGAAATAGCAGAAAGTCACATTTCGGGACTCCTGAGTCAAAACAAAAGAGAAAAGATTTCTAGAAAATATGTCATGTGTGTGAGCAGCATATTCAAATTTCGGTCAAATATAAAATTTGGTATTTAAGTTCGACACTTCAAGAAAATCCACCCCAGACTAGTCTTTAAATGGAACATTTTTGGGAAACTTTGATTTCCTCAAAAATGGCTTTAACGATTTTAGTTAAAATAGCACGTGTTTAAAAATCTGATGTGTTGCACTTTGACTTTCTCTACTCCTGTACCAACTATTCTCACAAAAACTTACTGCAGTGGGCTTTGAGCGATAGGCAGATGTTTTGAGACTGGTCGCTGTATGGAAGGTTTGAAATTCTGGTTCTCTTTGCACGGCCAACACGAAAAAAGGTGAATAACGATCTTCCATTTGAGAAAATTATAGATATTGCAAAACTCACGCAAGTAACAAGGAATATTTCCGAAATGGTTCGCTTAAAAAAAATGCATTTGTATTTTAACGATATCTACATTTCTTGTATATTACGGTTTACCAATTATGCAAAAGTAATTCAGAATAAACAGGACTACATGGCTATAGCCAGAAAATTCGAAATATGCATTTCATTAGCCATAAAAATATGTTAAACATATGGCCTTTTAGTCAAGATCGTTAGAGCCATTTTCAAGAAAATCTAAATTTTCCACATACTTTTTTGTAAAGAGTAGTTTAGGGTGTTGGAATTTTCTTCATAAACTTATTGCCGTATTCCTAAAAGATATTAAACTTAAATGCCAACTGTGGTTTTTAACCACCTTTTCGTTTTTGGCATGCTGTTCACACACACACACAAACACGAACCTTATTTTTTTTTTTTTTTTTTTTTTTTTAAAACCTCAAAGGGCCTCCGGTGAACTCTCTACATCGAAGTTTTGGGTCGAATACAATACTTCCCCTACTTGCTATACGTAGTAGAGAAAGTAAAAATGAAATGTATATCTCGAATTAATCTGGGAATGTCTTCAGAAGTCTTCATTCTGGATGAATTTTCCATAATTGATAAACTGTAATGGATAGACGAAATTCACTAAACAAAAAATGTACAAAAGTCTTTTCTTTTTTCTTTTCTTTTTTTTTTTTTTTTTTTTTTTTTTTTTTTTTTTTTTTTTTTTTGAGTGAACTATTTCGGAGACATTTGTGTTTCCCAATACTTAACATTCTCAGAAGTAGGAATACATTAATCGCTCTTGATCTCTTCAAAGCTATCACATAGAAACCAACTTTAAAACATTTGAATATTGCTTAAAGCCTACTGTAGAAGAAGATGAAGTAGATAGAGGAATAAGCCCTTGTAAGAATAGTTTGTAGTCATGTGAGTGCAACACATCAGATTTTGTACTTTTCATTTGAAAATATTAGCGCAGCAAGACGTTGGTTTCACCGAGTCAAACGTTTCATTACATGGCTATAAATAAACTTTAAGGCAATTAAATTCTGTTATTGTGAAGGTTTACTCAAATGGCTGATATGAATAACTAAAATTATATACCTTTAATTATAAAGTACCTAATAGTGCTTATCCTTTTCTGTGAGTGTTTGACTTTTCTTACTTTACTACTAGCAAATAGTGAAAATAATACATTTCAGGCACAAATTCCATACCAATGCCTTTAGGAAAATATCCATGTGTGTATGTTTTTGTGTGCATTTCTCTGAATAGTATATCCTAAAACGAAGAGTCGTAAACATACCAAATTTCATATTAAGTTCTGCATCCTCCAAGGGTGCAATATTTTTTTTTCCCCCCAAAGAAAACCCTCCACCTCAAAATGGCTGTAATGATTTTGATTAACACACTCCAGGTTTACGATATTTACATGAGAAATAAAAATATGTATGTACATAAATCTTTATTGAATTTCTGTGAACTGCCCTTCATTCTGGATGACTTTTGTATAACTTAAACTGTTAGGGACAGACAAAATCCTGCTACATGAAAATGCAATTTTCGTTATATTTATGTCAAATATAATTTTGTGACGTAAACCATCTCCAAGGTATTATTTGTTATTGGTTTGAATTTTCCATTATTTATACCCGTTTCAAGGGATAAGTTGCTACCGTAAGATAGGGAAATATCGGATAGACGGGTAAATTCGGACGGGAATAGTATGCTTCTTTTCTCACGTTGGTATCACTGAATGGCAGCTGTTATACCGCGCGCGCGTTTTGCTGCTTACATCTTGCTTATTGTCCAGCAGATTCACACGTATATTGTCGTACTTGGAAGTTTAAACTGTGGTGTAGAACAACAACTGCATACTGCACCGAAAACTGCTAGTTATCCTTACGCGAATTCTTCCATTATTGTATTACAAGAGAAAAAAGAGATAATCATAATTGTCTTATACTTATTTGTATTTTAGGAAGTAAATATGAATGTAGCTTTACCACGTATCTCACTTGTACTAATGTGTAGTTATCTACATAGATTGGGGGAATGTCGGACTTATAAAGGAGGCTCGGTGTTCTCAAAATGTTGAAAAAACTGTTGTTGCTATATATACTCTCAGGGAAACTGTCGTACAGAAAGGTATCGTCCAAATTTAACGTTTCACGTTCAACATTAGAAAATAAGGCTAATAGTCTAAACCCTGGATAGAATGGAAGACCTGTCTTCACACCATTGAAGATAACAGTCATGTCCATGGTATTCTAAGAGCTGGGCATTGGTGTTTTCCTTTTACCTCTAATGATGATTTAAGATACATAGTGAAAGTTACCTCGATAAATGTGATCGAAAACAAAAATGCTTTTCTCATAACAGCAAATCTGTGTTTATTTTTCTGAGATTCCATATAATGATACTGTAGAAAAACACCACATTGTAAGTGTTGCCAAACCTTAGAGAAGAAAAGAACTTTTTGTTCACTGGGAACATATTGCACATTCAAGATTTATGCTGTGGGTTGATTGTCATTATCAATCAAATATTTTCGAATTTGTATGTCAAAGTTTTCTTAACATTTGTCAAATGTTTTCTAACCATGTAATTTGTTTTTGTAAGCATGTAAAAATAATTTCTAAGCATATTTATATTTTAAAAGGATTGTGTGTCTCCAAATTACTCCATTAGAGGGAAATACGGAACGGTGGATGGAAATTCAGTGTTACCCTACCACAGGGGTAAACATCGGACAGTTTAATTTGTTAGGATCTGTTTACATATATCATATTTTCAGTTTATGTTCTTTGATCGACATTTGAGTGTCGTCTCAAATATCTCGTGCTTTTTGTCACATGAATTGAATATTCTACGTGAAGCCATCTTAAAGTATATTAAAATTCCGTCCGATATTGCCCTATCTTACGGTATTTGTTTTTCTGGTGGTCGTTCAAGGAGCATGGAATTCAAAGACATCACATAGTTAGCCACTTTCTAAAAACCTTAGTATAGCTTTACTTAAGAGGACCAACCTGTGAGCATTTCAAATCCTATGTTTTCAACCACTAAGCTTCATTAATATTGCATCCTACTATCTTATATACATATATCTGTTTCCCAAATGTTCAAATAAATGGGCGTGTTGAAAAAATACATTATGAGAAAAATGATTAAATGATTTAAAAGGCAATCAGCAGATGCACGCAATCATTTAAATGGTCACATGAAAGGCGTTTAAAGTGCAACTGACTGAAAACAGTTTCAGCGTACTAATCTACAAGTACCAAATTTTTATGCGCACAAAAGTCCAAAATCGATATTTTCAAGAATTTTCGTGAATTTTCACAGATTTGTCCTGGTTTAGAACCAAATGTGTAAATGTGCAACGAAAATTTATCTCGATTGACAAGTAGCCTTTGTAAGAAAGGTTTGTGGAAAAGTGATTCGAGAAAGTCTTATGAAGGCAACACATCAGATGTTTAAATGTTTTGGCCGTTGTGGACATTAGTGGCTCTTGTTACATGTTTTATTTTCTCTTCTGCTTACCAAAGGTAGACAAAGTACCTACTACATTTGGTTAAAAAAATCCTGTGATGTATTAACACTACCAGTGACAAATTCTCATTAGGTAGCCCTTTCTATAATACGCACTTATATACATAAAGCATTGTTCTGCGCTATTTAGGAAATAGTTGTGCTTAGGGATGATATCAGAGTCAGCAAGAAGTCCGTAATTGCAACATGCAGAAACAGCATTAAATATTTAATTCGTGGTAATAAGGTTTGGTGGCGGTGTCTTGGCCGTGAGGTTAGACCGAGGTGCCCTGGGTTCGATCCCAGGAACGTGAGATTTGTGGTGGACAATCCTTTCATCCCTTTCGCCCTCCTTCCTGACTCCCATACCAGGCTTCCGGCTGATCATCTAACCTGGCTACTCTCTCTGATCCAGAGATTGTCTGCTCCTCGACAGGCACCTGACCCAGGTACTCACTTCTAACTCCTGGGAGTGTAAGTACTTCATACGACAAGGACAAACAGAAACAAGGTACTGACTTGCGATAGAAAACAAGCAAGAAAGAAAAATCGCAAACCCTCGCACACTAGAGAAAGGTCTAAATTTGCAACATGGAATACTTGGAAAACGACGCGAAAATAAGTACTCAAAATAAATTGTGTACTTTTATAAGATGTATATATAATATATGTATATATGTATATTTCATTGGAAGTAAAAACATTGAGGTGCTATTAAAATTGCATCTTCAGTAAATAAATTTCAAAACAAGTTATTGGATGAAAAAAGCTTGTAAGTTATTTTCTCAAAGCAAACCTAACAGTATTAATTATAAAATGTTTGAGATATTGATAAAATAGAAAAAAGAATAGCATTAGGTTCTGTAAATACTCACTGAAGTACTGTTCATGCTTTATGCATTTGAATTTTTGCTATCAGTGGAATAAAAGTAGGTTCTACCTAGTGCATGTAGTAAAAGTCCAGTTTAAGGAGGAAATACCACAAGTAGGAGTATATTGTGAATTGTTACGAGTAGGTATAAGGGAGAAAGAAATGTAAGGTAAAGGTATACTCTACGGAAGGCACGCCGCAACCGAGGCAGAGCACCGTACGTAGACCATCCGCCCTTTATGCTTTTACTGTGACCCCTGGGAGGAATGGATGAGCGAAGAGACCCGAAGGGCGACCCGATTCGGATGATGACGGGCGCCAGCGTGGACGGAGACACTAATGTTTCCAGCAAGAACACATCCGACCCGGTCGAGACTACCCATAAGCCTCAAAAACCAGCGGTCCTTCCTGGTGGGGCCTCACGGTGGGGTCCTCACCGGACAGTTTCTACCGACGGGACGCCAAGAAAGGAACCTTTACACAACACACCCACTGCGCAGCCGAAATACGCCGAACACCGACGGCTGGTCCTATATCTTGAAACACATTACAATGAAGGAAATGATGGGTACAGAAACGAAGGACATAGGAAAGTCTCGGTAGAAGAGATGCCACTCCATTATTCGCCTATTGCCCCGGAAAACCCACAAAAAACCCATGGGTCAGATGGGCGGTCTAAGGGAATCGAACCCACACATGTTACCGCGACACCACTTAGCTTGGTGTAACGAAGGAAAGCAGTGTCCAGTATTTATTTAAAGAATACAATTGAAAATAAAATAATTCATTTTGAACTGAAAAGGTTTACCAAATACAGAGCGGTGCCCTTTGATCGTTTGGAGGGTCATTTCCAATTCCGGAGCAGGCCCAGTCAAAAGCAGTCATACTACGGCCTTCAACTATCTTTAAACCACTTTCCCTTTGTTTTGGCATGCACCGGAAGTGATGTCACCTCTAAGAGAATGGGCATTGTCTATGCCGACTGCTTATAGAAGGTGCATTCTCAATCTTGAAGAGAGTGACAATGGAATGTGTTGTAGCGTGTGCCAAAGGTGCATTCCTTCGATGCAAACTGAATCAGCAACTTTTCAGAGCGTAATACAAAACGTATATTTATATGCACGACAGTGCAATGAATATCTGTATACCGTGACTCAAGAAAACATTCGTTTCAAGCATTGTATTTACGTGCCTTTCTCTACACAATTTACTAAAACTTATTCTTACGAAAGTTTAATTTTATTCTATTTCTTGTTAATCGAGATAAGATTTCGTTACACCCTTTTATGTTTCGAGGAAGACATAAAAATACTATACCAGGCTTAAGTGACAGAATCTTAAAAAGTAAAATTCCATTCTCTTTGCATGACCACGAGACTTACCGCGAAAAAAAGTATTATCTAAGTATTTGAAAAGTGAAACTAATAACAAAATGAAGAAAGAAATGAAAAGAAATGACAGAAAGAGAGAAGGAAAGAAAGCAAGAAAGAAAGTAGGGAGAAAGGAAAGGAAGGAGGGAAGGAATAAAGGAATGAATGAATGAATGAATGAATAAATAAATAAATAAATAAATAAATAAATAAATAAATAAATAAATAAATAAATAAATAAATAAATAAATAAATAAATAAATAAATAAATAAATAAATAAATAAAT
>JAUKNM010000029.1:165000-370000 GCA_030765045.1 Tenodera sinensis | reverse complement strand
AATTAGAAGTATTTAGAAATATTTAGTTTTGCTTGAAGTATTTTCAAAATGAATCAATTGCAGTATACAGTACAACAAAGGATGTTAGTATACGATACGTATGTGCTTGCATAATCGTTTAGGGAAGTTGTAAAGCAATATTTAACTAAAGTTCCTGGCATGCGTGTTCCCTGTAGACACTGTTCGTTTGCTTGTAAATAAATTCAGGAAACGGGATCAATTCACGATAGGAAAAGACATATAAAACGGCGTGTGCTTTCGGAACAGAAATTAGATGAAAACGAATATCTCTTATCTTAGGTGCCATGCACAGGACAAAATTAAAATACAATATCAGCACAGAAATTAACATTATAATGGAAGCTGAACTAATGCGTGTGGATGAAAATGTCCATAGAATCTGTCGCAGATGTATTGTTGCAGATGTACGGCATTTCCAACATCTGCTGTGATAACACATATTTTGTATTTATTCTGGCAATTGTTAATGTGATTTGAGGTGCATGCATATGCGACCGGGAGACGGGCGTGTGAATACCAGCCAAGTTGTGCGTACGTGTCCGGGAGACGGGCCGTGCGCTTGCCGGCCAAGTTTGTAGTAAACGTACTGTAGAACGGGAGAATGAGAACGATAGCGCTTAAAGAACGTCCATTAATAAAAAATTAATTTCTAACGGTTTATCAATAATACAAAAGCCAATCAGAATGAAGGAGACTCCATAAATTACTCGCAGAAAATTCAGGAAATACATTTGATCCGTTCTTCACGTATTTTAATTCTATGGCATTTTAATAAAAGTCATTAATTTCTGAGATAATCAAAATGAACAATGTAAGGAGTTTTTGGAGTAGAGAACATCTTCGTTTCGCATTCCTGGAGACCCTGAATTTAAACACAAGTTTGGTATTTAACCAAATTTCCATTTTTGAACAATGTTCACGGACAGCTATGCAAATATGTACCTACTTGGTTTTGGATCAGAGGCCTCAAAACATGTTTTCAATGAAATTTCTATGTCGAGGTTTTGGATGGGGTGAAAAACTTCCTCTACCTTGTTACGTAAGTTGTAGGGAACCCAATTAGCTTTTATATTAATATCTGAAAAGAGAGGCATAGAGGTATTTTTAGTCGCAGCCAATGACCTTGCTAGGATCGACGTGAGTGACGTCATGCAAATTGATGGTGTGGGTAACGTCTCGGTTCCATAACCCAGAGACTGCTGATAATGCAAGCGAACACTGCACCTACACACGCCTTCCCGTGATGTTGATTGCACAGAAGCCAGAGAGATACTAACCTGACACCCTTATGTCTTATAAATACTAAAGTGGACTCGACCATGAACTACAGTGCAACTTTCCTACATTCGCCACATGTGAAATGTACCTATGAAAAATATTGCATAAAAGCTAGAGGAGCTCATGTGTATGTAACCATCCGATTTTTCTTAGAGTATAACCATATGCATATATTGGTATCTTAACCATAAAGAACCCTACTACTTGTGACTATACACTTAGAATTTTCCCTAGTTTTTCAGTACGTCAAGAGTATCTTAATATAAACCACACACAAAACTATATACCCGTAACAAGTGCTTGTATCAGCAGACTTTTTTGCGTCACGCTTGACCACCGGAAGTTAAGGTTCAATGAGTTTGTTTGTCAGTTGAAGAAAAATATTCTCGCAAACCTGTTCTTCGACAGAGAAATTACTGTAAAATCAAACAGTGTACGTCAGAAAATTTATCGTCGCTTACTCGAATAATTGTAGCTTAGAGAAAGTGTCATGTTCCCAAGGAAAAGTCCTTTAACTTCCTGCACTTTAGAAACACCGACAGGAAAGAATAAAGCTTACGGATATAGGAAACGTTTTCCAGTAGATGAAGATTTCTTCTGCCCACTAAGAAGAACATTACAGAACATTACAACAGTTTATGAGCGAGCATGATGGCTTCAGGATGACGGATTCGGGTGGTCCTGGGATCGATTCCTGGCTACCTTTGAACACGGATTTTTCGTGGTTTCTCCAGGTAAATAGGCGGATTCTGTGGTTCCTCCTCTGCCATGACTTTCCTTTCCATCATTTCTTATGTCCATCATTACTAGGTTGAAAGACCAGGCGACGGTTTTGGCTGTGTTGCAGCTGATAGACCCAAGAATAGACGGATTGACGGAGTGGATAAACATGCGAATTAGATATTAAGAGTAAGGAATCGGAGGACATTAGTATTGGGTAGGGATAAATAGAGAGGTTTGATACTGGAGGTCAAGGCACGACATCGGGCTGAAATGCCGTAGAAGAAATAGGAGGAGAAGGTGGTGGTGGTGGTGGTTGGGGTGGTGGTGATGGTGGTGGCGGCGGCGGTGGCGATGGTAGTGGTGGTGGCAGTGGTTGGGGTGGTGATGGTGGTGGTAATGGTGGTGGCGGCGGTGGTGGCGGCGGCGATGGCGATGGTGGCGGTGGTAGTGGTGGTGGCGGTGGTTGGGGTGGTGGCGGTGGTAGCGGTGGTGATGGTGGTGGTGGCGGCGGCGGTGATGGTGGTAGTGGTAGTGGTGGTGTTTTTTTTAATTGTTGTTTAACGACGCTGTCAATTGCCAGGATCACATCAGCGTCGCCGGTGTGCCGGAATTTTGTCCCGCAGGAGTTCTTTTACATGCCAGCAAATCTACTGACATGGAGCTGTCGTTTTTAAGCACACTTAAAAACCATCGGCCTCAGCCGGATTTGAACCCGCGACCTTGGGAACAGTAGGCCAGCGTCTAACCAACTGAGCCACCCAGACCGACAGTAGTGGTGGTGGCGGCGGCGGTGGCGGTGGTTGGGGTGGTGGCGGTGGTAACGGTGGCGGCAGCGGTGGTGGTGGCTGTGACGGTGGTGGTGGGTGTGACGGTGGTGGTGGTGATGGTGGTGGTAGCGGTGGTGGTGATGGTGGTGGTGATGGTGGTGGTGATGGTGGTGGTAGCGGTGGCGGCAGCGGTGGTGGTGGTGGCGGCGGTGGTGGTGCTGGTGGTGGTAGCGGTGGCGGCAGCGGTGGTGGTGGCGGCGGCGGCGGTGGTGGTGGTGGTAGCGGTGGTGGCGGTTGGGGTGGTGGTGTTGGTGGTGGTGGCGCCGTCGGTGGCGGTGGTGGTGGCGGCGGCGTCGGTGGCGGTGGCGGTGGTGGTGGCGGTGGTGGTGGTAGCGGTGGTGGTGGTGGTGGTAGCGGTGGTGGTGGTAGCGGTGGTGGTGGTAGCGGTGGTGGTGGTGGTGGCGGTGGTGGTAGCGGTGGTGGTGGTAGTGGCGGTGGTGGTGGTGGTAGCGGTGGTGGTGGTGGTAGCGGTGGTGGTGGCGGTTGGGGTGGTGGTGGCGGTTGGGGTGGTGGTGGCGGTTGGGGTGGTGGTGTTGGTGGTGGTGGTGGCGGCGTCGGTGGCGGTGGTGGTGGTGGCGGTGGTGGTGGCGGCGGCGTCGGTGGCGGTGGTGGTGGCGGTGGTGGTGGTAGCGGTGGTGGTAGCGGTGGTGGTGGTAGCGGTGGTGGTGGTGGCGGTGGTGGTGGTAGCGGTGGTGGTGGTAGCGGTGGTGGTGGTGGTAGCGGTGGTGGTGGTGGCGGTGGTGGTGGCGGTTGGGGTGGTGGTGGCGGTGGTGGTGGTGGCGGCGTCGGTGGCGGTGGTGGTGGCGGTGGTGGTGGCGGCGTCGGTGGCGGTAATGGCGGTGGCGGCGGCGTCGGTGGCAGTGGTGGTACCCTTTGTGAAGATTCCTCGCTGGCCCCAGTCGGACTGCTCACGGACCCACTCTAAGGGTACTAACTGAGCAAGTTCTCCTTAATGGGACCGCGGGCGTTTGGGACTTGTGGGGGGCCTTGATTTACGTCGAGTGCGTTCAGTCTGGAAACGTTAGGAACCCTGTCCAGCTCGCGCACGTCGTCTGGCAGAAGTGGTTGCTCTTGGTTCCCTTATTCCTCCCTCCCAAAAATCACGTTTGAAACTCAGAGGGCTACACTGGCTTACGTGCAATGGTCTATCCCTTTTTCGGGAACTCCTCCGTGAGAAATGTATTCACCTTTTTAATGCGGCGCAGTGCGATCGAGAATGAAAGAAACTTATAAATTTACCCATAATCGTAATATAAAACACAATAATTTAGTGATTTCAACAGTATTGTCTCTTGTAACCAGAAATTTAGAAATTAAATTTTACTTCCTTCAGCAGCTACTTACAGTGTATGTAAGGGAAGTATTGCATTCCACCAATGAAGTTTATATATGTGTATAATTTATTTTAAGATCAGTTTAAACAAATATTCAGAGAAAGATAAGAGATTGTTTCTGTGAACAGCATAACTCAAAGTGGAATGTCGAATAAATATCAGAATATAAATACAAGGATCCAACTAGAAGATTTTCAAGAAAATTCTCCCTTCCTATATTTTACATGAAAACGTCTTCGTTATGTTTAGTTTCTCAGTTATAGTTTAAACGATTTTGATTAAAATACTGTATGTATGAGATGTTTATATGACATATAAAATGTATCTTGAATTTTCTGAAAATGGCTTCAATCAGAATTAATTTTATATTCTTTTATATTACTATAAGACCGCAAAAATCAGACAAAAATTATTAAACACAAAAGTTATCTTCAACAATTTATTTGTAACATCAGGCACTTCAAAGATGTTCGTTGTACTGCTCTGGATTTTTCAATGCTGTTTCATTGGAAGTACTTTAACATTCAAATATTTAAGACAACATAGCAAATCCCTTTTTGAATTTTTAAGTATTATTCAGGTTGAATAATTGAATACGGTGTGATTGTTAAGAACATTTTCCTTAAATTCTGGATTATTACTTTATCTTATTTTCCGGCTAAGAATAAAGAAGGTAATCTTTCTTCAGGATCGCTAATAATTCTCAATGAACTAGAACCGTTTTTGTTTTTGTTTTGCTTACCTTTGTCCTTTTGTTTGCTGGAGCTCTATCGGAAGCTATACGGCCACACAAACTATTATAGTAGACGCTGTAATGAAGTTTGCCATAGTACCTAAATAAAGTGAGCATATGTAAAATCATATTCACAATCACTTAAACATTATTAATCAGTTGCCAAAGTTGTTAAACAACAGCATAAGGAAAAACTTGGTGCTAGATAATCTATAGAGCCATTCTGTTGCATGCGTAAACAAATTACTATCGTTGCACCAGTTCACTTGTTTGTAGACCAACTTTATTATGATCAATGGAGCAATTAGTACTAGGCTTTGGTTTGCATTGAGTGTTTAGTGATCATCTAATCAACAATTGCAGTGTGGACGCGATAAATAATAAATAAAAAATAAAATAAGGAATTCGGGTATGTTAAAACATACCCAGGCTGCTTAGGAGGTTATTCCTCTTCAGCCGAGATGTGGTTTTTAAATTTTTTGTGGGCTGAGGTTTCGGCGGTTGCGTCACGGCTGGCAGCGGTTGCGTCACAGCTGATCAATTTGGTTTATTTAGGAACAATATTTGTATATTGTTCCCTGTGGGTACTTGGCATTTAGGCTTATTCTAAGGACCCAAGAAGACTGATTTTAGTTGTTTGGGAAGGTTTTTGTTTGTAGTTGCTACGGCTCGTAAGTTTTTTCTTTGTGTTTTGTGTTTTTTTCTTTTTTGAAGGTGTGGGGTGCTGTTTTAAATATTCTGGAAGTATTGTAAGTGTTGTTGTAGTTCTTCTTGCTCGGCTGCTTGCTTTTTGTCATACACTTGGATGAGGGTGATTAGTGGAGGGTTTTTGTCTCTATCTGTTGGTGTGATGGTTTTCATGTGCTGTGCTGTGTTGATAAGGGCTCTTCGGTATGGTCGTGTGTGTGCGTTATGGATGTACCGTAGCATTAGTTCGGCTACGTGTACATCTATTGGGGGTATTCTGGCATATTGGTGGAGGTTGGTATTTTTGTAGTTCGGGAGTAGTTTAAGGGCTGTGCGTGCGCAGGCACTTTCTCTCAAAGGCTCTTATTCTGTTTAGTGTAGTTGTGTGGATGAGCGGCATGGTTGCTACAGCAGCGTACGTGAGATGTGGTCGAATTAGTGTAATGTATAGTTGTCTGAGGATTGTAGATGAAAGTCCTTGTCGATTTAGTTTTCCAAGGTACTTGAGAGTACCATGGATTGGGCGGGTTTTTTTTAGGAGCTCCTCATAGTGTGGCTTGATGGAGAGGCTGGCGTGGATTTTGATACCGAGGTATTTTACGGTCTTTTGGCTCTGTATGCTCTGATTGTTAATTTTAATACTTAGTTGTCTGTCTTTCTCTCTTCTTTTTTTCCTAAATACAATGACTTGGGTTTTTTGGGTGTTGATGGTGATTCTCCACATGCGAGTCCATTTGAGGAATATTCTGAGTTGCTGTTCCAGTTTGTTTTTGGCTGCGGCTAGCTGGGTGTGTGTGCTCCAGTATGCCGTGTCATCGGCATACTGGGCTAGCTGGAGTGTTCTATGGATGGGTTGTGGCGTGTCCGAGGTATATAGTATGTAGAGGAGGCCTGATATGACGCTCCCCTGGGGTGTGCCGGCTTGCATGGTGATGGGTTCAGAAGTCTGTCCGTTCATTTTTATTCTGGCGGTCCGATCGGTAAGGAAGCTGGCTACCCATCTCACTAGGCGATGTGGTATTTGCATTTGTGTGAGTTTGTACAGTAGCCCATTCACCCAGCACTTATCAAATGCTGACTGTATGTCAAGGAATGTGGCTATTGTTGTGAATCCACGGTTATACGCGTCTTGCAGTTGTGACATCACTCTCACAAGTTGATCTTGGATCGTGATGTCACTCCTGTATCCTGCTTGTGTGTTTGGTATTAGTTTCTTTTCCTGGCAGATTTGCGTCAGTCGTTTGACCAGGATTTTTTCTAACAGTTTTGAGAGTGTGGAAGTGAGTGAAATGGGCCGGTAGTTTCTTGGGTCGGTTTTGTCCATCCCGGGTTTTTCTAACAGCAGGATGTGGGCTTGTTTCCACACTACCGGGTGGTATCCATGTTTCAGTATTGCGTTGTAGATGTGTGTAATATGAGCTATTGTGGTAGGTGGTAGTTTTCTTAGCAGCAGATAGGTTATCTCATCCGGTCCTGGTGCGGTGTTTTTTGTTTTCGGGATTGCGTTGACCACTTCTTCTGGGGAAATGGGTTTTTCGTCTTTGTCTGTAGGGTTTAGTTCCTCGCCAGGGAATTGGGGTGTGTAGAGTGCCTGGTTGGTGTCTATATGACGGTTAACATGGGCGTAGTGTGTTTTGTGAAATGTTGTGTCTTCTGGTGTTCTGAATACTGTGTCATAATGTTGTTTGAAAACTTCTAATTTCTCCGTTATGTCGTGGATGGGTTGGCCATCTTTCTTTATGGGGTATTGGGGGGAGGCTTTCTTCTTTGTGGTTTTTATGAGGCGCCAAAATTTGGCGGGGTCTCTGGTGCGGCTCTCGGTGATTTTGGCGAGCAGGGAGCTCCAGTTGTTGTTGTTGTGTGTCGTGATGGCTTGTTTTATTTCTTGTTGTAGTCTGTTTACTATTGTTTTGTCTTCTGGATGGTGTGTTTTGATGTATTGTCTGTGGGCTTGTCGTTTTTGCTTTATTAGAGTTATTATGTGTGGTGGGAGTGGTCTGCTGTACTGGTTTATGTTGATGATTTTTTCCGGTACTGCTGCTCTTTGGGCCTCGGTGATTATTTTTGTTATAGATTCGGCATATGAATCTATGTCGTGCCACGTTTCTAGGGGAGGGTGTTGCAGGTTATTGGAGAGTCGTTCTGAGGTTTGTTTGAATATATCCCAGTCAGCATTCTCATAGTCTTTTATTTTGATGGTCCTTTGGCTTTGAGTTATCCATGGTTTTGTTCTCAAAGTGACAATTACTGGGCTATGGTCGGTGTCTGGGGGTGCATCAGTGGTAATGTCTTCGACGAGGGGAAAGGTACTTTTTGAGGCCAAAATCTTGTCGGGGGAGGTCGATTGTTGGTTGGGTCCTCCTACCCTTGTTGGCCCTGGTATCAGTACTAGCTTGAGTTGGGTACGGCGGAGAACTTTCTCAAGTTCGCGGCCGTGGGAGTTAGTGACTTCATCTAGTAGGGCGGTGCTGTTTGCGTTTAGGTCTGCGGCAATTATTAAATTCCGGTAGTTGTCATTCAGGTAGTGAAGTGCGTCTGTGGGGAATGGTGAGCTCGGTGGGACGTAGATTGTGGCTACGTGGATCTTTTGTCTATTGATGGTGACTTGGATTAGTATTAGCTCGAGGTCCTTGAAGATGGGTGGTGTGTTTATCTGTTTGGGGTTGAGCTCGTTTCTTGCCATGATGAGTACTCCGCCTCCAAATCCATGTGTGCGGTCTTTTCGGAAAATTTGCAGGGGGTGGAATGAGAAGTTTCTTTGCTTGTGTAATTTCGTTTCATTAATGGTGATTATGTCTGCTTGATGATATGTTAGGAGGTCTGTCAGTTGTTGTCTTTTATTTGCAATTCCGTTGATCAGGTTGGTAGCCATTATTAAACGGTCGCCTATTGGTTGCCGTCGCCGTCAGGAACGAAGGTGGTTGCGCAGTAGACAAATATGCGGTGATGTCACAGTCACGTGTTTTCTAGCCAACCAGACGTAGTCTGCTTTAGAACGCGTGTGTGAGAATATTTGTGCAGTTTTACAGAGCAATTGAGTAATCCCGAGCAATAAGTCAATTCCGTTGTGTGATAGTAAGTTCATTAACAGTTCTGAGGGTGGCATAAGACTAAAAAAAAGTTTCATTATTCACAGGCAAGCCAGGGAAATGGTGTATAATGTTTAGAAATACTTCCTGAGTAAGATGGAAGTAGTGGGAAGCAGTGTTGCCGATAACGTTGTCGTTGTTGTTGTTTGGGGGTTTTTGGACGCACTATCACACTCCTGGCAGGCGTAATCGATGTCTGCGTCGAATCGAAATATGTAGGAGAACTGGGATAAACGTTGCATCACTAAAGGAGGATCGGAGCACAGATCATAGTTTCATTTTGCAGCCGATAACGTTTAACAAAGGAATCTGCTTCAGTTCATGCCAACTGCCACGTGCCCTCCCACTTTTGTCCCAAGAAACATCGCAACGCAGCACTTCCCCTCTTTCCCCTACATGCGCGTTATCCACCATCATTCATGACGGCTACGCTATTGAGATATGAATATAATTTAACTACATAAACCGGCTTATGGTTCGTTTTGACAGAACACATTCAAGTGGTAATGATGCTTAAATAATTATTATTACAGTTACACAAGATGAGAGTCAAATGTTTAAGCATCAAGGTAACTTGTTATTTACATATTCTTTGTATTTGCAACGTCACCATACTTCTTACCGAGTAATGAACGTGAACCTAATGATTTGGTTTCAGCTTATGTGGGCAGCTCTGGTGCTAGTTCTAGTGATGGTGTTGAGTCCACATCCTGTGAGGTCTGAAATAGCTGTCATAAGGATAAGGTAAGGAAAATAATAATGGATAACGTAGGCTGGCTTTTTGCATGTACCTCGAGTGAGAATTGCAGTAGCTTGTTTTCGCCGTCTTACTGTGTATGAAATTATATTAGAAGGATATCAAATTCTCGTGTTTACCCTTCGTAATTCTAGTAAAGTTCCATAGTATTTCTAATAATGGACCAAAAAGTCAGTCATGGAAACAGGAATGCAAATATTGACGTATCCATCATTTCTGAACTTAAAATATCCGGACAAGCTTTCTGGAGAAAATATGTAAAAAATTAGTAATATTAATAATAGTTGCTTAAGAATTGCTTCTGGAGTGGATGTTACTACTTATCCGCCATCCCATTTATGAGGTCTTTTATAGACAAATAATGGCGTGTAGACTGTAAGCAACGGCCATGTTTAGGATTTTGCGCATGCTTGGAAGGGAGTACCAACCTAAAGTAGGGTTTGAAATCCGCTAGCTTTGCGAGGTTTTAGGTGCTTATTCTTTTTATCTTGCTATCCTCCGCAAGTTTTAAAACTGCGTCTTTGAAATACAATAAAAGAAAATAGAGATAGATAAGGATAAGGTAAATGTTTGTGTTCGAACATTAAACCTTGTGTTATTCCTAATAAACGAGTGTTATATACGGTTCTTCGTCTTCTTCAATTCCCGTGCATTTAATCACAAATGCTAAGAGACTGTATTGTTGATAGCCATTACATGAAATAAAATGGCGCGAGTCATAAACCTAAGCTTATATGTATAAATAGTGTTGTTAAGGAACAAACGCTCGCTTTGGTCCCATGCTTTGTTGAATTAAAAATCTAAGCTTATACAAATAGTGCTACAATCATAAGCATTGTTAAGGAGCGCACGCGAGCGAAGCAACCACTGAATCAGAAACCTAGCCTTATATAAAAAGGACAACCATAAGCAACGATAAGGGCCGCACGCTTGCATGCTTTGGTGTAACCACTGGTTACTAATCAACGTAAGTTTATATAAAAACAACCCAATCTAAACTAACCTCTTTTATGTAGACAATCACAAGGATAATTAAGGAACGCACACTCGCTTCGCTCGCGTGTTTTGTTAGCATGACATTGACATCTACTGAGCTGGGATGGCGTGTTTGTTAGTCTTAAGTTGGCTGCTCTGGGTGCAGTGACTAGCAAGGTTGCTAATATAACTAACCATACGTTGCCATACACAATCTCGCCGAGTGAAAGAATTACTTCATTTTTATTTTAGTAAGAAAGCTTGCCGTAGCATCCTACGATTTACTACGAACTTCCAAAACTTAGAAATATTGTGTAATATGCCTTAGTGGCGTAAGAATTTACGAAATTATTGAGTTATTTTTGAAAAGTAGAAGGAATGAAATTTTAAACGTATGTACATAATTTGTATCTGTTTTTATAAGCATTTAATAACATGAAGGCTGCGTAATCACAACATTAATGGAATAAATAATTCCGCGACGTCAATATTGGACAAAATAAAGCGAGTGGATATGAGGGGGTCTCAATCCTCTAAACCACCAATTTAAACATTTTGTAGATTGGTCTGTAAGCTTTGAGGAAAATACTTCTCTTGGCTCTTAAGATGAGATGGTACACGCTATTTTTACAATATTAAAATATGTACTGTTGATGTTCCTATTTCTACATATAATGTTGAAAATTGATATACAAATAGATTGGTGGTTTCTTTGCCTCATTTTCTTCAGAGAGTATTATACACAATAAAAAATAACAATAAGCTGTTTTTCTTTCTTTTTTTTTCAATTACTAATGGGTTCAATGGCTGAAGTTTAAGGGATAATATCAACCAGCTATGCACATTACATCTGGCAACATTTTCTTCTCCCTTGTGTAAATGGTTTCCGAGAACTATATTACCTAAATATGGCCAGACACGCAGGAAGTTCTTGTTTAACTTTGATCATATTTTTCCACAAGTTATCATTTTCAATATTCATATTTCTTTTACTCAGAAGCCCTTTGGCCTGATAATACGAAATTCTTTCTTCCTATAGTGTAGCTGGTTAATATTATCCATATTTTAGTCTCTAACAAAAATACTCTAATTTCAAATTTGAGGTATAGAACCCATTCAAAATATGAAAAAATTACATATTGGTATTATTTTTATTGTATGTGAAATTACTAATACGTACTCCCCAAAGAAAATGAGAGAACGTAGAGAAACTGTCGGTCTATTTGTATAGCAGTTTTCATCATCACAGTTTTATGGGGGGGATTACATAATTAAAATATACCACCTCTCCCACAGTGTAGATATCAATTGAGTGGTTTCTCATATTACTCTCGATACGATTTTTACTGCTTATACGTTTATTATCCCACATTTACGCGGATGCACTTGTAAGTAAGGGATTAAAAATGTGTATAGATTTGGTTTTTAAAAGTTGTGAGTAACCATAGCTCAAGTGTACAAATTTGGGCATTGATTGGACAATTTGTATAGTGTGGCCCATACTGGGTTGAAAGTAAAGGACAACGGTGGTTTATAAAAATTTCGAGGTAGGTACTATATGATAAAACATATGAATTGGGTAGTTTTTGGAAATTACAAGGCAACCCATGATTTTCTTTAGGGCCCTAATAGCACATTTGTACAGTACTTTGAACACAAGGCTTAAACAGTGCACACTTCTACACTTCTTCTTTATCTGATTACCCTCCCCTTATGTAGGACTTACACCCCCTAGAACAGGCATGTCAAACATCACTCCGAGGGTGTAAAGAGAGGGGTCTACCACTCCTTAACTGCAGTAGCACGCGCTAGTAGAACCGGTTTTCGCTTTGTTTTTCCCGATTTCCGATTTGATCATCACGGAGGGAGGGAAAATAGGGGAAAATTTTTCACGCCTGGTGAGTGCTGTTTGACACTCTTGCCCTAGAACTTACTGGGGTAAGACGCCTGTCGGGGAGCACAGGAACCTATGGACTGGACAGAGTGAAGACCTGGAAGCATCAGGTATGAGAGTGAAGAAGAGGATGATATGAAATGCAGGCGAAATGGATGAATGGAAAGGTGATGATGGAGCAATTGGTGGAATAAGTGGCGAGGGAAACCGGAGAGCACGGAGTAAACTAACCCAGACGCCGCATCGTCTACCACGAATATCATATATGGGTCCCTGGGATCGAACCTGGGCCGCTTAGGTGGTAGGCGAACGGTCTAACCACTCGGCCACGGCGCCGCCCCCACACTTCTACACAACAGGTTACATTATGATAGGGATAGTTCTGATAATTCTAAGATAGCTGCAAATTTCGTTGGATCCTGTGGCGTAAATGTATGACGTTTTGTCTAGGTACCTACATCAAAGAGTGTTAATTTATGTACTGCGAGCAGAAAGCAGAAATTGAGAATAATAGCGACATTTTTGAAAGCTATAGAGTAGCTAACATTATTTGAGATTTTAAAACCCAAGTGCATCAAGTCTTGTCAAAAAGTGACTAAACTGCTCTTTGGTAGGAACATTAAGCGAAGCAGGTGGGAAGTTTGGTGAAATGACTATATATAACTCACTCTTCTTTCAATAACTACATTTAAAAAAATGCATCTCCATTTGTGATTGAAGACATTAAGATATCTCATGTTTGCAATTAGGTTCCAAAAATATCCTTTAATATGAATAGTCAACGAAACGGAATTGAAATTGTATGTCATGAACAAAAGCTCTTCTAAAACACCGAAATTTTGTTTTTGTGCATATTATATACGTTATGTCCGATCGAATGAATAGCGCTTTTTAAGGGTGAAATAATTATCAAAGGAGGTTGAGTAATTTCCGATATTACACAATATGCAAGCGCGCCGAGTATGCATGCATGAAAAGGTTTCGGTATCTAAATTCCTTAGAATAGGTACTTCTAATTAAATGAATACAGACTACTTACTGACTTAACTGCACACATCCGAAGTATTTGCTTGTAAACGTTAGATATTACGTGCAAAGCTGAATTCAAATCTGAGCAAGAGGGATGAGGGACATCTGTTATGTGGAGGGCCAATCTTGAGTCTGAGGACGAGGGGTGAAAGGGAACAATTATGTTGAGGGCTGATCTTGAGTCCGAGCAGGGGGGATGAAGGAAAAATATTATGTGGAACACTACTATTTGAGCCTGAGTAGGGGTTGAAGAACTATTATGTGGAACACTACTATTTGAGCCTTAGTACGGGTTGAAGAACTATTATGTGGAACACTACTATTTGAGCCTGAGTAGGGGTTGAAGAACTATTACGTGGAACACTACTATTTGAGCCTGAGTAGGGGTTGAAGAACTATTACGTGGAACACTACTATTTGAGCCTGAGTAGGGGTTGAAGAACTATTATGTGGAACACTACTGTTTAAGTCTGAGCAAGTGGGTTGAAAAGGCCTATCATATGGAAGGCTGATTTTGAGTCTGAACAAGAGGGATGAAGGATATTATGTGGAAGGCTACTATTTGAGCCTTAGTACGGGTTGAAGAACTATTATGTGGAACACTACTATTTGAGCCTGAGTAGGGGTTGAAGAACTATTATGTGGAACACTACTATTTGAGCCTGAGTAGGGGTTGAAGAACTATTATGTGGAACACTACTATTTGAGCCTGAGTAGGGGTTGAAGAACTATTATGTGGAACACTACTGTTTAAGTCTGAGCAAGTGGGTTGAAAAGGCCTATCATATGGAAGGCTGATTTTGAGTCTGAACAAGAGGGATGAAGGATATTTTGTGGAAGGCTACTATTTGAGCCTTAGTACGGGTTGAAGAACTATTATGTGGAACACTACTATTTGAGCCTGAGTTGGAGTTGAAGAACTATTATGTGGAACACTACTATTTGAGCCTGAGTTGGAGTTGAAGAACTATTATGTGGAACACTACTATTTAAGTCTGAGCAAGTGGGTTGAAAAGGCCTATCATATGGAAGGCTGATCTTGAGTTCGAGCAGTAGGGATGAAGGATATTTTGTGGAAGACTACTATTTGAGCCTTAGTATGGGTTGAAGAACTATTATGTGGACCACTACTATTTGAATCTGAATATGAGGGATGAAGAGACCCATCACGTGGATGGCTGAACTTGACTCTGGGCCGAACCAACACGGCTACACCAGCCAAAATAAATGTAATCGACCTTGACTCCTCAAGAAACGCATTAGGATATCTACAGCTGCTGTTGCTGCTGTTGACGTCAGTAAAACCGGTTTTGCAAACGTCATCAATCCCTCCTCCTACGGTGATGCTGCTCATTGCCCAGAGCATAGACCTTTCTGGAACTCTTCGTTCACGTAATCTCTGTTTTGGCTAACGTAATATGATACCAAGAAGAAAATGCTCTTACGAATTCCAGAGTTTTTATCCCTTTCTTGATTTTTCCATTCTTTACTTTTACTCCAATTATTAACTTTTACCAGCAGCTGCTGCTTACTCAAAGACATACATTCTATTCAGATTCTCGATCGCAGGTAAATGTCAGCTTCAAGGAAGACAAGAACAACAACAATAATAACGATAATGGTGATGATAATGATGGAGGTAGCTACAGAGAAAACACTGCGATAGTTCAATAGTTATTGCTGAATTTAGACGGCCTTCAGCTGGACGCAGGCACTTAAACTGGGATGCATGTGATTGCCTGCCTCCTTCTAAAATATTTTTGGGGTCCCTACTGTTTAATTAATAAAATTATTACATCTGGTCAGTTAAAGTAAAAGTGTGCTGATTACTGTTAACTTAGTCTGTTTTTAAAAACAGATGTTAGTGTACCTTCAGACTGTTTTCCTTTCAGTCAATAGATGGTATAACATTCAACTAAAATATCTGACTTCAAATCAACCTCATGTTGATAATCTGTGTGTGTGTGTGTGTGTGTGTGTGTGTGTGTGTGTGTGTGTGTGTGTGTGTGTGTGTGTGTGTGTGTGTGAGAGAGAGAGAGAGAGAGAGAGAGAGAGAGAGAGAGAGAGGAGAGATAAAGAAAGCATAAGTAATGGTTGATTACTAATCTCTGTCTAATGACCCTGCGTTGAATACAGTTTACATCCTTTATTTAAGTTATATACAAGTAAGAATGAACACAGTTCTAAATATTTTCTCATTTAAGCATATTAAGGTCTCATTATGTTGTAATACTTCACCTGTCTACCGTCCCCGAATGGAAGACTAACACTCCCTAGGACTTACTACGGTCAGATGCAGACGAACCTATGGACAGGACAGAGTGAAGACCTAGAAGCGGGTGGCCAGCTCAGCACCAAATATGATAGTGAGGAACAGAATGATATGAAATGTAGGCGAAAATGGATGACGAGAAAGGTGATGATGGAGCAATTGGGGAATTAATGGCGGGGAAACGAGACAAACCGGAGAAAACCCTCAGATGTCGCTTCGGCCACCACAAATACAACATGCGAGTCCCTGGGATCAAACCTGGACCACCTTGGTGATAGGCAAACGGTCTAGCCTCTCGGCCACGGCGCCGCCATGTTGCCATCCGATAAATTATTCAAAGTCAAATGGTTTTTGTTTTTTCTGAAGCTCTTCGATTCTATTTTGTATCCCATTCAGATATGTTTTTGATGTTTCTGATGTCAACACTAATGGAGAAGGGATTAGGTATAACAATTTTTTGAGGTTTACGAACTATGGTGAATTCAATAAATTTCAAACTATTTATTTAACTTAAATTCAAGATGCTTCGTAAGGCAGAAGCTCGTATTGGTTCAAAACCTCTGCCACCTATTAACATTTTATTGCAATGTTGGTGTGTACGGGAAGTATTGCATTCAATACTTCCTCTGCTTGCTAGTAACTGAAAGTAAACCCTAGCGCAACAGTCCATGAAGGGTCAAGGCTTACCGCCCAACCGCTGCGTCCCCCGCCTCTGCCCACTACAGGCGTCATTGGTGGGGTGCAGTACTGGAGGATGGGACGTGGTCAGCGCAGAGCCCTCCTGGCCTCTAGTAGAGAAAGAAAAGATGGGCGCTGTCATGCATGAAGTAAATAAACTCTACTATAGGTTGATCGTTCACCATTAAAATTAGCGCATCTAAGTGTTTTTTCCATGGAGTTTTTGGATTATCCATTTTATTATGCAACGTGTTACACTCACATGGTTTTTTTCTACTCACTTTTCTTTTACATCACACATTCTTCCTTCTGTATTCTCTCTTCTACAGACAATTCATACAATTTGCTTTATGTTTGAAATAGAAATGCAACGAATTACGTTCACACTGTTTCCTCTACTCACTTGTCAACACAATCACACTTCCTTCTCTATTTCCTTTTCTACAAACAATTCATACAATTTTCTGCATAACCGAAATAGAAATGCAATGTATTACATTCACACAGCTTTCCGTACTCGCTTTTCTTCCTGTAGTATTTGTGATTGTTTAACAGTTCGTGTCATCTGCATGTTTTTTATTTATTTTAAGCAATATTTTTAAATGTATTCAAAGAAACACAGTACTATTAGGCAAGCAATACCTATGTCTACAAGTTGTAAGGATAAATCATTAAATCACGGGCAATGCCGGGTATTTCAGTTAGTTTTAATACAATAATACGGCTCCCGTTTTAAATGCTACTTCTGATTTTTATGTTGGATTCACTTGATATAACTGTCGGTCTGGGTGGCTCAGTTGGTTAGACGCTGGCCTACTGATCTCAAGGTCGCGGGTTCAAACCCGGCCCAGGCCGATGGTTTTTAAGTGTGCTTAAAAACGACAGCTCCATGTCATTAGATTTACTGGCATGTAAAAGAACTCCTGCGGGACGAAATTCCGGCACACCGGCGACGCTGATGTAATCCTGGCAATTGACAGCGTCGTTAAACAACAAAATAATTTTAATTTAAAACTTGATATAACCTCAACGACTATGCGACTGAAAACTCAGAGAAATGATGGACGCAGTTGACTATTAGAGTACAAAGATAATGTTCATTGCTTAGTTCCAAGGTGAACGTTTAAGTGAGTCAACAATTCAAGCTATCCTTGAGATGCACAGGAAATTGCGAATTAAAAACAGACATCCGACTCATTCAATTGATCAATTGGAAGGTTACTCATACGTAAAGAACTTCAAGCATCCCATTTCCTATTTTCTCAATCGCTTAGCTATGATAAGTAGAAAAAGTATTGTATTACTCCTAAATTGAAATAGACGTTTTGAGGTCCCCTGAGCGGAGGTCCCCTGAGCGGACGCATGCCTGTAAGAGCATCTATGCACCGCTAAGGTCCAAGCTTCCGTGGTGGAGGCATTATTAATTTTAATGTTCCGTGGCTGATATCACGTTGCTAGGATGAAATAACTTCTGTACGTTCTTATTATTTTGCAAAAAAGAGTAAAATTGATTGTTTATGTGCGACTTTTTATGATTGAAGCCATAGTCTGAACGTAAGTAGAAAATCAAAACATTAAGTAGTGATAAAAGGTAATTTGAACAAGTATATGCACAAAAGATTCAGGGTAACGATTTTCCCTAATTCTCCGGGCAATGCATAGAAAACCTTTGTGTAATTTTATTTCTTCAAAATGACCCTAACGATTTTGATTAATATACAAAATGTTTGATATATACTGACATAAGTAAAATGTATATACTTGAATCACCGTGTTATGCAACCTGCTTGACTTAGTTTTCACTTTTACTTTATGGCCCAATTCAACTGCCCGCGTCAGTTCACTCAGCTCACTCTGGCACTTCACTAATGTGAACACTTTTACTTCACTTTCTTCCGTGAGGTAGCGGCATGACGAAATATGCCTGAGGTGGCCTCTTCTTCCGGACGGTTCATTCACTGGGGAGTCGATCTCAAGTCGTCTCCAATTTCGTGCAGTTCCAGCACTCACTACAGTTCACCACAAACGTCAGCTACTCGTTCAGAGAACGCCACTAAGTCACTCGTTCCGCAAGACTCAGTTCCTTAGCCTCTTCACTTGCTAGATTTCTTCACTCTAACACCACATGACTCACTCGGTTCCAAATATCCTGAAGGTGGCGATAAACTTACCATGTTTACGCTTGGTGAGTGCCGTTCCGACCGCTCGGCACCGATCTTACGTTAACCTTACCCATCCAATTTGTATTTAAACAAAAAGAAAAGAAAAGAATCGGCTGATCAAAGAACAAAATGTCATTACACTTTTTTGTTTGTAAAGCTTCTATGAAGCACGTATTAGAAGGAATGTAATGACTTACCTTCCGTCCTGTATATTTTAGCAATAAACATTTCCATAGCCCAGTGAGCTCATTGTGCGGACAGTACTGCAAGTTATGACGCTTTGAATTGCAATTAAACGGTTTAAAAGATATAGATTTTCAAACTATCTGTGATTCTTTGTACATTTTAGTCATCTGTATACTATACTCAAACAAATACCTCTAAAAAGGTTAGCTGTCGTATTGCCAAATTTTATAATAATTTTGTGCATTGTTAAACTTTATCAAATATATTTACATTATACTTTTTTATCCTTTATCATTCATATTTAAAATCTCTTTTTCTACAGATTAATTAGCGGGCTGTGTCTTTATGACAACCCTAGGACAGCTATCCAACTACTGGATTTTTCTCTCACAAAATGCGCATAATATAGTTTCGGCATAGACCTTGGTTATAGTTTACTAAACGCTGTTAGAGATAAGAGTCCTTTTTTGCACCATGATAATCTGACATCCTGCCCCCCAGCCCCACCGTACACGCACACACACACACACATACACACACACACACACACACACACACACACACACACACACACACACACTCACTCGCTTGCTTGTAAGTCCGTGAAATAGTTTAAGAGCACATATTCTGTAGTGGAATCCCTAATACTATGTCTAGTCACCACATGTTCTAGTTCATAATTCGCTTTCATCCTATTTTATACAGGGTGTTAAGGGTAGGTATAAGTGCAGATACTTTTAATGCTAATTGAGGACAGTATAATGAACAATATTACATCAATATTTCCTTCATTTGCGAGCTTTAAATTTTACTGATTAAGAGTAGTAGGTTTTTAGGTTGTTTAATAGTTTCAAGTAGGTGTACCACAGAAAACATGACGCTGAGTGAGCGGAACGAATGCTGTAACGCGGTAACAATGTTAAATAGGTGCTGAGCCGAATGCTTTCTGCAAGGGAAATGATCTCACATTTATCCAGGCCAGTGGATCACGCATTGAGATTTCCACCGGTGCTCCATCTTCATGTATCATCAGTGTCATCGCCTGCGGTGCCGTAGTAGTAAAAGCGGGCGTTAAACACTACAACTACTACTACGCATTGAGATATGAAGCTAAACGTTAATCTATCACACAGGTGTCGTTCATCTTGTGGCGCCGTTATGACCATGCGAAAAACATCAGGTAGTAGACTATGTCATTGGCTTAAGAGAAAAATATTACAGGAAGTGAAAAGGCAACTAACGCACCATAGTGGATACATATTAAGGTACCAATTATAATTATCAAGATTCCGCACTTAAACCCCTAACAGCCTGTATGTGGAGGCATCTGCTATATAGATGTCCTTCTGGATTTAGGCCACTTTTGCTCTTTTTTGAACTACTTGGTTCCATGTTGTCATTGCTGGTATTTGATAGGTACCTACATCTTATTTCTTTTGTGATGAATGTCTCGTTTGGTATTTCATAAACATATCCACAGGTGGATACAAATAGGTATTTTTTCCAAGTAAGTTTCTTTCACCTTTCTCTGGTTTCCAGGTTTTATTCAGTTAGATGGTCTCATATTAATGCTAATTACATACATAGCACTTGCCCTCAGTCTTTCCCACATAAGAGCACTGCAGAGTGTGTTGGGTTCATGGAAACTCTTCGTGCGACATGTCTTCAAATGGAATCCATGAATTGCCATTCGGTTCGCCGTCCGCTTTCACCCAAACATCTCTGGTAGGCGTCCTTGGTATGGAAGTCTGGTATTTCCGTCTTCTTCCTCCTCCCATGTTTGTAACAGCCACTTCGTGTGCATGTGAGGATGTCAGTAATTGTTCAAGTAATTCGCATTTGAAAATTTATGTGCTCTGTCTCTTAATTTCCTTCTATCCGTTACCTTCCATTTATCTTTTTACTTTCTCTACCATGTACCTAGTGCATAGATGAATTATTGGACTCTTAAGTTCGGTATCAAGATTTCACCGTAACTACATGTTTTGAGGACCTAGAGTACAAAAAGTAGAAGACATTTGGGTCGGTGTGTGTCTATCTATGAATAGTTTTACTTAAAATCGTAATGTTCTATGAATAAGAAACTTAATATGAAGATGCAACGCGAAGAGCTTCAAAAATATCCACTGCCCTTTACATGCACAATTTTTTGTTAATACCTTTTAAGTTTCTAAATATATCTTAACTATTTTGTTTGGAATACCATTTAGATATTTAAGATATTTTCATGGCAAATAAAATATATATCTTGAATTTTCTGGGAATAAACTGTGAAGTTGTCTTCATTCTCAATGAATTTTGTACAACCGGTAAACTATAAGAGATAGATAAAGCTCACTCCACAGAAAAGTAAAGATCTCTTTAAAACGTACAATTATTTCAGGTAACTTATTTTGGAATATCAGCTATTTCCAAGAGGAATTAATTTTTTTACCATACTTTGAAGCAAGTACTATCATCATTCAAATGTTTCTCGAGATGTCAAGGAAGGAATACAGAATTTCAAGGACCGCTTTTAAGCAATCGCTCTGGTTTCCCATATCCATGTTGTACCTACAAAGAAATGTATAATGAAACTGTTTTTGTTTTTTAAACTTTATGTCTATTAATTTAATACAGATAAAAAGAATCAGAGTTTTTATATAATAACAAGTAGAGACTATAAAAAATATACGATAGTGAATAGAGAAAGTCACGTGAATGAAACATATCTTTATAAAAATCGTTTACAACGCTACACTTATTTCCCCCTTTTTTCCTCATTCCACTCTCATTGTCTTAGATACTCTTACCTTGACTTGCGTGTTTCACGCATGCTAAATGTAAGTTACCTTAATACTTGCCAGCACACATATGATTTAATCACTCTGCTTAAAGTGTAAATATATTATGCAAATATGTTCATTAAATTTCTGTGCTTTCATTTTTAGTTAGTATGCTTTGCTACACATCACAATAAGCCACTGTTAAAATCTTCTACGTTATAATACAAAATACAGTCTCATACATATTTATTTGTTTGTCTAAGGGGAAGATTAAAGAAGAGTTGTATTAGCAAATGAATTAGATTATCTCGGAGGATTTAAGGGAGAGGACAGAGGAAGGAATGTTTACGGAAACCTTGCTTCTTATAACCTTGCTCCACTGACATGCATTCTTCCGCGCTCGATTTCGTTCTGCTTTCCCCTATACACTTCTGAATGGCGATGTAAAGTCCTGCGCAATGCAAGTTCAGGCGATAAACGTGATATAAACACCCTGTCATACCGAAAGGCAAGTTAAACTGAAGGATCCTGCCACCATTTCTCTCTCTCTCTCTCTTCTTTTCTTCTTCTTCTTTGGTATATTAACGTTCTCTAATGCATTATTACATCAAATGATGAATGAAATTGGTGAAAAGATGCCCAAATAAGCCTGAAGTCCATAGAGCTTAAAGTTACTAGACAATCCTCTTCTCAGGATAAGCGAAAACTTCGGAATAAAACCTCATCCGGATAAGTTACATTAAGCGAGAGGCGGCGCCGTGGCCGAGCGGTTAGCGCGCTCGCCTACCACCTAGGTGGCCCGGGTTCGATCCCAGGGACCCGCATGTGGTATTCGTGGTGGACGAAGCGGCGTCAGGGCGGGTTTTCTCCGGGTGCTCCGGTTTCCCCCGCCATCTCATTCCACCGGTGCTCCATCTTCATTCCATGTATCATCAGTGTCACCGCCTGCGGTGCCGTAGTAGTAAAAGCGGGTGTTAAACACTACAACAACAACATTAAGCGAGATTCGAACTCGCGACCCCTTGGATGTGAGGCAGACGGCTACCACCACGCTACAGGGGCGGGCTGCCAATTTGTTGGTTAGCATTTACATACATTCCAGATGCATTAACTTGTTTATACCAAGTGTCCCACAATTAGACCGACAGACTTTGGGAGCTGATAGATAACATTATTTTAAACACTTTTTGTTAAGGCAAGTTTTTTTGCTGCGGTGCTTCGGTTAAGCGCTACACGAGTTAATCTCATAGATCACTGCCTCCCACCCAGTTTAAGTATTTACTGGAAAATCAACAATGTTTTCAGAGATTGGTAAATAAAAATTGAATATCAGTATTTGTTTTTTGTTTCCAGAAAAAAAAAAAACAAAAAAAAACAAAGATTGTAGCTTTGGTAATAAATTTATTTGTGTAGCTTTGAGAATGAGTTGGAGACAACTTGAAACCCTGGGTCAGTTTGTGCAAAAAGCACGTGCAACATTACTAAGATAAGTGAAGTTTTTAGTTTCTAATTTGTTCTTACTTTAGAATCTTGTTGCTTCACTGTTATTAGCGTCAGTTTTCCTTATTCAACAATGTAAATTAGTATTGCATTTATCTTAGTAAGATACACAATCTTAATCCAAGAAACACACAGAACACAGAGACAAAACACAAACGTCTGATTGTTTACAGTTAATCACAGCTTTACTATTCGAAATTAGACCGACAAACTTTTGTACCTGAGAAATGGCTGGTGTCTTTGCAAGAATACGGCAGAATAGGGTACGCCGATGCACTCTTTGTGTTAATCGCAATGGGCGTGCGTTCCAACATTTACTTTGAACAGTAAAGCTGTGATTAACTGTAAACAATGAGATGTTTGTGTTTTGTCTGTGTTCTGTGTTTGTTTCTTGGATTAAGATTGTGTGCCTTACTAAGATAAATGCAATACTAATTTGCATTGTTGATTTTGCCGCAAATACTTAAACTGGGTGTGAGGCAGTAATCTATAACATTAACTCGTCTAGCACTTAAACGAAACACCGCAGCAAAAAACTTGCCTTAACAAGGAGTGTTTAAATAACGTTAGACCGACAAACTTTGGGACATCCTATATAATAAATTAATTTTATTCTGTTATGTCATTTTGACAATTCTGAATGTATTATTAAATTAAATAGTTATGTTAAATAAGGAACTATTATGTACCGCACAACAACCTATTCCACGATTGCAGCCAAGGAGATACATTTACATGCACAGCGTTGCAAGCTCATCACCCCCACTCTTCATATTTCTTGGCGCGCGTCAAGCCCCACTTAAGGGGAAAGCAATATGACAACACAGTAGGACTCCGATTGGTTACGGGCCTGGAGACGCTCAAGGACAAACTCCTTCCCATTTGAAAAGTACTATAGTACACGTCACAGTTAAGAGATACAGGGCAGAGCAATATGGGACGGGCCTTAGGTGTAATTTTGTAGGAAGTCTAGGGAGAGGAATAGTGGAGAGGAATAGTGAAGTTGCGAGTCAATGGGTAGAATATTTTTCCTAACTATAACCACGGCGTATGTTCCTTATTGTAGCCTTATAAGTGATTTAAGGATAAATACCAGGACAGCAATTTATCGAAAGAAGTTATCATATACGACTTACAAGAATCTCATTTTTAATTCCAGTTTTGATGTCATTTTTGGACTGAATGTATACGTGTCTCCCTTCTCTTCTGCAGCTTTCAAATATAGTATTGTGACAAAATGGCAAACGCAGTGCCGTTTCTTTTGTATCACTTTATTTTCTTCTAAAATTGTATCACAAATACACAGTATTCTACTCTTCGTTAGGAGAGTCGACAGCCCTTCATGCTGTTACAACTCACAACTTTTACTTCTCGAAACCTTGCTCGCTTCTTTCAGTGTCTATCTTCACTTTCTCTCCCTCTCATGCACTCACTAGGATGATGTAATCACACTACACCTGTTAGAATATTCTTCACGACGACGACGTATCTTTCACGATTATATGCACACGTACAGTTGTATCGCACTCACTGACACACTGCCCGACTCATGTCCGTAACTGTAAACTCACTCACTGCTGTACCTCGCCTCCTTATGTAGTGGGGATGACATCACACGGACCTTTCTCGAACTCCACAAATGTGCCATCGGTGAGGTGGCTGGATTTTTCTCGAAGGCTCCGGAGAAAGCCCCTTTTGTGTAGCCGCTTCCTATGTTGTCAGTCACGTACACACACACGAGTTGCACGATGCAGCCTGATCTTGAAAGCCTTTGCCCGCTCGCCGACCCGAGCCCGGCGTCACAGTATAGATCAAGCCGCGGCCACGTCTCCTTGAGAGTATTCGTTATTAAACTTTTTAAAGGAAAAAACCGAATCGTTGATGAATCAGAATTAAACTGAAGATTTGCTCTGTTGTTTATTTAAAAGTACAAATACGAAGTTTCCTTTTAACTGCATTGTGGTTTGAAAATACTAAATTTTAAAACATTAATAGTAATCTTGCTTAAATTTTAGCAATCGTAAAATTTTCTCATGGTGCAGCTTTTTTTAAAACTTTTAAAGAATTACACAATGTATTCTTTGAATGTGGATAAAGATACTTCATATAAGAGTTAATACACATTATTCATATCAGAGTTTGGGTTTTTAACAATTGAATACAGAATAGATTTTTATAAATGTAAATATTACATACCTGCTTCTTTATTTTTGCCTAAGAATATTTTTCATCTTATACGAAATTAATCTTTAATTGCAAAGAACACATTTGAGAAATAACAAAATTTAAGAGTTAGAAGTTTCAACACTTGGAACACTTTACATATTATGAATTTCATTTTTGAGGAGTTAGTTCTTGAAAGTTAGGCAAATAGGCTATGAACTTTCCTTTCCTATGTTGTGCAAATATGTTTTAAGGGTTTCAACTAAATTTACAAAATCTGCGCGTGTTGGTAATTTTGGTTTCGATTGCATTTTAATACTTCAGAGTTCTTTGTGTGGTTATAGTTTAACGTATGTCTGTTTTTTTCTGCATATTTTTTGAACCCCCGGTGGTTTTCTGATTACAGGGAGAGATTGAAAATTCACGGAGGTCACCATCCTTGATCATCGGTAGCGAAGAAAGCAACTGACCCCGGCCAAGGCAAACTCGCAAATGCCTGTGAACCAACTTGCACCTCCCAAGGCTACGGTCAGTGGCGACATGTCTCAGGATCGCACTAATTGCATCGTTTGCAGTGGCCTTGGACCTAAAGCTGCAATTGTGACTCTATGACATCCGTAACCAGTGGTTAGCGAGCATTGTGCAACATTGCAGTATCATCTTTAGGGAATGTAAGATAATGGTGCAGTGGCGGACTGAAGTTTTGGCCAGTGCATGCATTGTTATGTTAACTATTTCCTAGGTAAAGCACGTGCTTATAAGCCGTCGACTATAGCATTTAAGGTATTTATTGTTAATTATTGTTTTATAATTTGTCATGCCTTTCCAGGCATAATTATCAATGCAATTATAGAATATAGGCATTAAAGAGGCTTAAATGCACCAATTTCCCTCATTTTAGCAGCATTTGAAACATTTTATAAGACAGTGAATTTTATAAAACATACAACAGATTACAAAATAAGTTTTTGAGTTTTCCCTTGCTCTTCAGGAACTGTAGTTATTTATAAGCATTTGACATTGAAACTCTTACAAGTAAATTAAGTATGAACTCAATTTAAAAAAAAAAGATCTTCCAGGTTGTAAAACTATGATTTTAAGAGTTATAGCAAGGGATCACAGAAAATCGATGAGAAACTGCCAAAGAAAAGAGATAATGCTATTGTTTTATCCCTAAAAGCTCCCTGTCCCCAAAATTTGTGTTTATGTTTTCAATGATTTAATATTGTCCAAATGGTTGATTGAATCAAGATGTTTGGCTCAAAATGATTAACTTCGCTTTATTTCCTTAAATTAAATTTAATTTCCCGCTGAAAAAATTTAGCAGACTCACAGCAAATGTGCAGTAAAGCAGCCGATGCACTCCTCTTTAAAACTTGTAGGAGTTACAAGTTACAATTGTTACAAAATATACAAATAATTTTTTCAATTGCTTTATTAGTCAAATTTCTATCAAAAATTATAATAATATTATTTACAAGCTCTTTAAATACGATACTGTAATTTTAAACATATGCGTGCTCATTTCTCCTATGTTCCAAAAAGTGTGTACACATCCTGCATTTTTCGGTGATCCTTTGCCTTAAATTTTGTACTTGTACTTTTCTAACCAAAATGATTATACTGCTTTCTGGTTTTATGTAGCAAATATGTGTGTAACATGCCCATATTGACTAAACATTATACAATATTATTTATTTTGTAATTTTGAATTCTATGTTTTTATTCCACGAGGCTCATAAATTCCATTGTTATACCTGTAGGGTTGTGCAAACAGCACTGGCTTAAGCTCTTTTTCTGTGGGACTATTGTTCTTAAATATAAGTATACTTGGCTCTTTTTGGGGTGGGGGGGGGATGGACTACCCTCTTCTTTATAGCCGATGAAGAATGAAATGAAATGTAGTGAAGAAAGAGACCAGAGGAAAACTCTGGTATCAAATCACCCAGATTTGATCGCTTGGCGATCGAGAGAAATCATGAGAATGGGTCATGTTGGTCGGGCCGGCGGGGGGGGGGGGGGGGGTAGGGGGGTTGAATCTATCTTCACAAACACACTGGCATACGCGAAGTACCAACTTCTTAGAGCATTTCCTCTAAAAGAGGAGTTTAAGCTTGTCTCTCTACTCTAAAGCCTGTAGGAGTTGTAATATTTTTTCTCTGAAGTAGTGCAGGTTTAAAACGACAGAATAGCATTTTTAAACCTACATGTAAAATATATACACCGAGTTCCGTGTTAATCAGCTTCATGGCTCAACGGCTATTCACTACCCTGTGTAGGTATGTTGTGCGTATATGATAAAGTGTATGCTGTATATTAAACTAAAGAGAAAACTCCAATTAATAAGACTGCTCAAGAAAATGCATTGCTTACCAATTTTGCCCACTTAGTCTCCCTTTAATCAAAATTAATCATGATGGATACATTTCTCAAACATTTATGTAGCCAAGAATTATTTCTATAGAGAAGGTGTACAGAATTTACAAAGAAAACCCGGAAGAGAAAAGGAGTAACATGTTCGCCTTCCACAGTACAGGTGCAAGCTATAATTCTCTATCTTAGGTAAACAAGCGAGTGTAAAATTACACATTGTATGGATAAAACAGGGCGTGGTGTTCAGGGACATAGTACAAAACTATGTTCCAGTTCTGCAAGTCCACTAAGTGATTAATAATAGGTTAAAGAGAACAGTTACAGCATCTTGTTAAATAACTTTATGTAAAGCCTCAGACGTAAAGATAAACCTAGTTGTATAAGTTGCTATTGCCAAATGTTCCTTATGCTGTAAATATTGATATATGGTGCTTTCTAAACATGTGATATGGTACTAATTAGCAGAAGAAAGCCAATAAAGGTATGCTCAATTGTTTTTAAGATTTATTTAATATAACGCATATAACATTTTGTGTGGCTTATAGTATATAACTTGTAAACGTATGTATACAGTTATAGAACACTAACTCTATATATTGTTCTATGTGTATCTAGAAAGTTAGAGAAACATATAATGCTGGGTGACCTCAGCCTTAAGATTACGAGATGTGGAAATAAAGAAACCGCATCGATACCCTTAACACTTTGTTGAAAGAAAGTCTGATATGTTACATTCACATAAGTCTTAATCAGTTCCTCAACAAGCTAGCCAATTCGCCTATCTACTTCATGTTGATTGAAGTAAATATTTATTTATATTTATTCTTTGATTTGTAAAGCCCCCTTGTTGTTGTTGTAGTGTTTAAAGCCCGCTTTTACTACTACGGCACAGCAGGCGGTGACACCGAGGACACATGGAATGAAGATGGAGCACCGGAGGCGGGGGAAACCGGAGCACCCGGAGAAAACCCGCCCTGACGCCGCTTCGTCCACCACGAATACCACGTGCGGGTCCCTGGGATCGAACCCGGACCGCCTAGGTGGTAGGCGAGCGCGCTAACCGCTCGGCCACGGCGCCGCCGTAAAGCCCCCTTTAACTTCTTTGGTCATATAGGGGGCTTTGGCTTGAGAAACAACTTGATCATGTTTTTAAGATTTAATGCTCTTTAGCAGCTTAGGTCATATCGGACGATGAATGCAATTCTTGAAATAAGGCTTAAATGAGCCGACATGCATCTTTCAGGAGAAGGGAGAACACTATAAAAAATCTTACCAGGTAACTCCCCCTAACCTGGATTCGAACTTGGGAGCTCTTGAATGTGGGAACACACGCTACCCTTACATCATAGAGGTGGACTGAGGTGATGTTATTACTCGCTTAACTGTAGGCCTTCTTAATGATGCTTTTTATCATTTTGGACATTAAACAAATTCACACGTCCATACTCTATGGGGGATAGCGAATGATTCTGAACAAAGAGAAATGCCCAACTTCAGGTGGGAATTGCCAGAGGCAGTCGAGGCAAACATTGGTTCAAATGGTTTTATTACACATTCTCTTGCACAAAGCGAATATACCATGCTTAAGTGATAGATCTTTTAAGAGCTGGTCACTATGTGATGACTTAGAAACTCCGTTTCCTTTACACTTTTTATTTGAGAAAACTGTAAGCATTTAGCAAGTTTTGACAAGGTATATGTCGGAAGTAGGAAACTCCAAAGACAAACAAAACAATTACATAACTTGTGTGCTTCAACATCTTGTTTTCTGTGCAGTAAGATTTGGTCTATCTCTTAAGGTTTACCAATTATATAAAAATTATTCAGAATAGCCAGAAATTTCAATATAAACATGACAATATTTTGAACATTTGATAGTTTATTCCAGGCATGGGCACGAGAGGAGAGGTAGCCATTGAACATGCCTTATCCACCCCCTATTCTCTTACCGAATGGCAAAGGTTGTTTGGATACAACGCATGCAGTGGTGGGTTCGTTCTACTTTTGCGTTAGTAATTTCTATGCTGTTATTAAGTATTTTGTTTATGTTAAACATAGTTTGCATACAATAATTATTACCACCATTTACTGTGATTAGGTAAATTACATAATGTTCAAGTTTATAACCTTTATTTTATGTACGTAATATTCTTACAGTCTTATGATTAACATGCTAAATTGTTTTTCTTTCACAGTAAATAAAGCAGTAAGGTCATACTGCTATTTAGCCTTAAAATATTTTAAAACTATTTGATTAGCATAATAAATTCTTTGGCTTTAAACTTAATACTGTGTTCAAACTTTGAAACACGAAATATATGTTCATATTAAATAAATTAGTCAGAAACTAAACCACTAAAAACTGAAACTATATTGTCGCTTTATATGTTTAAAACCACGAGTATTCAAAAGTACCCTTTAAAATTGTAAATAAATACCTTTAAAATCACCAAAGTTTGATTTATGCTTCTGATCAAAGTGGCGTTTGATATTGCAACGATTTATATTTGCAAATTGAAATCCGCATAGTAAATAGAAAAACTTTCGTGTTTTTGTAACTTACAACAAACTCTCCATAACCACTCTTCATAAAGCAGCCATACTCGCCACTGAATGAAGCGTGTCGGAACCTGAACAGCAGTGAAGGGCAGTATGGCTGGTGGAGTGAGGTAAGAACATGAGAACGCGAGTGGCCCAGTTGAGCCGAAGTTGCCCATGCCTGGTTTAATCTAAATCGTTACTAATTTTTGAGACAAAAGTTTTGAAAAAATATTCCATGTAAAGAGTATCTTGGAATGGGTGATTTTCATGAAAATCTTGTATCCCTCACATCTTTGAAAGATGCTGGATTAAATACTTCTTGAATGAATTTTCGAGACACCAAGAATTTTATTCAATAATCGTGTGTTTAAGATTTTTGCATGACAAAAGAAATATATATCTTAAACTTTTTGGAAATAGCCTTTGGAGCGCTCTTTATTCTGAATGACTTCTGTATTCTGTCTAACTGGTAAACAATAAGAGCTAGACAAAATCTTACCGCACAAGGACATGTAGATATCGTTAAAGCACACACTTTGTCAAATTTTGTTGAGTTGGCCATTTCCGAGATATTCGTTCTTTTTAGTTTTACCTTTAAAATACCTATACTTTTCTCAAATGGGAAGTCGTTCGTTTTTCTTTAGTGGCCATACAAAAGACCGTGGAATTTGTAGGCCATCACATAACGTCACTCTCTTTAAAAATCTGACTATCGCTTTACTGTATCGTGCAACGGAACGTGTAAACGTGCATTGAAATTTATCTTGGTTAGTAAGAAGCAGCTGGAATAATGAGCTTTTGTAGGAACAGGTAGTAGCAGAGCGAGTAGAGAAAGACATGTGAATGCAATACATATTTTTATACTCAGTTCGTAACCTTAATTAGTGCGTAACCATGGAGTTTCTACTGGTTAGTGCCGCACCTTGTACCAGCATGTCTAACAAGTCTAGCAACAGAGTCCTTCACTATACCTCAAATATAGATTTGAAAACCTGAGGACAACAAGCATATAAATGCCAGTTTTATTTTTAAAAAAATTTTGTGTTGCACTCACATGACCTTCTCTACTCTTGTACTAACTATTCTTACAAACTCTTAATCTTATATCTTCATCGTGTTAGTTGAGACAAACATTTACAGAAATTATCTTATTGCTTATTTACTTGTAGATGCAAGGGGAATATTAGAATACAGTAGGCTTTGAGCGATAGTAAAATCTTTTAAAGTTTAAGTTTTCCAAAATTCACACAAATAACAAAGAATATCTCCGAAAAGTTTCACTCCACAAAAAAAAAAAAAAAAAAAAAAAAAAAAAAAAAAAAAAAAAAAAAAAAAAAAAAGCACAAAATTAATTTAGATATAAATTGTGTGTTTTAGCGAGATTTACATGCTTACTTTCTATACTAGTAAGCAGAGGAAGTATTGTATTACACGCAAACTTTCGATGTCAAGATTTCACCGAAAATATAAGTTTTGAGGGCTCCTGAATTTAAAAAAAAAGAAAAGAAAAAGGTCAGTGTGTCTATCTGTGTGTCTGTCTGTATGTCTGTGAACAGCGTAACTCAAAAACGAAAAGTTGGTTAAAAACCAAAGTTGGTATTTAAGTTTAATGTCTTTCAAGGATGCGATTTGGAAGAAAATTGCTCCACCCTGAACTACCCTTTACATGGAAAATTTTTCGAAAATGTTGATTTTCTTGAAAATGGCTCTAACGATTTTGATTAAAATGCTTGAAGTATTTTTGTGAGTAAATAAAATGTATATCTTGATTTTCTAGCTGTAGCCCATGTACTCCTATTTACTCAGGATGACTTTGCATAACAGGTAAATCGTAAGATATAGACCAAATCTTACTGTACAAAAAATGTAGATCTTGCTAAAATACACAATTTATGTCTAAATACATTTTTTGTAGAGTGAACCATTTCGGAGATATGCCTTGTTATTTGTGTTTCGGAAAACTTAGAACTTTCGTGAAATGGATCATCGTTGTTCATTTTTTTATATGTTAAGTGAGCAAAGACAACAGAATCTCAATCATAAACTACTTGCTGACCAATTTATTAAGGGTAGTCTAACTCACTGGGTCTTCGCTGAAGGACATTTGTCAAGAACGAACAAGCTGTTATACTTGGAGCTGCTAACTAATCTGTAAACACACTATTCTTATTAGCTAAAAATATTATTATTCTGCAATTGAAATAAATATAATATGATGTTGTTCATTACCCTGACCTGAGTTACCAAATCTGCACTAATACTAACACCCTGTATTTACAGTATGTCATTTACCGCATTTCCGCTTCCAGACGAGACGCATGCAAGCTTTGCATTAACACTTTTTTCCCCTAAAGCTTAAGTTTGGATCACAATCTGGTTCTTGCAATCAGGTCTTTAATCATGAGACGGAAGTCAAGTAAAACCAGTTGAACGCGCAACACCTGTTTGACAGCGTAGTGCTAAGCTTATCAACTCACGCAGGAGAGCACTATTCTGTCACAAGTTAATAGAAGGAGATCAAAAACACATGCTGAATCAGAAACAATTCCTAAAATGCTGCATTCACAGGACTTTCTCTACTCATTTGTACAAACCTTTATTCCTCTATCTACACATTTTGTTGGAGGTATAAGAATTCAGTTGCTATATGATGGCTTTGAAATTCCGTTTTCTTTACATAAACACGGAAAAACAACAAATGCAATAGACATTTGTACAGGATGGCGCGCGGGAGTGGGCAACTTCAACATGACTGTAACGTAAATTGAACTGGGCTTTATTACAAGTAAACATGGTCATTTGGAAGCTAAAACTGTCATTTATTAATAACTTTATTTAAATGTATTATTATTTAGTAATAGCAATCATTTCTTAAACATAATTTCCTGTAAGTAACCTTTGCGTACACATTGATGCAGGCGTGAACGCAAATTTGACGAAAGTCTCCTTAAGATCTTAATGTTGATTGATGCAATGTTGTCAGGAATCCTAGTCTTTAGTTCATTTATGTTTTTAGGACCACTAGCATATACTCTATCTTTTAAAAAACATAGCAAGTAATCGCACATTGAAAGATCAGATTACTGGGCGGGCCAATAATGACGTTGAGGTACTCGCCAAAGAGCTGTCGTAATGCAGCGATGGATTTTCTTCCTGTGTGAGCCTGGCTCCGTCCTGCTGAAAGCACATGGACTCATTCACGTGATAGTTTTCAGTTTCATTGATGAGAACGTTTCAATCATACTGACGTACTATTGGGAATTCAAAGTGACTGCATGGTCGGCATCATCTTCATAAAAATATAGACCAATTATCCTTTTCGATGACACAGCACACGATACGATCACTTTTGACTTTCTCTGCTGGCAAGTAGGGAAAGTATTGTATTCCACCCAAAAATTCGATGTCGAGATTTCACCGGAAATACATGTTTTGAGACCCCCTGAATAAAAAAAAAAGCATTTTTAGAAAAAGGTCTGTGTGTGTCTGTGTGTCAGTCTGTGGACAGCATAACTCAAAGACGAAAAGTCGGTTAAAAACACAAAGTTGGTATTAAAGTTTAATATCTTTCAAAGATGGCACACGAAGATTTTGAAGAAAATAGCCCCACCCTAAACTACGCTTTAGGTGGAACATTTTTCGAAAATTTTGATTTTCTTGAAAATGACTCTAACGATTTTGATTAAAATGTCATATGTTTGAGATATGCGAACCCACAAGTCCCGAATGCAAGCCTCATACGTTACCACGGAGCCATTTCGCGCGGTTATCTATAGTAACTGAACTTGGCAAGAATGAAAAATTTCCCACTTCTAATTTGATTGAAGAAATAGCTCAAAGACTACGCAGATGAATTTCTTTTATAAGGCAACAATTCCAAAAGAGAATGACCTTGATATTTCCGCTTGGAATTTTGCACATTCACACTTGCTGAATATTTCACGTTAAAAAGAAAAAGCACAATAATACAGCATTACCCTTAGAACTGAGCTGGAATGGAACCAGTTCATTCAAGGTTTATCCTCATTGACCTCGATACCATGCAAAATATAGACTATCTGAACAGTTGAAAGTAGCCCATGTTTAGAACGAAGTAGTATGGCGTATTTTATTTCACCCAGTCCAAACATCACAGAAATATTTTGTGTATGCATTCAAGGCTTCATTTGGAACAGACCACTCTGTTTTAGCCACAGCTTGGCTCTTCGTTCTGAGAGCTTCTGGACAGTGCACGGAGTCCAATCCAACGTTACTGTTGACAAACTATGGTCAGTGGGAACGATATTGCAGTATGCCTAAACGTCAGGGGCTCTGCTGTTGATTGAGGGTTGCGGAGTGCCTTTAAAATTGTGCATTTGAAAAGAGAGCTTTAGGATGGACAGAAAATGAGTTACTGCAGCGCTGTAATTCACAACAGTCGTAATATTTATGTCAAACGTTTCTTCTAAAACAGACATGGAAAGAAAATTTTAACTTATTGTCTCCAAGAAGATGTTTTTGTCAGTTTCTATAATTAATTTGGTCATTAGCATCTAGTTACTAGAACAGTAATAGGAATACTTCGACTACACTGCACCGATCTCAAGATGACCTGAGTGAGGGTATTTCTGTGTCTTTAAGCACCCTCTTGTCTGGTATAAGAAAATAAAACCTTTGATAAACTACGATTTGGGAACTATTAAGAGTTGTATAAATACTACGCTTGGTACTTAAGTTCGGTTTCTTCAATGCGACACGCAGATTTTCAAGAAAATCCTTTTGTTTTAATGGAGCGTTTTGTTTAATTTTCTCAAAAGAGGGCAAACGATTTGTTAAAAATGCCATATAGTTAAGGTGTTTACAGGAACAATAAAATGTACATTCTTAATTTTGTTAGTTTTCTCCATTAGGATTGAATTTTCTATATTTTTATATCAATGGTACGGGACAAGCGTAAACAAAGACTTCATCAAAGCTGTCTTAAACTTTTTGGGTGAATTATTTCGGAGATATTCGTTGCTCTCCCGTTGAATCATCTAAAACTTTATAGTTTTTTGAAGTATTAACCATTTCTGCGATTGTTTGTCTTGATTAATATGAAGTGGATAGACGAATAATATTTATAAAAATACCTTGTATAGGAACGGGTAGAGTTTCGCTTCTTTCACAGGAAGAAAGGTATGGTAGTTACCTAGCTTTGGTTCGGGGTGGCACCACCGGAAAAGGGCCTTAATGTGCACCCCGGTGCCAGTACCACTTCTTACGAGAGCTGTCCCAGAAGTAACGAAGAGGGCACAACAATGTTGGGAAAAACATCTTCATTTCTGTACAGTCTCCTCTCAGCTCGATACACTTTTCCCAGCTCAATACCTGCTTTAATGAGAACCGTCGAGCTCTGTTAAATAGACATCAACTGGTTACTCCACTTCTTCATTGTTGGCAAATCTTTTACCACAAAGCCACTTCTTCAAGTTTGGAAACAAAAAGTAATCAAAGGGAGCTAATCTGGGCAATGGGCTGCATGAGGATGCAATTTAAACTCACTGAATTTGGCATAGGGGTAGGTAATGGATGTGTGAATTGGAGGATGTGTGTCTTGATGAAGCAAAACTTTTTTTTTTCGCTACATGCGGTGGTTTTTGCTTGATTTCTTCACTCAAACGGTACAAAAGGTTCGCACTACACTCACTATTGATTAACTTTTCATTTTGGAGATGATAATAATAAATGAAAATGACACCACATGCATTCTAAAAAACACGTCATGACTTTTCCTGCAGATGGAACTGTGTTCGCCTTCTTTGGACCCGGTTATCGCCTTTGAATCCACTGTTTCGACCGTTTCTTGGGCTTAGGTGTGAAATGATGGACCCATGTTTTATCAATTGCTATGAATCGACGCAGAAACTGAGTATTATTGCGGCGAAACATGGCCATAAACTCGGATGAAACATTCTCATGATACTTTTTGTTTAATTATGAGCAAACGCAGCAGTCATCTTGCTCACAGCTTTCTCATGTCCAAATTTTCAGTCAGTATGCGATGTGAGCACTTTTTGAAATTTCTGCAATGTCCGCTAGCCGTGCACTTTCAGTCGACAGCTATTCAATACTATTTAATGGATTTTCTTTACAATTTCGGGCGTGGTCACCTCATTTAGTCGATGTTCGTCTTGGCAGCTGGTATGGCCTAGCTTAAATTCTACCAGCCAATAATTTGCTGTAGTAAATGAAGGAGCACATTCTCCCAGAGTAGAATCAAGCTCAGTTTTAATATTTTTTAGACTAAGACCTTTTAAATGAAAGTTGTTTTATTCACATTTACAAATTCGCTGAGAGTATTCACTATTGATGGCTGCCAAACAAATGCTGAACAATGCAGCATATTCAAACTTAAGCTTTATAATGTTTGTCATTTGTTTGAAACAACAAACCACTATCTGTACACCAGACCAGGTACTTCTGGGACAGCCCTTATAGTTCGGGAGAGTCCCGACGGCCACGCTGTTTTTGCACCCCTGTCGACCGCAAGGTTGATTGGTCTTTGTGCTCCTTTCACCTCATCCTTCCCTCTGGGAGGTTAAATAAGCACAAAGGTCAAAGTGCGAAGTGCTCCACTACAGATATATCCATACCATGTTAGTTCTCCCCTATAACGTTCATACTACCCACTGGACAAATACACAGTTGAATGTAAACACAATGCAGCGTGAATAGCAAACCACAGTAGCAAGTGTTATTCTAGCTACTTGATCTAGTGGTTTAGCAGATCCTGGGTTCGACACTTCCAGGTAATCAATCCCACTGTTCTATTAGAAACCAAATATCCTGTCGTGATCTAGTAAACAATCCAGTCACGAAAGTCAAGCCATTAACCCAAGAAGCCTTAGCTGTATGAAGTCAAGAATTCACATACAACATACATATTATAGAAAGCAATTACATCCAAAAGTAATTACGAAATTAGAATTGCAGGGCACCTGTCTGTTGAGCGATCTGTATTTTGAAGATAAAAATATAGCAGGTGCAGTTTCAAATCAGAATTTAAAACCGTGCATATTTAAAATCTAAACGGAAAGACAATGTATATTTATAAAATTGTAATGTGTTGCAGTCACATTATTTCTCTTTTCATTTTTGTGCAAACTAGTCCTACAAACGTGTACTTTTATATCTACTTCATATTAATCGGTTAAACATTTGCAAGACTTGTTTTGTTGGTACTTTCTTATAGGTACAATGCGAATAAGGGAATACACCAGGCTTAAGCGATAGTCAAATGTTTGAAGAGCTGCTCGTTATGTGATGACTTTGAAATTACATCCTATTTTCATGCTTAAGAGAAGAAAAAAAGGAAACAAATAACGACTTCACATTTGACAAAAGTACACGTATTTTAAGATTGAAACCGCTAACAAGAAATATCTCGGAAATTGTTAACTTCACAGGAAAGAAAAGAGAAAAAAAATATTTGGCATAAGTTATATGCTTTAATGAGATCTACATGTCTGCATAGTGAGAATTTTCTGTCTCTTACAGTTCAGCAATTATTCATAACAAAGAGAACTTCAGGGGCTACCCCCAGAAAATTCTACATGCTCGTACATTTCATTTGTTATGTAAATGTCTTAAAAACCTATTACAGTATGTTAATCGAAATACAGCCATTAGAAAATAAAAATATTCGAAAAATGTTTTATGTAAAGGGTAATTTCCTATGCACATTCTTGGAAGATATGGAACTAAAATGTAAAATTTTGTTTTTAATTGACTTTTCGTTTTTGAGTTCACTCGTAAACACACACACGCGCGCGCGCGCGGATACAAACAGCTCTACTCCAGCCCGATGTTGGCAGGCTGAGAGCAGCCCGAGGTGTTTCATACGTGTACCTGTCTTTTTCAGGGCTTAGCCGTGTATTGACGGGATGTGAGGTTTTGCAGGGTGGTGGGGAAAATGAGGTTGGAGGTACAAACAATTTCAGTCATGGACTGGCTTAATACGTATTTCAGATAAATTGATTTTTGTAACGTCATAAGAACTTACGTAATAATGCTAAGCATAACCCTTGTGAAAATCTAGAGCAGGTAATGTTAAAAATTTTCCCCAAAACTTGAACAACCAGGTATGGCATATTACAGTAAATTTATAACCACAGCAAAAAGAAAATGACGGAAACCAAAGATAGCAATTCTTATGTAAGTGCTTTCACCGGAATGTGGATTTATGACGTAACGAGGCGTTTTACAGGAAGATTTGTCCTGGAGGATTCGCACTCAATCTCGTTCTTGTTCCACGAGACCGGTTAGTTTGTTTTCATCGTTATTACAGAATATGCAAGGCAAGGACCAGTTTCTGGGAAAATGCCAGAGGTAGGAACCATTATGCAATCTCTCAAAGTAATCATTTTACACACGCAATACTCGCAGTTGACGTCTTCAAACATTATGGCGACTGACTCTATGGTCTGCTGGTCAGCACGTTGGCTTCCAGATGACCAGGGGTCAGTTTCCGACTGGAAGATGGGACATTTCTTTATCCAAAATTATCACCCGTCCTTCCTAGAAACTGGAAATATGATTCAGAATGTGAATGTGTATGCACTGACTACTTATAAAGAAGACCCAACATAAACCCAAAATTTATCATAAAAGGAGTGAGCATTATTGCCGTTCCAAAGGCAAACTCGCCAAAAAGGAAGGGAAATCTCGTGTTTCACTCACACGACTTTCTCTGCTGTTGTAAAACTTCTTACAAACGCTTATTCCTCTGCTTGTGTTAATCAAGATAAACATTTGCAGAAGTTATCTTATTCTAATTTTCTTACAGGTGTAAGCGGAATATGAAAATACAGTAAGTAGGCTTTGAGCGATAGTCACAACTTTTAAAGTTAGTCACTATGTTGAAGGAGTCTCTTCCGGCTGGTATCTCCCGTCACCAGTATGAAGGGAATCTTCTGCTCGTCGTCACTTTGAAGGGTCGGTATGATGAATTCTTTTCTCGTATAAAAGATCCGGCTAACTCTTTCGATGAACTGCGATGACTCTTTCTTTCCTATCTCGGTCGTGGTACGGGTATGAAGTATGTTCACAATTTACAGCTAATAATTTTTCCTTGAGACGCGACCCCCGTGAAAATTATATGTTACGTCGATGTATTAACTTTTAGTCTTTCTAATGAGATAGTCTTCTTTGCTCTGGAGGCCACAATTGAAATAATATTAGTATATTTATTATCACAATTTTATTCGTTAATATATAACATTTACAACGAAGACAAAAGATAATCGCACTAGGCCAACTGCAAACGATATAATGCAAACAATCAAACAATGGGAAACAAAACATTCCAACACAACGCCTACCATAACTAATAATACTGCATCAAATGCCCCTCATCACAGTATATGCAACTAATTCTATTTTGGGAAAATTGTTTTCAGCCATACAATGTTGCATGTACTGTGATGATCTCCCCACAACAATGTAATTGTACAACAATATAACAACTGTGTTGAAAAACATGTCATCGTTGAATACAAAAATATTTTCTCTTGACAATGTTTCGATTTTTTTTTTTTTTTTTTTTTTTGCAACTTTCAGGGGTTCTATGCCCCTCCCCACTAAAATTTGTTTTATGATTTTTCTTATGTGCGGTGGATAATGGCGAATAAGTGCTTCAATAACCTCCTGTTCACTCAACTGAGGTTGGAGTAGTTTCGATTTGTTCGCCAGTTTCAAAAAATACTCCATCATTGAAATACCACGTTTACTGTCATAATGTCCGGTAGCCAGTTCGACTTTAATCTGGTTTTGACGTCCCGGTCCCCAAAATCTATTTATAAAAAGGTTTCGAAACATACTATATGTTTCGTGAGACGCCAAAGTTAGTCTTAACCATTCCAATGCGTTTTTCTTAAGACAGCGTTTAACCACCATCATTCGTATCTCGTTCGGAATTCGTTTGATCCTAAAGTAATCCTCCAGTTCTTTTATGAAAATTTTTGGATTGTCACCGGCTTCTTCGTCAAATGACGGAGGGGTTAGGTCATGGAACAAGTGACTAGCGTGACAATTATGGTTTTGACTAGGGGAGTGCATTGGCATAGCTAAATCATTCTCCTGAAAGTCCGCCATATTACTGTTATTGTCAAGTGCATCAGTATTGGTCATATTTTTGCATTCACTCACAAATTGATCATGATTGTCATTAACTCTATCAGCCTGTAGAGCAATCGCAACTTGGGAAAGCCTTCCTGTAAATTCTTTTTCCTTTGTAACCGTTTCATTTATTCTATTTACATTTACATTGGCTTCCTCCTTTACTTTATTCAATTCTTCTCGCTGTGACTGCATCTCAGCGCTTATACCCTTTACAACATTTTCTAAACTATCAATTTTTACATCAATGTCATTTTGTTTTGACCTAATTCCATCTTGATACATTTTACAACTCTGTTCTACCACGACTATCTCTGTTCTCAATTCATCTCCTACCTTTGCAATTTTTGCATTCTGTTCTGCTAGTTTTTCATCAAATTCTTTACTTAATTCAGCTTTCATTTCTACCACTGTCTTCTCCTGTCCTAACTTAACTTCATTTATCAATTCTCCTAGCCTAGCTATTTCTACTGTGTTTGATTCCTGTCCTAATTTTATCACGCTTACTAACTCACCTAATTTAGCTATATCATTGTTACTTGATTCAATTCTTTCTGTACATTCCTTCTTACATAATTCAATTTCTTGTGACAATTTATTTATATTTCTGGCATTATCCTCCTTCAAATCTGCTACATTTCTAACAAAATCTGCTTTTAAATCTGCTTTTATATCTGCTGTATTTTTGTTCATCGCTTCCAATATTTCTTTCAATCCTATTTCAGATTCCTTACATACTACATTCTTTCTACCTTCTACTGATAACTTATCACTCACTTCCCTCTCTACACTATCATTATCTTTATCAACTTTTTCCATCTTCTGTACAATTTTCTTATTGCGTAGTATCATAAATTAGTACTAGTCTTACTTGAATTCTGGAGCACAAGAAAAAGGATACTCCGTCAAAATGTCTTCTTTTCACTCTTTGTCCAGGTACATATTTTTACTCTATACGCCTGTATTCGAGCCGTCGCACGTCTGGGCGCCAGTATGAAGGAGTCTCTTCCGGCTGGTATCTCCCGTCACCAGTATGAAGGGAATCTTCTGCTCGTCGTCACTTTGAAGGGTCGGTATGATGAATTCTTTTCTCGTATAAAAGATCCGGCTAACTCTTTCGATGAACTGCGATGACTCTTTCTTTCCTATCTCGGTCGTGGTACGGGTATGAAGTATGTTCACAATTTACAGCTAATAATTTTTCCTTGAGACGCGACCCCCGTGAAAATTATATGTTACGTCGATGTATTAACTTTTAGTCTTTCTAATGAGATAGTCTTCTTTGCTCTGGAGGCCACAATTGAAATAATATTAGTATATTTATTATCACAATTTTATTCGTTAATATATAACATTTACAACGAAGACAAAAGATAATCGCACTAGGCCAACTGCAAACGATATAATGCAAACAATCAAACAATGGGAAACAAAACATTCCAACACAACGCCTACCATAACTAATAATACTGCATCAATGTGATAACTTTGAAGTTTAGATGTTGTTTCTCCTATATTATTTTTATGAACCGAACCGCATTTTCATTTACTGAAGGTCTTCAAGATTTGTTACATTTTTACTTTCTCTACTACGTATAGTATTGTATTCCACCCAAAAATTCTATGTAGATATTTCACCGGAAATATGTTTAGAGGCCCCTGAATCCATAAAAAAATCATTTTTAGAAAAAGGCCTCTGTGTGGTGTCTGTGTCTGTCAGTCTGTGGAACCGTGGCCGAGCGGTTAGCGCGCTCGCCTACCACCTAGGCGGCCCGGGTTCGATCCCAGGGACCCGCATGTGGTATTCGTGGTGGACGAAGCGGCGTCAGGGCGGGTTTTCTCCGGGTGCTCCGGTTTCCCCCGCCATCTCATTCCACCGGTGCTCCATCTTCATTCCATGTATCATCAGTGTCACCGCCTGCGGTGCCGTAGTAGTAAAAGCGGGCGTTAAACACTAAAACACAAACACACCACAGTCTGTGGATTGCGTAGAACAAAAACGCAAAGTCGGTTAAAAACCAAAGTTGGTATTTAAGCTTAATGTCTTTCAAGGTTGCGACACGAAGATTTTAAGGAAAATTCCTCCACCCTAAACTACCCTTTACATGGAAATTTCTTCGAAGATTTTGATTTTCTTCAAAATGGCTTTAACGATTTTGATTAAAATGCCATTTGTCTGAGGTATTTTTATGACAAATAAAATGTATATCTTGAATTTTCTGGCTTTAGCCTATGTAGTCCTATTTATGCTGGATGACTTTTGCATAACTGGTAAACTGTAAGAGATAGACCAAATCTTACCATACAAAAATTCAGATTTTGCTAAAATATACAGCTTATTTCAAAATAAATATTTTTGTAGAGTGAACCAATTTGGAGATATGCCTTGTTATTGGTGTGAATTTCGGAGAACATATTTTTTTACTTTCTCTACTGGTAAGTAGGGGAAGTATTGTATTCCACCCAAAAATCCGATGTCGAGATTTCTCCGGAAATATATGTTTTGAGACCCCCTGAATCCAAAAAAAGCACTTTTAGAAAAAGGTCCGTATGTGTGTCTCTCTGTGTGTCTGTGGACAGCATAACTCCAAAACGAAAAGTAGGGTAAAAACGAAAGTGGGTATTTAAGTTTAATGTCTTTCATGGATGCGACACGAAGATTTTGAATAAAATAGTCCCACCCTAAACTACCCTTTAAATGGAACATTTTTTGAAAATGTTTATTTTCTTGAAAATGGCTCTAACGATTTTGATTAAAATATCATATGTTTGAGATATTTTTATGACAAAGGAAATGTATATCTTGAATTTTCTGGCTATAGCCCCTGTAGTCGTATTTACTCTGGACGACTTTTGCATAACTTGTAAACCGTTAGAGATACACCAAATCATACTATATAAAAATGTAGATTTTGCTAAAACACACCATTTATGACCGAATAACTTTTTTGTAGAGTGAACCACTTCGAAGATATTCCTTGTTGTGTGTGAGTTTCGGAAAACTTAAAAACTTTCGTGAAATGCAACATCGTTGTTCACCTTTTTTATGTTAATTGTAGAAAGAGAACGGAATCTCAAAGCTTTAAAAGATTTGACTATCGCAGAAAGCCTACTGTATTCCAATATTCCCCTTGCACCTACAAGGAAATAAGCAATAAGATAATTTGTACAAATGTTTATCTCAACTAACAGGAAGAAGATATAGGAATAAGAGTTTGTAAGAATGGTCAGTACAAGAGTAGAGAAAGCCATGTGAGTGCAACACATCAGATTTTTATTTAAAGGAAATCTGATGGTTGTATTCATATGACTTTCTATACTAATAATTATTGAGACTATTTTTACAAATGCTTGCTCTATATACTTCTTGTTAGTTGAGATAAACTTTCTTAAACATTTAGATGCTTCGTATTACGTACATGTAGGTATAGAGAGGTAAAGTCATAGCCAGTTTTCTATTAACCGTATAGCTATGACTGTAGTGCAGAGAGGGGCAGAACGGTATCTGCTCTGAATCCACTGTGCACGGAACCCGCGTAACATTCTTGCTGGTTGGAGGCGTGGTTACTCTTCGCTTCTTAAACTGTTCACAGTCACGGATTGATACAGCTAATGATCAGCGCGTTTGTTTCAAACAGAAGGAGGCGATCATACTTTTACTATGGAAATCGGAATTGCACACATTAATTATCATCATCCGAACATATGAGAAGACGTTCAAACCCTGACATATCTGTAACAGCAATACGCAGTTGCGCCGAGGTCCGAAACGCGAGATCTCAGTTTTGATTTTTCTATGTGCATCAGAGAAAAAAATGTTCACAGACATACTATGTGGAGCAAAATATTGCTGTAACAGTGCAAAAGCAGCACATGCTCTCAAACCAACATACGAATATTACCTTACACAGCTCTTTAATGACGTCTGTACCAACCAAGTCTCTGCACTTATTTTGTCTCACTAGATCTGTTTGTAGATCTATCATTTCACATTGCAAGTTAAATCTTACATTGACTACATCTACAGTAAAAGGGTTAACAAACATTTAAACATCATTCTCAATATTCCTGAAGTCATGGAATCTAGGTGAAGTATGTTTAGTTTTTAACTCTTCAACAATGGGACTATAACTGATTAGTTTATCCACTTGCACAGTATCAAGCGATTTTATACATTTGAAATAAGCATTTTATAATCTGATTTGTTGGTTAAGAAAGTTGTGTAGGTATGTCGGTTATGTTTAGATTGTAAACCTAGAACTTTGGCATGCTCTAAATCTGAAATCATAATAAAGAAATAGTAATAATAATAATAGTAATAGTAATAATAATAATAATAATAATAATAATAATAATAATAATAATAATAATAATAATAATAATAATAATAATAATAATAATAATAATAATAATAATAATAATAATAATAATAATAATAATAATAATAATAATAATAATAATAATAATAATAATAATAATAATAATAATAATAATAATCTCGATATTTCCTCTGGCATGGAGGACCCGGTTTCGAGCCCCGGTACTGGCATGGGATTTTCCCCCGCTGGGAGGTCTAGTGCGGGGTGCACTCAGTCTCATTCGGTTCCTGGTGGGCCCATTGAGGAGCTATTCGGATATAAAGGTAGTGTCCCTAAAAGGTCAAGTAGTCGCTTTATGGTGGGGGAGTCGGCGTGCTGGCCCCCGCCACCCCAACCTGCACTCCTCTGTGGCCTTGGCTGCGGCTGGAGGACGCAGTGGTCGGAACATTTTGTGCACCTTCGTTCGGTTTGTAGGCAGGCTTAGAGCAGCTCGAGATCTGTCATACATGTACCTGCCCTTTTAGGGCTTAACCACTTTCATGACAAGATGAGGTTTTGCCGGGTGGTGGGTGAGAATGAGGTTGGGGTAGAAGGGAGGTTTATCTGTTATAGACGTTTCATTCAGGTTGACGTGGACGGTATTTCCAGCATATATACATTTCATTTGTCTTGCGAATATTTAAAACATATGATATTTTAATCAAAATCGTTAGTTTTGAGAAAATCGAAGGTAATTAAAAAGCTCTATGTACTTTAAAATATACTATTTTTGTTTTTTAACGACAATATCAATCACAAGGATCATATCAGAGCCACTGAGTGCCGGAATTTCGTCCCACGGGAGTTCTTTTACATGTCAGTAAAGCTAATGATATGGGGCTGTAGCTTTTAAACACACTTAAAATCCATGAACCTGGCGAATTTAAACCAGCGATCTTTGGATGAACAGGCCAGCGACTAACATGGAAAATGTTTTAACAGTTTTGATCGTTAAAAAGTATTTTGTTGTTTAACGACGCTGTCAATTGCCAGTATCACATCAGCGTCGCCGGTGTGCCGCATTTTGTCCCGCAGTTCTGTTACATTCCAGTAATTCTACTAACATGGAGCTGTCGTTTAGAATCATACTTAAAAACAATCGATCTGGGCCGGATTTGAACCCGTGACCTTGGGATCAGTAGGCCAGCATCTAACAGAGCCACCCACACCGACTTGAAAGTTTCAATTTTCTTAAAAATGGCTCTAAAGATTTTGATTAAAATGCCATGTTTAAACTATTTTTACGGTAATGAAATGTATATTTTTAATTTTCTGACTATAACTCTTGATGACTTATGCATAACTGGTAAACCCTAAGAGATAGACCAAGTTTTACCATACAAAACATGTAGATCTCATTAAAATGTAAGTTATGCCCAAATGCACTCTTTTGTGGACTGAGCCATTTCGGAAATATTCATTGTTACTTGTTTAGTTTTGCAATACTTAAAACTTTTCTCACATGGAAGGTCGCTATTCACATGTTTATCTCTTGGCTACGCAAAGAAAACAGAATATCGAAGTTTTGAAGGATTTGACTATTGCTGAAAGCCTACAGTATTCCCATATTTCCCTTTCGACTGTAAGAAAATCAACAATTAGATAATTTCTGCAAATGTTTACCTCGACTAACATGAAGATGGTAGAGGAATAAGGGTTTGGAAGAAAGTTAGTGTAAGAGTAGAGAATGTTGTGCGTGTTTTTGAGTTAAGCCCCTCACAAGACACGCGCGCACATGACAGTCAAGTATAACAGTGACCGACATTGCTCCTTCATGCACGAAGAGGCAGAATAATGCCTGCAAGCATGCGCAGCAGTGTACTATAGCAGGCAATTAACACCGTATTCCAGGATATAAAAATTACACAGCAGGGAATGATCAAATAATGTATTCGTATATTAACTTGTTATAAGGGTATGTATGTACTGTTTTCACTAAAAATTATATCTTAGTTTTTGAGAATTTATTTATACTGTTACAGTCAGAGCAATCACAATCTAAACGTGTCTTTATTTCTGCATTGTGTATCTACATTTGTTCTTTGTGCATACCTGCAGCAGTTTGTGAGATTGGAAAGCACATTTTACATTTTTGAAAAAAAATCAAACTTTCCGAAAAATTTTCCATGCAAAGGGTAGTGGGGAATTTTCTTGAAAATCTTTGTGTGGCATCCTTAGATGGTGGTGAACTTACATAGCAAGTTTGGTATTTAACGGACTTTTCGTGTTTATATTATGCTCTTCGCATAACACACACGGCCATACATACACACAAGGATTGTATTTTTTTTTTTTTTTTTTTTTTTTTTTTTAATATTCACGGAGTTCCAAAACATCTATTTGCGGTGAAATCTCGATATCAAAGACAATAATTCCCCTACTTTCTATGCCAGGTTGTATAGAAATTAAAAAGCAGGAGTTACGAGCCAATTATAGAACAGGGCCGACAAACGTTACTCAGCAGGTGTGAACACATTCCCCTACTTCTCCCTTCGTGACTAGGAAAGCGGAAAAGTGGAGCGAACAATGCTAAAATCGGTTCTAAATAAGCGTGCTACTGTAGTTATGGGGGAGGGGGATCCCTCTCTTCACACTTGCGGAGTAACGTTCGTCAGGCCTGTTACAGAAAAAAACACGAAATAACTGTGACAAATGGCGTGGTACAAAACAAAAGACTGTCGGGGCTAAACTACTTCACACTCCGTGTCGGGCCGGCGAGCGGGCAAAGGCGTCAGGCTGCCTTGCGCGTCTGCATGTGCATGCCTGACTAACAACAATCGAGGCGGCAACACAAAAGGAATTTTCTCCGAAGCTTTCGAGAAAGGTGCGGCTGCGTCGTCGTCGTCGGCGTGTTTGTGGCAGTTGAGAAAGGCCCGTGTGGCGCCATCCCCTCAATATAATGAATCCAGAAAACAGCAGAGAGAGAGAGAGGGAGAGAAAGTTATGGAAATGAGCCAGTCAGTGTGTCAGTGAGTGCGAGATAGCTGTGCGTGTCGGTGTCGGTAGATGGGTTCAATGAGCGCCCAGTGATTGTAACGTCGTATTTAGTACATGAGAGACAGAGAAAGTGAAGAAAGACACTCAAAGAACTGAGTCAAGGTTACAAGAAATAACATTTGTAACTGCGATAACGACGAGAAGAAAACTGTGTATTTGTGATAAAATCTTGGAAGACTATAAAGTGATAGAAAAGTAATCGGACGGATTTTGTCATTTGTGGCATAATTAATAATAAATCAGTAGGAGCACAGAAACAAAACAGATATAGAGTGCAAATACTGTAAAGTAGTAACAATGGCAAAGGCGAGAAGGCGAATAGCACAAGTCAGAATCAAGAGAGTGTGCAAAATAAAATGTAATCAATTTTCAAATGCCAACCAACACGGGCGGCGAAAAGGTTCCCTGGATGACATTTCGATACACTGTGTAACTGGGTGGAGTCATGCAGGTTGCTCGCTCCTGAATGAAGGGGAAGGAAGGTGTTTTCATCACGTCTGCCCTGTGGCGTCGCAGTCCATTTGGAACTCACTGAATGTGCACTTGTTCATCAAGAGGTCAAGCAACTCTGGATGGAGTATTCAGGTTCCGTACTGGACATGTTGGACAAGGTTGGACGATTCCAGTAGCTTCTACTGCACAAGCGGAAGTACTACAGGACCCAGCAACAGAAAGTGTCCGGTTTCATTAGCTCAACTGTTTGTTCTAGCAGCTATAAACAACAGCTTGTTTGTTGTCTGGAGCAGTTGAACAGGCAGTAGGTACTCAAGCTAATGATCCGCTCACCGGCGGTTGTAGCCTTGTCATACGATCTCAGTTTGCTAACCTGTAGTTATCGCTAACTGCTGGTTTAATACATTGCTGCAAATCTACTGTCATTTACTCAAAGAATCTCTTTGTCCTTGAATGCGCAATCGCGCTGTGGAGTGGGGAGCTTCTTGGCACGATGTAAATAGAGTAACACTAGCAGTTAAATTATTGCCTACAATGCACTTGGCCTTTAAGCAGTGCCACTGTTGCTACAATATTATATTGTGTAGTTTCTGGTGTCTCCAATAAACATAATTCATTAGTGATATTACTGAAAGTATTATCATTATTGCTTTGTTTGATGCGGTAATGTAATGTATTAGTGATGCTCTTTCGCTGACACGTATTGTCCCGGGAAAAAAAGGATCTTACTTTAGAAGTAGGGTGTAAAACGCCAATGTAAGAGGAATACAAATGTTGTGCTGTCTCAGGTTCACTTGTGTCAACCACAAGGTCATAGCTAAACTCCTGAGTCAAATACAGTAAATCATCCTGAAGTTTCTTATTCTCTCTGTCATAAATTCACATTCAAACACACACCAACACTTTCTATAACAAGAAACGCATTTTTTCCGGCTTTTCTTCTTTCAGAAGGCCTCATTGTGTATTTTCGTGAAATATAGACGTCGATTTTTAAATATGTATATCTATTAATTTTCGTAGCGCAAGAAGTTGACATATTTTTTCTAGTTTTCTTTTAAGAAAGAAATTATCGTAAGTTATGTCACGAGTGAGTGTCAAATTATCGATGCATTTTCTAGTCACGAAGTTGTATTTATTACGACTATTTCACCAATTTAAGGATGATATAGCCTATGAAATATTATTTAAATGCTGTATTGTAATTATTAATCTCATAAAAGAAGAGTAAAGGAGGGGTACATACGTAAGCATCCATTGGCACGGCCTACAAAATTCTCATATTGATGATCCATTTTTTTAAGATGTCGGCAATGTCAGAAGTTGGACTATCTTCTGTTAAAATTAACTTCGTTGAGTACAAAATTTTTCAAACTGATTCTAAACAAATTTCCTATTGTATTCAGTATTCTGAGGTTTCCCTCTTCGAATTATCTCATCTATTTCAGCATAACACTTCACCGAAGCGAGAGTCGGACACATTTAACATTTGAATAGCGGTTCTGCTGTGTCAAATTACGTCAGCGGTTGTGCATCTATAGCACAGTGCGGCTAGGTTCTCTAATCAGATCATAACATAATAAAAACAGAGAAGGTGATGAAATGTGACAATTTTTTCGTGAATGAAGGCTGTCATTGGTTGAAATTTGAAATTGTTATGCACATGATTGGTTGATTTCAACCAAGTCACGCATGAGTGGAATATTCATTGTAAATGTAAATGGCTGTAAATGTAAATGGCTGTGATTTATACTATATTTTTGCTTTAAAATGAATAACGCAAAAGCCATTTATAGCACTATTTGTGCATGACGAATTTCGGAAGGAATGGAGTAATAAGCAAGATATAACTTATATTTTATGTGTTGTTATAGTAGTATCTGTGTGATTTGGGATTCTCTAAAAAGGTTACTAAGGCATGGCAACATTGTTTTGGCCTTCACTTTATTCCAAGAGCAAACCTTTGGTTCTGGCACGCGCATAAAAACACACAAAAGGAATAAAAATGAGGATGGATACGTTATCGCAGTTTCGTATCAACACAAACAAAAGAAATTCCCTAATTAATGTCTGAACATGACCGGGCAGAGCGCGTGCTTGGCTGTCTTACAACTGCATGTCCGAAAATGTGGTATCCATACGCAAGTAGATTTCACCGGCCAGGGTGCCAACGCACGGAAGTACCATTTATATTCGTGAGGCGCCTCCTTGTCCAATTTCCCTTCTGTACATCTTGCACAACCTGAAATAGTCAATAGATGTCAATACTTCGGGTTCCAATCATTCATCAGCCTGCAATATTAACAAATCAGGAAGCTGGAAAGAAATAGGCCACTTTCAGGAAACAGTTATCTAGAAAACCGAACTACCACCTAGGCGGCCCGGGTTCGATCCCAGGGACCCGCATGTGGTATTTGTGGTGGACGAAGCGGCGTCAGGGCGGGTTTTCTCCGGGTACTCCGGTTTCCCCCGCCATCTCATTCCGCCGGTGCTCCATCTTCATGTATCATCAGTGTCACCGCCTGCGGTGCCGTATTAGTAAAAGCGGTCGTTAAACACCACAACATAGAAAACCGAATTTATTAAAGGCAGACTTTGGAATGTATTTTTTGTAGTTTTAACAGAAAATAGTGAGAACAGAAGCTATGCATCTGCATTTACAAACATATAACCTCTATTTCTTCTTTCTACACCGCGTTAAGTTACACCGCTTCCAAAATTTGATGTCGAGAATTCACTGCAAGTAGCATTTTAAGACAGGTCCCCAGAAAAACAAGGGTCCGTGTGTGCGTGTGTGTGTAACTCAGACTTGGTATTTAAGTTCAGCATCTTCCAAGGATCCCACACCAAACTTCCTTTCATGGAAAAAGTTTAGAAAATATTGAGTTTCTTAAAAATGGGTTTAAATATTTTGATTAAAATATCATAGGTATACATAAGACATTTTCATTTCAAATAAAGTACATAACGTATCTTGAATTTTCTGGGAATAGTCTCTGAAGGCTCTCTGAAATTTACAGGATTATTATAGCCCTCCTAGGTAGCGTGGTGGTAGCGTGTCTGCCACTCATTTAAGAGGTCTCGAGTTGATTATTGATTAGGGTGAGTTATGTGGATAAGTTCTTTTTCCGAGATTTTCCCTGAAAAGACGAATGTAGGGTGAGTTTAAGCTCTAAAGACCTCGGGCTCATTTGGGATCGTTTCACCAATTTCATTCATTAATCGTCCGATATGGCATTACGTTGCAGGACGGTAACGTACAAAAATAATTGTTACAAATAATAAATAATTGTTATACATATCATGTTTGTACTGATAAATGTGTTTGGAACTATACAAACTGATGTCCTATTTTTTAAAAGTTGCGGGGCAATTAACAATCAGGTTGTGCAATATAACCCTAGGTAGTTAGTTTTTAGAGTAATTCTTTTCTTCTGCTCAGGTATTATTTTCTAAAATAATGATAATTCAATTTTATTCTACAAAACTTAATGGAGAAATTTAAAACGTATAATTATTCAAATTTATTTGTAACTATTTATTGTATGTTTAGTCTGATGAAAAAATGAATGTGTGGAGATAATGTTTCATTACGAATTTTAACAATGAACCGAGAACTGAATTTGTGTTGGCTACACTGACCGGAAACTTAAGATTATTGGGAAGCAGTTGATTACGGGGACCATGAGCTATATCGCCATTATAAACCTGGGTGACTTGCACCCCACTTTTTGCTCTAAAACGAATAACTCAAAAGCCCTTTATAGCACAAATATTTATGCAACAAATTTAATCCTTTGCTTTGTTGTATGTGCATGAACAAATTTGGAAAAATTGGATGTAAACTTCATAATGTGAAGCGCTTTAATCAAGCAAAGCTGTGGAGACAAACTCCAAAACATGCAGCTGTTGCATCATGGTCATCCGCAATATTAACAGCTAAAGTGAATTTTGAAGTTGTAAACTTTGGATACACAGTCCAGTTTCAATTTTCCCAAGAATTTCAGTAAATTTGATGAAATTGCTGAAAACTTTTCTTGGTGGTGAGTGTTTACAATGGCTTCACGGGCTATCAACAGAGTGTGACAATTTCTTACCCTAACAATGAAATTACATTACACATTACGAATTTATAAACCAGGAACTTGAATGCACGATGTTCATCCAAAGGAAGCGAAGATCCCTGACTCGTTTCTTCAAATCCATTTCCGGTTTTGAAGTTACAATGTGCATCCGCAAGTGGCCATCTTTTCTCTATAAACCTTGGATGTAGCGAAAGCGAACAACTCTTACCAAACATGATGATGATTTCACTATTATGCCACTCCTAAGCAGACGTGATAAAAAGAACGTAACAAAAGGTAGAACAACAGCTCCGAAAGGTCCTTCTTCAATGTTGAAAAGTTTAACAGCTCTTGTGCAAGCTTTGAGCAGAGAAAGTGTCCAATAAGTGATGACTTTCATCGGAACAGAGCTTCCTTCCACTGTCATAGTCAGCCATAAGGAAATAGCATGGTTCGGAATGAAGAAGATTTGGGAGTCGGCAAATGTCAGAGCATCTCATGTCAATTTAGAAGACAGTTATTCAAATGCTGTTGCTATTTCCGAGAGTATAATGCTTCTTCAAAGGTTCGTAATATAGGCCGCACTGTGTCTAGTACACTCCTTAGAGGAGTGGTTCCAAAATTAACGGAACATCGATACTTTAGTGCGGGAGCACAAACAACTTACTGCGAAGAAAATGGGCGTGCCATCTGACACAATTTAGGGATTAATTTTCACAACTATTCCAATTTTTTTAAAAATTCATAGCTTTGAAAAAATTTGAAATTTTGAAAAAATTACACATTTTGATAAAGCTACAAATATTGAAAAAATACACAATTTAAATAAAATCCAAATTTTCTAAAACTTGAAATTTTGAGAAAATACAAAATTTTGAAAAATTCCTAACTTTGAAAAAATTTCAAAAATTGGAGCGGTTACAAATTTTCAAAAGGACAAGTCGTCAAACGTCCAAGACCAAGTGGTCAAACGTCCGAGACCAAGTCGTGAAACGTCCAAGGCCAAGTCCTCAAACGTCCGACACCAAGTCTTCAAACGTCGGACACCAAGTCTTCAAACGTCCGACACCAAGTTTTCCAACGTCTCACACCAAGTCGTCAAACGTCCGACACCAAGTCGTCAAACGTCCGAGGCCAAGTCGTGAAACGTCCGAGGCCAAGTCCGCAAATGTCCGACACCAAGTCTTCAAACGTCGGACACCAAGTCTTCAAACGTCCGACACCAAGTTTTCAAACGTCTCACACCAAGTCGTCAAACGTCCGACACCAAGTCGTCAAACGTCCGAGGCCAAGTCGTGAAACGTCCGAGGCCAAGTCCGCAAACGCCCAACACCAACTCTTCAAACCTCCGACACCAAGTCTTCAAATGTCCGACACCAAGTCGTCAAACGTCCAACACCAACTCGTCAAAAGTCCGAGGCCAAGTCGTTAAACATCCGAGGCCAACTCCTCAAATGTCCGATACCAAGTCTTCAAACGTCCGACACCAACTCTTCAAACGTCCGAGGCCAACTCTTCAAACGTCCGACACCAAGTCTTCAAACGTCCGAGACCAAGTCTTCAAACGGCCGAGACCAAGTCGTCCAACGTCCGAGACCAAGTTGTGATATATCAAACTTTAACTCACATTTAAAAATTTGAAAACTATAAAATTTCAAAAAGGAAAATTTGTATTTCTAATTTAGAAAACGTCAAATTTTGAAAACTATTCAAAATTTTGAAAATTCAAAATGTAATCGAAACTCCCAATTTTGAAAAAAAAATTCAAATTTTTAAAAATCCAAAATTTTGAAAAAATTGAAAATTAGATAACATTTCAAATTTTGAAAAAATTCCAAATTTTGATAAATATCCAATTTTCTAACAAATTCAAATTTTCAAAACCATTCCACATTTTGTAAAAATTCTTAGCTTTGAATAAATTTCAAATTTTGAAAAAATAGTACATTTTGATAGAGCACCAAAATTGAAAAAGTTCAAAATTTACAAAAAAAATCCTAATTTTGAAATTTTGAGAAAATATTAAATTTTGATAAAATTCCGAATTTTCAAAACTATTGCAATTTTTTTAAAAATTCATAGCTTTGAAAAAATTTGAAATTTTGAAAAAATTACACATTTTGATAAAGCTACAAATATTGAAAAAATACACAATTTTCAATAAAATCCAAATTTTCTAAAATTTGAAATTTTGAGAAAATACAAAATATTGAAAAATTCCTAACTTTGAAAAAATTTCAAAAATTTAGCGGTTACAAATTTTCAAAAGGACAAGTCGTCAAACGTCCAAGACAAAGTGGTCAAACGTCCGAGACCAAGTCGTGAAACGTCCAAAGCCAAGTCCTCAAACGTCCGACACCAAGTCTTCAAACGTCGGACACCAAGTCTTCAAACGTCCGACACCAAGTTTAACGTCTCACACCAAGTCGTCAAACGTCCGACACCAAGTCGTCAAACGTCCGAGGCCAAGTCGTGAAACGTCCGACGCCAAGTCCGCAAACGCCCAACACCAACTCTTCAAACCTCCGACACCAAGTCTTCAAACGTCCGACACCAAGTCGTCAAACGTCCGACACCAACTCGTCAAACGTCCGAGGCCAAGTCGTGAAACGTCCGAGGCCAACTCCTCAAATGTCCGACACCAAGTCTTCAAACGTCCGACACCAACTCTTCAAACGTCCGAGGCCAACTCTTCAAACGTCCGACACCAAGTCTTGAAACGTCCGAGACCGTCTTCAAACGTCCGAGACCGAGTCGTCCAACGTCCGAGACCAAGTTGTGATATATCAAACTTTAACTCACATTTAAAAATTTGAAAACTATAAAATTTCAAAAAGAAAAATTAGTATTTCTAATTTAGAAAATTTCAAATTTTGAAAAGTATTCAAAATTTTGAAAAAATCAAAATGTAATTGAAACTCCCAGTTTTGAAAAAAAATTCAAATTTTTAAAAATCCAAAATTTTGAAAAAATTAAAAATTTATAAAATTTCAAATTTTGAAAAAATTCCAAATTTTTATAAAATTCAAAATTTCTAAAATATTAAAATATACAAAACCATTCCATATTTTGTAAAAATTCTTAGATTTGAATAAATTTAAATTTTGAAAAAATAGTACATTTTGATGAAGCTACGAATATTGAAAAAATATAAAATTTTCAAAAAAATCCTAATTTTGAAATTTCGAGAAAATATTAAATTTTGATAAAATTCCAAATTTTCAAAACTATTCCAATTTTTCTAAAAAAATAGCTTTGGAAAAATTTGAAATTTTAAAAAATTACACATTTTGATAAAGCTACAAATATTGAAAAAATACACAATTTTCAATAAAATCCAAATTTTCTAAAATTTGAAATTTTGAGAAAATACAAAATTTTGAAAAAATTCCTAACTTTGAAAAAATTTCAAAAATTGGAGCGGTACCAAATTTTCAAAAGGACATGTCGTCAAACGTCCAAGACCAAGTGGTCAAACGTCCTAGACCAAGTCGTGAAACGTGCAAGGCCAAGTCCTCAAACGTCCGACACCAAGTCTTCAAACGTCGGACACCAAGTCTTCAAACGTCCGACACCAAGTCTTCAAACGTCTCACACCAAGTCGTCAAACGTCCGACACCAAGTCGTCAAACGTCCGAGGCCAAGTCGTGAAACGTCCGAGGCCAAGTCCGCAAACGTCCGACACCAAGTCTTCAAACGCCCAACACCAACTCTTCAAACGTCCGACACCAAGTCTTCAAACGTCCGACACCAAGAGTTCAAACGTCCGACACCAAGTCGTCAAACGTCCGACACCAAGTCTTCAAACGTCGGACACCAAGTCTTCAAACGTCCGACACCAAGTCTTCAAACGTCTCACACCAAGTCTTCAAACGTCGGACACCAAGTCTTCAAACGTCCGACTCCAAGTATTGAAACGTAAGACACCAAGTCTTCAAACGTCCGACACCAAGTCGTCAAACGTCCGACACCAAGTCGTCAAACGTCCGAGGCCAAGTCGTGAATCGTCCGAGGCCAATTCCTGAAACGTCCGACACCAAGTCTTCAAACGCCCAACACCAACTCTTCAAACGTCCAACACCAAGTCGTCAAACGTCCGACACCAAGTCGTCAAACGTCCGAGGCCAAGTCGTGAATCGTCCGAGGCCAATTCCTGAAACGTCCGACACCAAGTCTTCAAACGCCCAACACCAACTCTTCAAACGTCCGACACCAAGTCGTCAAACGTCCGACACCAAGTATTGAAACGTAAGACACCAAGTCTTCAAACGTCCGACACCAAGTCGTCAAACGTCCGACACCAAGTCGTCAAACGTCCGAGGCCAAGTCGTGAATCGTCCGAGGCCAATTCCTGAAACGTCCGACACCAAGTCTTCAAACGCCCAACACCAACTCTTCAAACGTCCGACACCAAGTCGTCAAACGTCCGACACCAACTCGTCAAACGTCCGAGGCCAAGTCGAGAAACGTCCGAGGTCAACTCTTCAAACGTCCGACACCAAGTCTTCAAACGTCCGAGACCAAGTTGTGATATATCAAATTTTAACTCACATTTAACAATTTGAAAACTATAAAATTTCAAAAAGGAAAATTTGTATTTCTAATTTAGAAAATTTCAAAAATTGAAAAGTATTCAAAATTTTGAAAAATTCAAAATGTAATTTAAACTCCCAATTTTGAAAAAAAGATTCAAATTTTTAAAAATCCAAAATTTTGAAAAATTTGAAAATTTGATAAAATTTCAAATTTTGAAAAAAATTCCAAATTTTGATAAAATTCCATTGCTCTAAAACATTCAAATTTTCAAAACTACTCCACATTTTGTAAAAATTCTTAGCTTTGAATAAATTTCAAATTTTGAAAAAATAGTACATTTTGATAGAGCTAACAAAATTGAAAAAGTTCAAAATTTTCAAAAAAAATCCTAATTTTGAAATTTTGAGAAAATATTAAATTTTGATAAAATTGCAAATTTTCAAAACTATTCCAATTTTTTTAAAAATTCATAGCTTTGAAAAAATTTGAAATTTTGAAAAAATTACACATTTTGATAAAGCTACAAATATTAAAAAAATACACAATTTTCAATAAAATCCAAATTTTCTAAAATTTGAAATTTTGAGAAAATACGAAATTTTGAAAAAATTCCTAATTTTGAAAAAATTTCAAAAATTGGAGCGGTTACAAATTTTCAAAAGGACAAGTCGTCAAACGTCCAAGACCAAGTGGTAAAACGTCCGAGACCAAGTCGTGAAACGTCCAAGCCCAAGTCCTCAAACGTCCGACACCAAGTCTTCAAACGTCGGACACCAAGTCTTCAAACGTCCGACACCAAGTCTTCAAACGTCCGACACCAAGTCTTCAAACGTCCGACACCAAGACTTCAAACGTCCGACACCAAGTCGTCAAACGTCCGACACCAAGTCGTCAAACGTCCGAGGCCAAGTCGTGAATCGTCCGAGGCCAATTCCTCAAACGTCCGACACCAAGTCTTCAAACGCCCAACACCAACTCTTCAAACGTCCGACACCAAGTCGTCAAACGTCCGACACCAACTCGTCAAACGTCCGAGGCCAAGTCGAGAAACGTCCGAGGTCAACTCTTCAAACGTCCGACACCAAGTCGTCAAACGTCCGAAACCAAGTCTTCAAACGTCCGACACCAAGTCTTCAAACGTCCGACACCAAGTCGTCAAACGTCCGACACCAAGTCAAACGTCCGAGGCCAAGTCGTGAATCGTCCGAGGCCAATTCCTCAAACGTCCGACACCAAGTCTTCAAACGCCCAACACCAACTCTTCAAACGTCCGACACCAAGTCGTCAAACGTCCGACACCAACTCGTCAAACGTCCGAGGCCAAGTCGAGAAACGTCCGAGGTCAACTCTTCAAACGTCCGACACCAAGTCTTCAAACGTCCGAGACCAAGTCTTCAAACGTCCGAGACCAAGTCGTCCAACGTCCGAGACCAAGTTGTGATATATCAAATTTTAAATCACATTTAACAATTTGAAAACTATAAAATTTCAAAAAGGAAAATTTGTATTTCTAATTTAGAAAATTTCAAATATTGAAAAGTATTCAAAATTTTGAAAAATTCAAAATGTAATTTAAACTCCCAATTTTGAAAAAAAGATTCAAATTTTTAAAAATCCAAAATTTTGAAAAATTTGAAAATTTGATAAAATTTCAAACGTTGAAAAAAATTCCAAATTTTGATAAAATTCCATTGCTCTAAAACATTTAAATTTTCAAAACTACTCCACATTTTGTAAAAATTCTTAGCTTTGAATAAATTTCAAATTTGGAAAAAATAGTACATTTTGATAGAGCTACCAAAATTGAAAAAGTTCAAAATTTTCAAAAAAATCCTAATTTTGAAATTTTGAGAAAATATTAAATTTTGATAAAATTGCAAATTTCCAAACTATTCCAATTTTTTTAAAAATTCATAGCTTTGAAAAAATTTGAAATTTTGAAAAAATTACACATTTTGATAAAGCTACAAATATTGAAAAAATACACAATTTTCAATAAAATCCAAATTTTCTAAAATTTGAAATTTTGAGAAAATACGAAATTTTGAAAAAATTCCTAGCTTTGAAAAAATTTCAAAAATTGGAGCGGTTACAAATTTTCAAAAGGACAAGTCAAACGTCCAAGACCAAGTGGTCAAACGTCCGAGACCAAGTCGTGAAACGTCCAAGGCCAAGTCCTCAACGTCCGACACCAAGTCTTCAAACGTCGGACACCAACTCTTCAAACGTCCGACACCAAGTCTTAAAAGTCCGACACCAAGTCTTCTAACGTCCGACACCAAGTCGTCAAACGTCCGACACCAAGTCGTCAAACGTCCGAGGCCAACTCATCAAACGTCCGAGGCCAAGTCCTAAACGTCCGACACCAAGTCTTCAAACGTCCGACACCAACTCTTAAAACGTCCGAGTCCAACTCTTCAAACGTCCGACACCAAGTCTTCAAACGTCCGAGGCCAAGTCTTAAAATGTCCGAGACCAAGTCGTCAAACGTCCGAGGCCAAGTCGTGAAACGTCCGAGGCCAACTCCTCAAACGTCAGACACCAAGTCTTCAAACGTCCGACACGAACTCTTCAAACGTCCGAGGCTAACTCTTCAAACGTCCGACACCAAGTCTTCAAACGTCCGAGACCAAGTCTTCAAACGTCCGAGACCAAGTCGTCCAACGTCCGAGACCAAGTTGTGATATATCAAATTTTAGCTCACATTTAAAAATTTGAAAACTATAAAATTTCAAAAAGGGAAATTTGTATTTCTAATTTAGAAAATTTCAAATTTTGAAAAGTATTCAAAATTTTGAAAAATTCAAAATGTAATTGAAACTCCCAATTTTGAAAAATATTCAAATTTTTAAAAATCCAAAATTTTGAAAAAATTGAAAATTTGATAAAATTTCAAATTTGGAAAAAAATTCCAAATTTTGATAAAATTCCAAATCTCTAAAAAATTCAAATTTTCAAAACTATTCCACATTTTGTAAAAATTCTTAGCTTTGAATAAATTTCAAATTTTGAAAAAATAGTACATTTTGATAGAGCTACCAATATTGAAAAAACTCAAAATATTCAAAAAAATCCTTATTTTGAAATTTTGAGAAAATATTTAATTTTGATAAAATTGCAAATTTTCAAAACTATTCCAATTTTTTTAAAATTTCATAGCTTTGAAAAAAATTGAAATTTTGAAAAAATTACACATTTTGCTAAAGCTACAAATATTGAAAAAATACACAATTTTCAATAAAATCCAAATTTTCTAAAATTTGAAATTTTGAGAAAATACGAAATTTTGAAAAAATTCCTAGCTTTGAAAAAATTTCAAAAATTGGAGCGGTTACAAATTTTCAAAAGGACAAGTCAAACGTCCAAGACCAAGTGGTCAAACGTCCGAGACCAAGTCGTGAAACGTCCAAGGCCAAGTCCTCAACGTCCGACACCAAGTCTTCAAACGTCGGACACCAACTCTTCAAACGTCCGACACCAAGTCTTAAAAGTCCGACACCAAGTCTTCTAACGTCCGACACCAAGTCGTCAAACGTCCGACACCAAGTCGTCAAACGTCCGAGGCCAACTCATCAAACGTCCGAGGCCAAGTCCTAAACGTCCGACACCAAGTCTTCAAACGTCCGACACCAACTCTTAAAACGTCCGAGTCCAACTCTTCAAACGTCCGACACCAAGTCTTCAAACGTCCGAGGCCAAGTCTTAAAATGTCCGAGACCAAGTCGTCAAACGTCCGAGGCCAAGTCGTGAAACGTCCGAGGCCAACTCCTCAAACGTCAGACACCAAGTCTTCAAACGTCCGACACGAACTCTTCAAACGTCCGAGGCCAACTCTTCAAACGTCCGACACCAAGTCTTCAAACGTCCGAGACCAAGTCTTCAAACGTCCGAGACCAAGTCGTCCAACGTCCGAGACCAAGTTGTGATATATCAAATTTTAGCTCACATTTAAAAATTTGAAAACTATAATATTTCAAAAAGGGAAATTTGTATTTCTAATTTAGAAAATTTCAAATTTTGAAAAGTATTCAAAATTTTGAAAAATTCAAAATGTAATTGAAACTCCCAATTTTGAAAAAAATTCAAATTTTTAAAAATCCAAAATTTTGAAAAAATTGAAAATTTGATAAAGTTTCAAATTTGGAAAAAAAATTCCAAATTTTGATAAAATTCCAAATCTCTAAAAAATTCAAATTTTCAAAACTATTCCACATTTTGTAAAAATTCTTAGCTTTGAATAAATTTCAAATTTTGAAAAAATAGTACATTTTGATAGAGCTACCAATATTGAAAAAACTCAAAATTTTCAAAAAAATCCTTATTTTGAAATTTTGAGAAAATATTTAATTTTGATAAAATTGCAAATTTTCAAAACTATTCCAATTTTTTTAAAAATTCATAGCTTTGAAAAAATTTGAAATTTTGAAAAAATTACACATTTTGATAAAGCTACAAATATTGAAAAAATACACAATTTTCAATAAAATCCAAATTTTCTAAAATTTGAAATTTTGAGAAAATACGAAATTTTGAAAAAATTCCTAGCTTTGAAAAAATTTCAAAAATTGGAGCGGTTACAAATTTTCAAAAGGACAAGTCGTCAAACGTCCAAGACCAAGTGGTCAAACGTCCGAGACCAAGTCGTGAAACGTCCAAGGCCAAGTCCTCAACGTCCGACACCAAGTCTTCAAACGTCGGACACCAAGTCTTCAAACGTCCGACACCAAGTCTTCAAACGTCCGACACCAAGTCGTCAAACGTCCGACACCAAGTCGTCAAACGTCCGAGGCCAAGTCGTGATACGTCCGAGGCCAATTCCTCAAACGTCCGACACCAAGTCTTCAAACGCCCAACACCAACTTTTCAAACGTCCGACAGCAAGTCTTCAAACGTCCGACACCAAGTCGTCAAACGTCCGACACCAAGTCGTCAAACGTCCGAGGCCAACTCATCAAACGTCCGAGGCCAAGTCCTAAACGTCCGACACCAAGTCTTCTAACGTCCGACACCAAGTCTTCAAACCTCCGACACCAACTCTTAAAACGTCCGAGTCCAACTCTTCAAACGTCCGACACCAAGTCTTCAAACGTCCGAGGCCAAGTCTTAAAATGTCCGAGACCAAGTCGTCAAACGTCCGAGGCCAAGTCGTGAAACGTCCGAGACCAACTCCTCAAACGTCAGACACCAAGTCTTCAAACGTCCGACACGAACTCTTCAAAGTCCGAGGCCAACTCTTCAAACGTCCGACACCAAGTCTTCAAACGTCCGAGACCAAGTCGTCCAACGTCCGAGACCAAGTTGTGATATATCAAATTTTAGCTCACATTTAAAAATTTGAAAACTATAAAATTTCAAAAAGGGAAATTTGTATTTCTAATTTAGAAAATTTCAAATTTTGAAAAGTATTCAAAATTTTGAAAAATTCAAAATGTAATTGAAACTCCCAATTTTGAAAAAAATTCAAATTTTTAAAAAATCCAAAATTTTGAAAAAATTGAAAATTTGATAAAATTCCAAATTTTGATAAAATTCCAAATCTCTAAAAAATTCAAATTTTAAAAAACTATTCCACATTTTGTAAAAATTCTTAGCTTTGAATAAATTTCAAATTTTGAAAAAATAGTACATTTTGATAGAGCTACCAATATTGAAAAATCTCAAAATTTTCAAAAAAATCCTTATTTTGAAATTTTGAGAAAATATTTAATTTTGATAAAATTGCAAATTTTCAAAACTATTCCAATTTTTTTAAAAATTCATAGCTTTGAAAAAATTTGAAATTTTGAAAAAATTACACATTTTGATAAAGCTACAAATATTGAAAAAATACACAATTTTCAATAAAATCCAAATTTACTAAAATTTGAAATTTTGAGAAAATACGAAATTTTGAAAAAATTCCTAGCTTTGAAAAAATTTCAAAAATTGGAGCGGTTACAAATTTTCAAAAGGACAAGTCGTCAAACGTCCAAGACCAAGTGGTCAAACGTCCGAGACCAAGTCGTGAAACGTCCAAGGCTAAGTCCTCAACGTCCGACACCAAGTCTTCAAACGTCGGACACCAAGTCTTCAAACGTCCGACACCAAGTCGTCAAACGTCCGACACCAAGTCGTCAAACGTCCGAGGCCAAGTCGTGATACGTCCGAGGCCAATTCCTCAAAGGTCCGACACCAAGTCATCAAACGCCCAACACCAACTTTTCAAACGTCCGAGGCCAACTCTTCAAACGTCCGACACCAAATCTTCAAACGTCCGACACCAAGTCTTCAAACGTCCGAGACCAAGTCTTCAAACGTCCGAGACCAAGTCGTCCAACGTCCGAGACCAAGTTGTGATATATCAAATTTTAGCTCACATTTAAAAATTTGAAAACTATAAAATTTCAAAAAGGGAAATTTGTATTTCTAATTTAGAAAATTTCAAATTTTGAAAAGTATTCAAAATTTTGAAAAATTCAAAATGTAATTGAAACTCCCAATTTTGAAAAAAATTCAAATTTTTAAAAATCCAAAATTTTGAAAAAATTGAAAATTTGATAAAATTTCAAATTTGGAAAAAAATTCCAAATTTTGATAAAATTCCAAATCTCTAAAAAATTCAAATTTTCAAAACTATTCCACATTTTGTAAAAATTCTTCGCTTTGAATAAATTTCAAATTTTGAAAAAATAGTACATTTTGATAGAGCTACCAATATTGAAAAAACTCAAAATTCTCAAAAAAAATCCTTATTTTGAAATTTTGAGAAAAAATTTAATTTTGATAAAATTGCAAATTTTCAAAACTATTCCAATTTTTATAAAAATTCATAGCTTTGAAAAAATTTGAAATTTTGAAAAAATTACACATTTTGATAAAGCTACAAATATTGAAAAAATACACAATTTTCAATAAAATCCAAATTTTCTAAAATTTGAAATTTTGAGAAAATACGAAATTTTGAAAAAATTCCTAGCTTTGAAAAAATTTCAAAAATTGGAGCGGTTACAAATTTTCAAAACGACAAGTCGTCAAACGTCCGAGACCAAGTCGTGAAACGTCCAAGGCCAAGTCCTCAACGTCCGACACCAAGTCTTCAAACGTCGGACACCAAGTCTTCAAACGTCCGACACCAAGTCTTCAAACGTCCGACACCAAGTCGTCAAACGTCCGACACCAAGTCGTCAAACGTCCGAGGCCAAGTCGTGATACGTCCGAGGCCAATTCCTCAAACGTCCGACACCAAGTCTTCAAACGCCCAACACCAACTTTTCAAACGTCCGACACCAAGTCTTAAAAGTCCGACACCAAGTCTTCTAACGTCCGACACCAAGTCGTCAAACGTCCGACACCAAGTCGTCAAACGTCCGAGGCCAACTCATGAAACGTCCGAGGCCAACTCCTCAAACGTCAGACACCAAGTCTTCAAACGTCCGACACGAACTCTTCAAACGTCCGAGGCCAACTCTTCAAACGTCCGACACCAAGTCTTCAAACGTCCGAGACCAAGTCTTCAAACGTCCGAGACCAAGTCGTCCAACGTCCGAGACCAAGTTGTGATATATCAAATTTTAGCTCACATTTAAAAATTTGAAAACTATAAAATTTCAAAAAGGGAAATTTGTATTTCTAATTTAGAAAATTTCAAATTTTGATAAGTATTCAAAATTTTGAAAAATTCAAAATGTAATTGAAACTCCCAATTTTGAAAAAAATTCAAATTTTTAAAAATCCAAAATTTTGAAAAAATTGAAAATTTGATAAAATTTCAAATTTGGAAAAAAATTCCAAATTTTGATAAAATTCCAAATCTCTAAAAAATTCAAATTTTCAAAACTATTCCACATTTTGTAACAATTCTTAGCTTTGAATAAATTTCAAATTTTGAAAAAATAGTACATTTTGATAGAGCTACCAATATTGAAAAAACTCAAAATTTTCAAAAAAAATTCTTATTGTGAAATTTTGAGAAAATATTTAATTTTGATAAAATTGCAAATTTTCAAAACTATTCCAATTTTTTTAAAAATTCAGAGGTTTGAAGAAATTTGAAATTTTGAAAAAATTACACATTTTGATAAAGCTACAAATATTGAAAAAATACACAATTTTCAATAAAATCCATATATTCTAAAATTTGAAATTTTGAGAAAATACGAAATTTTGAAAAAATTCCCAACTTTGAAAAAATTTCAAATATTGGAGCGGTTACAATTTTCAAAAGGACAAGTCGTCAAAAGTTCAAGACCAAGTGGTCAAACGTCCGAGACCAAGTCGTGAAACGTCCAAGGCCAAGTCCTCAAACGTCCGACACCAAGTCTTCAAACGTCGGACACCAAGTCTTCAAACGTCCGACACCAAGTCTTCAAACGTCCGACACCAAGTCGTCAAACGTCCGAGGCCAGGTCGTGATACGTCCGAGGCCAATTCCTCAAACGTCGGACACCAAGTCTTCAAACGCCTAACACCAACTCTTCAAACTTCCGACACCAAGTCTTAAAAGTCCGACACCAAGTCTTCAAACGTCCGAGATAAAGTCTTAAAATGTCCGAGACCAAGTCGTCAAACGTCCGAGGCCAAGTCGTGAAACGTCCGAGGCCAACTCCTCAAACGTCCGACACCAAGTCTTCAAACGTCCGACACCAACTCTTCAAACGTCCGAGGCCAACTCTTCAAACGTCCGACACCAAGTCTTCAAACGTCCGAGACCAAGTCTTCAAACGTCCGAGACCAAGTCGTAAAACGTCCGAGACCAAGTTGTGATATATCAAATTTTAACTCACATTTAAAAATTTGAAAGCTATAAAATTTCAAATAGGAAAATTTGTATTTCTAACTTAGAAAATTTAAAATTTTGAAAAGTATTCAAAATTTCGAAAAATTCAAAATGTAATTGAAATTCCCAATTTTGAAAAAAATTCAAATTTTTAAAGATCCAAAATTTGAAGAAATTGAAAATTTTTAAAATTTAACATTTTTAAAAAAATTCCAAATTTTGATAAAATTCCAAATTTCTAAAAAATTCAAATTTTCAAAACTATTCCACATTTTTTAAAAATTCTTAGCTTTGAATAAATTTCAAGTTTTGAAAAATAGTAATTTTGATAAAGCTACTAATATTGAAAAAATTCAAAATTTTCAAAAAAAATCCTAATTTTGAAATTTTGAGACACTATTAAATTTTGATAAAATTCCAAATTTTCAAAACTATTCCAATTTTTTTAAAAATTCATAGCTCTGAAAAAATTTGAATTTTTGAAAAAATTACACATTTTGATAAAGCTACAAATATTGAAAGAATACACAATTTTCAATAAAATCCAAATTTTCTAAAATTTGAAATTTTGAGAAAATACAAAATTTTGAAAAAATTCCTAACTTTGAAAAAATTTCAAAAATTGGAGCGGTTACAAATTTTCAAAAGGACATGTCGTCAAACGTCCATGACCAAGTGGTGAAACGTCCGAGACCAAGTCGTGAAACGTCCAAGGCCAAGTCCTCAAACTTCCGACACCAAGTCTTCAAACGTCGGACACCAAGTCTTCAAACGTCCGACACCAAGTCTTCAAACGTCCGACACCAAGTCGTCAAACGTCCGACACCAAGTCGTCAAACGTCCGAGGCCAAGTCGTGATACGTCCGAGGCCAATTCCTCAAACGTCGGACACCAAGTCTTCAAACGCCTAACACCAACTCTTCAAACTTCCGACACCAAGTCTTAAAAGTCCGACACCAAGTCTTCAAATGTGCGAGACCAAGTTTTAAAATGTCCGAGACCAAGTCGTCAAACGTCCGAGGCCAAGTCGTGAAACGTCTGAGGCCAACTCCTCAAACGTCCGACACCAAGTCTTCAAACGTCCGACACCAACTCTTCAAACGTCCGAGGCCAACTCTTCAAACGTCCGACACCAAGTTTTCAAACGTCCGAGACCAAGTCTTCAAACGTCCGAGACCAAGTCGTCCAACGTCCGAGACCAAGTTGTGATATATCAAATTTTAGCTCACATTTAAAAGTTTGAAAACTATAAAATTTCAAAAAGGAAAATTTGTATTTCTAATTTAGAAAATTTCAAATTTTGAAAAGTATTCAAAATTTTGAAAAATTCAAAATGTAATTGAAACTCCCAATTTTGAAAAAAATTCTAATTTTTAAAAATCCAAAATTTTGAAAAAATTGAAAATTTGATAAAATTTCAAATTTTGAAAATAATTCTAAATTTTGATAAAATTCCAAATCTCTAAAAAATTCAAATTTTCAAAACTATTCCACATTTTGTAAAAATTCTTAGCTTTGAATAAATTTCAAATTTTGAAAAAATAGTACATTTTGATAGAGCTACCAATATTGAAAAAACTCAAAATTTTCAAAAAATCCTAATTTTGAAATTTTAGAAAATATTAAATTTTGATAAAATTGCAAATTTTCAAAACTATTCCAATTTTTTTAAAAATTCATAGGTTTGAAAAAATTTGAAATTTTGAAAAAATTACACATTTTGATAAAGCTACAAATATTGAAAAATACACAATTTTCAATAAAATCCAAATATTCTAAAATTTGAAATTTTGAGAAAATACGAAATTTTGAAAAAATTCCTAACTTTGAAAAAATTTCAAATATTGGAGCGGTTACAAATTTTCAAAAGGACAGGTCGTCAAACGTTCAAGACCAAGTGGTCAAACGTCCGAGACCAAGTCGTGAAACGTCCAAGGCCAAGTCCTCAAACGTCCGACACCAAGTCTTCAAACGTCGGACACCAAGTCTTCAAACGTCCGACACCAAGTCTTCAAACGTCCGACACCAAGTCGTCAAACGTCCGACACCAAGTCGTCAAACGTCCGAGGCCAAGTCGTGATACGTCCGAGGCCAATTCCTCAAACGTCGGACACCAAGTCTTCAAACGCCTAACACCAACTCTTCAAACTTCCGACACCAAGTCTTAAAAGTCCGACACCAAGTCTTCAAACGTCCGAGACCAAGTCTTAAAATGTCCGAGACCAAGTCGTCAAACGTCCGAGGCCAAGTCGTGAAACGTCCGAGGCCAACTCCTCAAACGTCCGACACCAAGTCTTCAAACGTCCGACACCAACTCTTCAAACGTCCGAGGCCAACTCTTCAAACGTCCGACACCAAGTCTTCAAACGTCCGAGACCAAGTCTTCAAACGTCCGAGACCAAGTCGTAAAACGTCCGAGACCAAGTTGTGATATATCAAATTTTAACTCACATTTAAAAATTTGAAAGCTATAAAATTTCAAAAAGGAAAATTTGTATTTCTAACTTAGAAAATTTAAAATTTTGAAAAGTATTCAAAATTTCGAAAAATTCAAAATGTAATTGAAATTCCCAATTTTGAAAAAAATTCAAATTTTTAAAGATCCAAAATTTGAAAAAATTGAAAATTTTTAAAATTTAAAATTTTTAAAACAATTCCAAATTTTGATAAAATTCCAAATTTCTAAAAAATTCAAATTTTCAAAACTATTCCACATTTTGTAAAAATTCTTAGCTTTGAATAAATTTCAAGTTTTGAAAAATAGTAATTTTGATAAAGCTACTAATATTGAAAAAATTCAAAATTTTCAAAAAAAATCCTAATTTTGAAATTTTGAGACACTATTAAATTTTGATAAAATTCCAAATTTTCAAAACTATTCCAATTTTTTTAAAAATTCATAGCTCTGAAAAAATTTGAAATTTTGAAAAAATTACACATTTTGATAAAGCTACAAATATTGAAAAAATACACAATTTTCAATAAAATCCAAATATTCTAAAATTTGAAATTTTGAGAAAATACGAAATTTTGAAAAAATTCCCAACTTTGAAAAAATTTGAAATATTGGAGCGGTTACAAATTTTCAAAAGGACAAGTCGTCAAAAGTTCAAGACCAAGTGGTCAAACGTCCGAGACCAAGTCGTGAAACGTCCAAGGCCAAGTCCTCAAACGTCCGACACCAAGTCTTCAAACGTCGGACACCAAGTCTTCAAACGTCCGACATCAAGTCTTCAAACGTCCGACACCAAGTCGTCAAACGTCCGACACCAAGTCGTCAAAAGTCCGAGGCCAAGTCGTGATACGTCCGAGGCCAATTCCTCAAACGTCGGACACCAAGTCTTCAAACGCCTAACACCAACTCTTCAAACTTCCGACACCAAGTCTTAAAAGTCCGACACCAAGTCTTCAAACGTCCGAGATAAAGTCTTAAAATGTCCGAGACCAAGTCGTCAAACGTCCGAGGCCAAGTCGTGAAACGTCCGAGGCCAACTCCTCAAACGTCCGACACCAAGTCTTCAAACGTCCGACACCAACTGTTCAAACGTCCGAGGCCAACTCTTCAAACGTCCGTCACCAAGTCTTCAAACGTCCGAGATAAAGTCTTAAAATGTCCGAGACCAAGTCGTCAAACGTCCGAGGCCAAGTCATGAAACGTCCGAGGCCAACTCCTCAAACGTCCGACACCAAGTCTTCAAACGTCCGACACCAACTGTTCAAACGTCCGAGGCCAACTCTTCAAACGTCCGACACCAAGTCTTCAAACGTCCGAGACCAAGTCTTCAAACGTCCGAGACCAAGTCGTCCAACGTCCGAGACCAAGTTGTGATATATCAAATTTTAACTCACATTTAAAAATTTGAAAGCTATAAAATTTCAAAAAGGAAAATTTGTATTTCTAACTTAGAAAATTTAAAATTTTGAAAAGTATTCAAAATTTCGAAAAATTCAAAATGTAATTGAAATTCCCAATTTTGAAAAAAAATTCAAATTTTTAAAGATCCAAAATTTGAAAAAATTGAAAATTTTTAAAATTTCAAGTTTTGAAAAAAATTTCAAATTTTGATAAAATTCCAAATTTCTAAAAAATTCAAATTTTCAAAACTATTCCACATTTTGTAAAAATTCTTAGCTTTGAATAAATTTCAAGTTTTGAAAAATAGTAATTTTGATAAAGCTACTAATATTGAAAAAATTCAAAATTTTCAAAAAAAATCCTAATTTTGAAATTTTGAGACACTATTAAATTTTGATAAAATTCCAAATTTTCAAAACTATTCCAATTTTTTTAAAAATTCATAGCTCTGAAAAAATTCGAAATTTTGAAAAAATGACACATTTTGATAAAGCTACAAATATTGAAAAAATACACAATTTTCAATAAAATCCAAATTTTCTAAAATTTGAAATTTTGAGAAAATACAAAATTTTGAAAAAATTCCTAACTTTGAAACAATTTCAAAAATTGGAGCGGTTACAAATTTTCAAAAGGACAAGTCGTCAAACGTCCAAGACCAAGTGGTCAAACGTCCGAGACCAAGTCGTGAAACGTCCAAGGCCAAGTCAAACGTCCGACACCAAGTCTTCAAACGTATGTGTTAGAACAATCAGATATCGATTGGCCTCGTATATGAAAACTATTATTAAAAGCCTTAAAGCCTGGAACTGAAGTACTTACGATTGTAAGTTACCATTGGGGTATGTGGCTCTAATACGAGATTTCCTTGTGGTCTGCCAGGAAAATGCGAATCTGTTGGACTATGCCGGCAGGTTGCCATGGTAATTCTGTGGCTAACAGCAGCCGCGCGTAGAGGAAGATCCGTGGTTCAAATTACGGCTGTGGCATTGAATTTTCAAATTCTGTTTTTACCTTTCAGATGGAATAATATTTACACATTTTTGACCGAGCGAGTTGGCTCAATGGTAACGTGTAAGCCTCACATTTGGAAGGCCCCAGGTTCAATTCACGTCGACCGGCACTCTGACCTTGGGATTTTCGTGGTTTTCCCTGCTGAGCAGGCGAATGTCTGAATGGTTTCTTGTCTGCGACGATTTCCCCCCCTAATTTCCCTTACATGGCGTTTCCGTTTCATCGGTCACTGCGCATCTATGTTTCTGGTGTGTGGTGGTTCCGAGCAAATGGCGGGCGCTTACTTAAAGAAAACAGCATTTCCCGTGGACATTCTGAGCAGTCCCACTTCGAGCCAGGAGGTGTTAAGGACTTCCGCGAGTCACTATGGCCTATGTACCTGGGTTCTGTAACCTCTTGTGGTTACTTAATTTTAACTCTTCCTCCTGGATGGGTGGTAGGCGCGTTAGATCTACATTTCCTCCTCTGCCCTCTATTACCCTCTTTGCCATCTCGATGGAGATCAGAATATTCGCAGAAGGCATGGCAGCTTAGAAAGCCCTAATAGTGGTCAAAACTATATCCAAATTGGTATGGCAATGCCAGAGGATGTTGAATAGGTTCTGCATTAGTTGCTCTGTTAGCCTCATTTGGTTACCTGAGCATTCTAGTATTACAGGTAATGAGATGGGGATGCCCTGATCAGGAGGGGTATGGACCCAAGCATGTGTTTAGAGTATCCCCCAGAATTGTCCCAGTTTGCACCTCGGGCTCATCATGCGATCTGGAATAAGAAAATTGCTATGAGGCAAGCCCATGTGACCCGGTGGTAAATTAAATGAGTTTCTCCTACACTTAACTAGATACGACCTAGAGATTTTGGCTATTTGACTGGTCATACATACCAAGCGCAGATATTTGTGCATAGTAGAGCTCATAGAAGATCTCATTCGCAGGAAATGTGGAATGGGTTTTGAATCTCCCCAGCCGCTACATGCGAATGTGAAACATTTACTATGCATAGATATACCTTCTTGGTACCTGAGGATCAGACTTGAATAATCAGCCTAGTATAGAAACAAAGGGCTTCTAGGGCCCCATGAGTTTATCATAATCATCATTATCATCATCATTATGATCATCCTCCTCGGCATCAACAAGGTCGATGCCGCCCCCTGTGTGGTTCATCAGATATCCGTATACAGTTCCTGTGTCCAAATAAAGGAACTTCCTCCATTCAGTTCTATCTTCCCAGCCTTTTCTTCTAGTTCTTTGTGTACCATTGTTCTCCACTTATTCTCAGGAAGTCAAATATCTTTAAAAATCAATCTTTATGATTTGTTTATACTCTCAAGTTGAACACTTAATTTTATTGATCCGGTAAAGAACGAACATTTTATCTAAGACTTCATAGTAATAACCGGGATGAATGCTAAATTTATAGTTACTAGGGTTGGCGTATCGATGAGTGACGATTTCGATTGATATATTGCCTGCGAGATATATTAGTATACAATAATATATTATACGGCAGAACAAAGATAACTGAAATTACAACAAATTACAAACGTATTCAGAAAATCAATATGTAACTATAACATGTAATAATTAACAACTCATACCTATATTTTTACACAGCCACCCACCTTCCCATCCACACACACAAAGATATATATGGAAATATGTGTATGCTCTTTTCTATTATCAAAATACAATTGATCAGTCTTGTTCCAGTTAGCGGTGCTTGCTAGTATTCAAATTGTTTAATGCAGGGGTTACTTTTTAGTGTGTTTAAGGTTGATAACATGACTAATCAAAATGTATATGTGAAATATCCCAAAGGGAAAACTTTATAAAGGGGGTAAGAAACACTATTGTACTTGAGGGTCCCTGGTACTGAAATTTGAATTCTTTATATTTTATCGGTATGAAATCAAGGATGTTCATATTATGAACTACCACACAAAGTTCAAGCACAATTTCTTTTATGGTTTTTAAGGAATTAGTAATTCAATTTTTTCACACTGAGAAATATCTTAATATTCAAAACGTTCCGTGCCCATCAAAAACTAAAATATCGCAACAGTTTTATTATTTTGTGAACTCTAATTCCCCAACAAACGCTATAAATCTCTGGCAGGAAAAAAAATAGTTACTTTTAAAGTAATTAACTTCTTTGCTTTGAGGGACACAGAAAACTTGTTTTAGCTTTTTTGGGTATTTAATTTGTTAAAGGTTAACAAATTTTCATATTTTGAAATCAAAGGCTGAAGTTGAACTCACATAAATGGAGCATATACTGGAAAAATTGCAGGAGCATAACACAAAATTTTATGCGTATGGAGCAGAAGGTGTATTAAAGAATGCAAGGTCAAGAAAAACCAATTTTTCTACACACATATCACACCTTCTCTCTTTTGTCTAGTAGTCTCTATCCTCAGATTTATACGAGTAGCTATTCCCTTGCGGCGAGATGCCAATTAACCATTTCTTTTCGGGGAATTTGGTTTTTTTTTGCCCTTTTTAGGCCATGTTTTATTCAAATACTGCCGAGAATTTAAACAGAAAAGGGGCATATAAATGAAACGCACATGGCGTTTAAAACCTGCACTAGACCTTTAAAAATGGCGGAATCTAAGGAATGTCACTGCTAACCTATGACTGAAGGTTTGTGGAACATTTATATGCATAAACCTAAAATTTTGATAACTGTTCGGTCATTTTTAAATTGCAGGGTCCCTAAAGTTTTTATTTGGATTTATAAGCTTAGTGAGAAGATAACGGAAGTATCTGATAATTGTTTTCCTTGCTCTTCGTTGCATCAATACAAACTTGGCCGATGAAATGCTTCAGCTATTATTTCAAACAGTGCTATCAAGCGAAACAACAGTGTTAGTAGAGAATAATGCCTTCGTTTAGAAATAAACACTTCAGACGTGCATGTGCATTCAGATGGTTCATCAGGGCAGAAACACGTGTAATTAGATATACTGATTATGCTGGTATATCCTGTGTGTTTGTGTTTGTGTGTGTATGTATGTGTGTATATATGTTTGTGAGGATCCTCCTAAGATCAGAAGGATTATAGCCAGAGGGGATAATCATATACGTATCTTAAATAGATAGCACTTTTATCAAAATCGTTACAGCCTTTTTTGAGAAAATAACAAATAAAGCACTTGGAAAAATGTTTTATGTAAACCGCATGCGAATGGGGGACTTGTTTGAACATACTGTCACAGCTTTGGGTCATAATGAATAGCAAGGCTGGTGTATGTTCAAAATTTCCTTTTTGAATTATGCTCTCCCACACACAAACAAACGCAACGCACACGCACACACACTCATATATTCATTCGCGAGCGCACACATGCATACACACACTCACTCACGCACACACACCAACTCGCGTGCACACACATGCACGCGCACACACCAACTCACACATGTACACACGCTCACGCGCTCACACGCACACACACACTCAAATTAACTCATTTACGCTAACCCACACACGCACACATACTCACACACACATGCATACCCACGCATACGTACATACTGTACTAGTGTACCCACACATACGCAAACACACACACGCACAGACACTATATTTTTTGTGGGGGAGGGGGGAGGGCTGCAAAATCTGGATATCGACTTTTTGGGAGAGGGCAAAACTTCCAATGGCTACGAATAGAGAAAAATTATTCCTTTAAATCAACAAGAAATTTGTTCTGAGACACAGTTCAAGTATCTATTTTAGGCTAAGCACTTAGCGATATTCTCTGGTATCTACATACTCACCGAGGTATCTTGAGAGCAACCGGGTATCGAATCCTGTGCCGCAGCATGTTGTCGAGCTACACAGAAGTGGACAGTGAGTCAAGAGAGTAGGCTTGTTGCAGATAATCACAATAATAATAACAGGCACACGGCCTGCAGCCATTTGTTGCTGGAAATGCAGGCGTAGGCTGTAGAAAGTGCGAAAGGAAACGCACTACCTGCTTAGAACAAAAAACCACCTTTAGCTGAACACCAAGGTCGAGTCATCTCATTATCAACTATTGTGAACTTTCCTTCAACGGCGAAATGTTTTTTTATTTTTATATTATTTATATTAATGAACCCATCAACATTTTAATTCACCTGCAGGGTTTTATAAAATAATATACTGCTAATAATAGGAATTTTCTTCATCCTCTACTTTCCCCGAAAGCCTTGAGGCATCCGCTCCTTGACTGATCTTCGTTTCTTGTTATACTATCGTTTAATTACAAGGTTGTTGTACTGTTAAAAAAAGAAGAAGAGGATGAGAAAAAACAGGATGCGAAACCTACCTAGGACTACCATTTCTTACTTTCTGTTTGTCCCATTTACTAACGGTATATCTATGTAGTAATTTGAAAGCCTTAACTTCAAAATTATCTTTTATAGGCTTATTACGTTTTTATTACTTTTTCTACCGCTTATCTGTAGTCAATAGAGAAAGTATTGCATTCTACCCAAGAATTTCGCTGAAAATACATGTTTAAAAGTCCCTGAATCCATAAAAGCTATTTTATAAAAATCTGATGTGTTGCACTCACATGACTTTCTCTACTCTTGTACTAACCATTCTTAGAAACTCTTATTCCTATATCTTCTTCCTGTTAATTGAGATAAACATTTGTACAACTTATCTTATTGCTTATTTCCTTGCAGGTGCAAGGGGAAGTTAGAATACAGTAGGCTTTATGCGATAGTCAAATGCTTTAAAGTTTTAAGATTCCGTTCTCTTTGCACACTTAACATACAAAAAAATAAACAATATGTTCCATTTCACGAAAGTTCTAAGTTTTCTGAAACTCACACACATAACAAGGAATATCTCCGAAATGGTTCACCCTACAAGAAAATCTATTGAGACATAGATTGTGTATTTTAGCAAGATCTACATTTTTTGTAAAGTATGATTTGGTTTATCTCTAACGGTTTACCAGTTATGCAAAAGTCGTCCAGAGTAAATACGACTACAGGGGCTATAGCCAGAAAATTCAAGATATACATTTCATTTGTCATAAAAATATCTCAAACATATGGCATTTTAATCAAAATCGCTAGAGCCATTTTCAAGAAAATCAAAAATTTTCGAAAAATTTTCCAGGTAAAGGGTAGTTTAGGGTGGGGCTATTTTCTTCAAAATCTTCGTGTCGCATCCTTGAATGACATTAAACTTAAATACCAACTTTGGTTTTTATCCGACTATTCGTTTTTGAGTTATGCTGTCCACAGACTGACACACAGACAGACTGACACAGACAGGGACCTTTTCCTAAAAATGCTTCTTTTTTTTTTTTTTCTTTTTTTTTTGATTCAGGGGGCCTCAGAACATATATTTCCGGTGAAATCTCGACATTGAATTGTGTGTGTGTGTGTGTGTGTGTGTGTTTGCGTGTATGAGAAGAGCGTAATTTAAAAATGAAAAGTTGTTAATATCAATCGTGGTACTTCAGTTCACAAGTTGCATGGATGCGGCATGAAACTTTAAAAAAGAAGTCCTCACATTCCGGACTATTCGTTACTGGAAAGTTTTTGGAAAATTTTGATTTATTGATAAATGGCTATATTTTGATTGATAACATGTTTAAGATATTTTTATGACAAAATAATACATACCTATCTTGAATTCCCTGGTGATAGGCTATGAAGTCCTTTTCATTTTGGATGATAGAACACGTAAGAGTTGACAGAGATACATAAAATCATATGTGGCAAAAAATATAGATCTCGTCATACAATTTAATTCAAATGCCCTTTCTTGCGGAGCTAACCATAGCCGGGATATTGTTTGATAATAGTTCGCATTTTCACAAAATTTTACTTTTCTCAATTAGGAAGCCGTTATTCATGTCTATTGACCATACAAAGAGAATGGAATGTCAAAGTCATCACATAACAAACAGCTCTTAAAATATATGGCTATCACTTAAGCCTATTGCATTCCCCTGTTCGCATTGTACCTACAAGGAAATATTAACACATTTTTTTGCAAAAATCTGTGTCACGTCTTTGGAAGATGCTGCATACCAAATTTGGTATTCTTCCCCATAGTTTTTGGCGTTAGGCTGTTTAAACATACACAGATGGACATAGACACACACACACACACACACACACACACACACACACACACACACACACACACACACACACACATTAACATGTGGACATTTTTTTCTAAAAATGCTTTCTTTGGGTTCGAAGACCACGAACATGTATCTTATGTGAAATTTCGACATCGAATTTTTGGTGCAATAGAAACTCATTTGGTGTCAGCCTTGTGTCTGTGGTATGTTAGTCTCACATTCAAGAGGTACCGAGTTCCAATATCTGTTAGGCTGACTTACTGGGATAAGGTTTCTGCCGGGGGTTTCCCATCATGGTGACAAGATGAAAGTCGGGTAGCTAAGTTCTATGGACTCCAGGTTCATTTGAGCATGACTTCTCTCATTGCATTCATTATCCCAAGATAAAAGTACAAGGTAAGATACCTTCGGGGGGAGGGAGGAGTATTCTTCCTCTACTTACTTTAACTACGTAATAGAGAAAGCAAACATTTATATTTAAGTTAACTTAAATTTGGCCGCGGGTTCAAATTCGGCGAAGGTCAATTTATGTTTTCTTATTCGGGCCTAAATATCCCTAGGCGGCGTCGTGGCCTAGAGGTTAGACCGTTTGCTTATCACCAAGGCGGAACAGGTTTGATCCTAGGCACCCACATGTGGTATTCGTGATGGACGAAGCGGCGTCTCTGTGGGTTTTCTCCGGGTTCTCCGGTTTCTCCCGCTACTCATTCCACCGATTGCTCCATCATCACCTTTCCATTAATACATTTCGTCTACATTTCATATCATCCTCTTCCTCACTATCATACCTGGTGTTGGGCTGACCACTCGCTTCCAGGTTTTCACTCTGTCCGGTCAATAGGTTGAAGTACTCCTCGACAGGCACCTGAGCCTAGATACAGGTTTGTGCTACATAAGGGGAGGGTAATCAGAAGAAGAAAAATCCCTAGCATATTTTTCTTTGGAAGGGAAGTGAAGCCGGTGACTCCTTGTTGTACTGATAAAGAAGTCTCCGAGCAAAATTAGGTGGTCTCTCACACCCAATATAGAATAGGTTGCTGAGAACCAAAGCAGTTAAAGACCCACCAAAAAAAAAAAAAAAAAGAAAAAAAAGAATACTTGTAGGTGTGTTAATGAAAAAGATTAAAGCTACTGGGAAACAATATAGAACCGTGATTTAGTCAGAATACTTTTGTGCTCTGAGCAGAACTCTCGAATACCCCCTCTCAATATGTTCCATGCTCGGATCCACAGAGCACAGCAGCGAAAGCTGAGCTCTCATACAGTCCTTCCAAGAGATGCTTCGATTTCTAAATTCCAAATTTAAAATCACCCATATTTGGTTACACTCACCAGCTGTGCCCAATGAAAGTTGCACCCTGACTGGCAGCCGTTGGAGCATAAATTGCTGCCTCCCATTTACCCTCACCCGTCACCCTACAAAACCCCACATCTCGTCATGAAAGTGGTTAAGGCCTAAAAGGGCACACCTCGGGCTGCTCTCAGCCTGCCAACAGAATGCCGTGCCGTACCATCCATAGACCAAAACACCAGCAAAGTAACACATTAGTGGCTGAATATATAAGCTTATTCTTCAGATGGTGGTAAATATTGTGAAATGTTTAGATGCTAACAAAACAATACACCAATTTGTCCATAAAGAAATGGGATTTTATTAAAACAAGATAAAATTAAATATGACCACCACTGTGATTTCAATAATAGCGTTTCTTCTATGCTATAAATGGCATAAGCAAGCGCATCCCTAGGGATGTTCTCAATTGCATCTAATATTGACTGCTTAACGTGTTGTGACTGGTAAGAAATACATTTTCTTTTAGATAACCTCATAACCTGGGTTTATGTCCGGGACCTAGAAGGCCAACTGTTTGGAAAATATCTACTAATTACACGACCACTGTTGCGTAAGTGTTTTTACGGTTCTGTGTATGTGGGGAGGAGCGCCGTCTTGCATGAAGACAATGTTTTGGATTTCGTGATTCTGTAACGCTGATATTCAAAGTCTTACAGCATTTTAAAATATTGCTGCCTGCTTACCGTCATTGTTTTTGTTTGCGCATTTTCAATTTCTTAAATTTCCTCTTTTCAATCCATTTAATGTTCGATATCTTCTCAGTACATGTTCATATTGAGACTTCATAATAGCACTGAAGAAGGCTAGTTCGAATTGGTATAGGTAAAGTTTGTCTGTTTTCTTATGTTTATACAAATATGACCCAGTTACTATGGCAACGAAAAAAATAAACCTTTCAAACAGTAGTGATACCATCGAACCGCTAATATGTCAAGAAGACAGAGCTGTTTCAAAATGGAAACTTAGTTTAGAATAACCCGATATATAAGGTAAAAACTAGAGTCAATTACGTCAAGTTAATGGGTTGCTCGCACTCGCCTTATACAGGTAATAAGGAAGATGTTAGGATATTTGAAACACGTATTGCAAATGCTATGTACATATTCCAAGATGGTACTATCGGTGAAACGCAATTCAAGACACGTAACAAACAACATTTTACGATCTTAACGTGCTCTACAGTGCCGTAGAAAGTGAACTTGTAGAAATTACACCATTCTTGAGTAGCTCTCGTACATTCTCAGGCCTGCAATTAGTCAAATGTTTCGCTCGGATTCTTCTCCGTGTTTTTTTAGAGATTTGGTTCCGCTGGGAACTTGGAGCTTGAAGAATTCTAGAATAATCTACTGCAAGTCACGAACGCATGTGCTGTTGAATTATATTCTTGTTTGTTTTCCTTTTTAAAACAGTTTCCGGGAATTTACGCCTGCAGACAATAAATCCAGAATCTTTCAAATATACACGGCGAAGATTTTATATAGTTCCCCTCATTTCAAACTGTCAGATAAAACTAAAAAGAATTTCTCAACTTTTCCTGCATTTCTTTAAAAACCGCTTTTATGTTCATTAAAATGTAATACATATTATCAATAAAGTGCTTGTGTTGACTGCTCTGTAAATAACCTATGCAATTCTATGCTCCCACAATTTCCAATGGATTATATGTGAGGCAAAATTATGTAAGAAAATATTTAGAATATTAAAATGTTCAATCTGTGTCTAATTGTTACTTCTTTATCCAACTACCAGCAGTACCCAATATAACAATTTTACTCCACCCAAAAATTGGATTTTGAAATTTCCCCACAAATACAGGTTTTTAAATCTCTGAAGAGATAAATACCATACCTCAATAATATAATTTGGATCGAAGTAATACTGCATGCTCCATTTATTGCTAATATTTATCCAGAACGTGTTTCGTTAGAACATTACAAATATCATCAGCTCACGTTGCATTTTGATTTGTCTTCTAGTTACGTCAAAATCCAGCATGGACTGATGATGTTTGAAACGTCCAAACGAGATGCCTTCTAAGTAAATATTAGCAATAATTGGATCATGCAGTATTAGTTCGACTCAAACTATATTAATTTTGTGTTTCACTGTGTCATAGTCTCACATATTAACTATACCACATTTCATATGTTTAGCATCTTTCAAGATTGCAAAACATAAGTTTTCAACACAATTCTTCCACTCCAAACAGTTTTTTACACGAAAAATGTTTCGTTATTCTTGACTTGCTAACGAAGACCTCTAAAATTTGGTTAAAATAATATGGGTTTAAGTCATTTATATACAAAATAAAATGTTTATGTTTAATTTTCTGTGACCAGCCTAAGAAGGCCTTCATTCGTAATGAACGTTGTACTACTTGTGTAACAGGTAAACTTGTATAACAGGTACAACTTACAACATAAAAATGTAGACCTCCTAAAACATACTCATAATATCAAATAAATGTTTTAACAGTGTTAAAACACTACCACATACTTTTGTAGCATAAGCCACTATTCGTTCGTTTGTTTTTACTCATGAACTAGTGAACCTTCAATGTGAGCATTTGGCGACCCCTTTTCAAACATTTAACTTTCACGGAAAATTTTAGTATTCCTCTTGCACCTACAAGATGTTTGCAAGAATATGTTATAGAAGAGCGTTTAGAGAATATCATGTGAAGTAACATGTTAAATATTATTAATTTTATATCTCTTCTGTTACTCATCAGTCCATACAAAGGGTTTGCCCAACGCGCTGATTTTAAAATTCCACAGTTTTCCACAGTAGAGACACTAGCAAATTATTCTTTTCCCAGTAAAATTTGCCTGGTTTCATCGTAGAATTACCTTAACCTGATTTACATAGGATTAAAAAAGATGTTTTGCAGCTTGTAATGAAAGGATTGCGTGTCATGGTGGAGAGGGAATGTACCAGGCCGTGTTACATCCCCTCCAGATTCTCTCCCATTCCATCTTACGCCTAGTTGATCATAATAGAGCGAAACTTCAAACAGTCGGTCATTATGTACTTTTTTATTGCTTTCCCTAGCATACCCACAAGGTTAATGTAACCTTTCATCCGGAAATAAACTATCTACATTCCTTCTTAGGATCTCTTTTAACTCTTGGTAGAATTGTATCAAGCAGCCTGACTAAACAAAGGCCAGGAAAATGGGCTAAATATAGATTACAAGAACCGCATATAACTTTCTCTACTTGTATAGTAAGTAGAGGAATTTACATTTCATTGATTCAATATGGAGATTTCACTGCAAATACCGTTTTAGGTTCTCGGAATTATAGGTCTATTTTAAAAAACTCTGATGTGTTGCAGTCACATGACTTTCTCTACTCTTGTAGAAACTATTCTTACAAGCTCTTGTATCTACTTCATGTTAATGGAGATTTGTGGAAATTATCTTACTGCTAATTTTCTTGTTTTAAAAGTGAGCGCTATAAGATGACTTTAAAATTCCGTTCCCTTTGTATGACCAAGATATGAACAAAGGAACAACTATTTCTCATTCGAGAACGTCTATAAGTATAGCTAAATTCTAACAAATAACAAGGAATATCTACGGTTCACTTCACAAGAAAGATCATGCAACATGTATGTATGTATGTATGTATGTATGTATGTATGTATGTATGTATGTATGTATGTATGTATGTATGTATGTATGTATGTATGTATGTATGTATGTATGTATGTATGTATGTATGTATGTATGTATGTATGTATGTATGTATGTATGTATGTATGTATGTATGTATGTATGTATGTATGTATGTATGTATGTATGTATGTATGTATGTATGTATGTATGTATGTATGTATGTATGTATGTATGTATGTATGTATGTATGTATGTATGTATGTATGTATGTATGTATGTATGTATGTATGTATGTATGTATGTATGTATGTATGTATGTATGTATGTATGTATGTATGTATGTATGTATGTATGTATGTATGTATGTATGTATGTATGTATGTATGTATGTATGTATGTATGTATGTATGTATGTATGTATGTATGTATGTATGTATGTATGTATGTATGTATGTATGTATGTATGTATGTATGTATGTATGTATGTATGTATGTATGTATGTATGTATGTATGTATGTATGTATGTATGTATGTATGTATGTATGTATGTATGTATGTATGTATGTATGTATGTATGTATGTATGTATGTATGTATGTATGTATGTATGTATGTATGTATGTATGTATGTATGTATGTATGTATGTATGTATGTATGTATGTATGTATGTATGTATGTATGTATGTATGTATGTATGTATGTATGTATGTATGTATGTATGTATGTATGTATGTATGTATGTATGTATGTATGTATGTATGTATGTATGTATGTATGTATGTATGTATGTATGTATGTATGTATGTATGTATGTATGTATGTATGTATGTATGTATGTATGTATGTATGTATGTATGTATGTATGTATGTATGTATGTATGTATGTATGTATGTATGTATGTATGTATGTATGTATGTATGTATGTATGTATGTATGTATGTATGTATGTATGTATGTATGTATGTATGTATGTATGTATGTATGTATGTATGTATGTATGTATGTATATATTTTCTGCGAATGGGTATTACCCGGTGGCAGAGTTAAATGTACAAATTAAGGTTACAAACAAAGTGCGCAAACAATAGTAATACAATCATAATACAATAAAGAACAATAATAAAAATATAAGATGAAATGCACTAAATACTAATTAACACTCATTAATTAATTATAACCAAATTAAATTTAGCATTAGTATTCACCATCAGTTCAATAAATGTCAAAAAATACACTTGCGTAATCTTTATAGTAAATTACACAGCATTTACTTGATTTACGATATTTTTCGAAAATTTCTTCACAGATAAAGGACAGCCCTGAAAGACTGCTACAGGTAATTCATTCCATTCCTCAATGGTTCTATTAACAAAGGAGAACTTTCCTACGTCGGTTCTGTGCCTTCTACCTTTAATTTTATACAAATAATCCTTTCTTCCGTAATATGTAGGGTTGTCCAATCTTTCACTAATACCCACCCATGCATTTGAACCACGATATGCTTGAAATAATGCGCATAACCTCTGCCTCTTACGCCGGACTTTTAGAGGCTCCCATTCAGTCTCCTCCCCCTTTTTAGGCCCAAAAGATTTACCTCGTTTTATAAATTTTATAGCCCTTCTCTGTATTCTTTCTAGCGAATCAATTTGACTAAGTCTATATGGGTCCCAACATACTGCTCCATATTCCATAATCGGCCGCACCAAAGATTTGTAGGCAATTTCCCTGGACCTTCCGCTCCCCTTTTTCAGTACCCTCATTAAGAAATGTAATAACGAGATTGACATTTTTTGTATAGCAAGATTTGGTCTGTCTCTTATGATTTATCAGTTGTGCAAAAGTCATCAAGACTAAACAGGACTGCGTGGGCTATAGCCAGAAAATACAAATTGTGTGTTGTAATGACTTGCACCTCTGTCAAATTATCACTTGCTTACAGGTTGGTAGGTCAGATAATTAAAGCAAGGAACATCACTGACCAGAATATCAAATTTGGAGATTCACAAAATTTGGATTGTCTTTGCGGTTACCAAATCTCGAGTATGGGCCCACGTGGATTAAACGGTAGTTGACGTGCATGATGTGCATGGAACATTGTGACTATTTATGGTGAAGAAGTGTATGAAAAACGTGAATAATTACATTATACAAACATAACTGAGGTGCTACAGTACCCTACTTCGATCCTCGGTATCGGCTAGGAGGTCTGGAATGTAATATAGCCAGTTTCATGAGAACGATGAGGATCAATAAAGGAGCTACTTGATTGAAGTGTAATGTATAACATCCGGTCTAATTAACCATTGATCGCATGCCACACCCATACTCTGGTGGCTTGTAATAATCGTGCCTCTAGTGACCGAAACTGTTAAATTTTGGAATAGCACCCCAGGTTCTCACGATTCTGAATGCTCTAATATGTCTCCATTTCGGCACCGAAGTTCTAGTCGACATGGGGTACCGGCATGGGGTATGGGGATGAAATTCCATGGGGATGAAATATCTGTATTATTATTGACATTGCAAAAATATTGAACAATATATATTCTTTGTATTCTTGAAAATCACTGAGATTAGAAGAAAACGTGTGCAATGCAATCTGATCAGAATTATCCTTATCAACAGTGAAAAACTTCTTCTTTATCTGATTACCCTCCCTTTATGTAGGACTTAGAAGCCAGTGTCTAGGGTCAGACGACTATCGGGGAGTAGAGGAACCTATGGACCGGACAGAGTGAAGACCTGGAAGTGATGATATGAAATGCAGGCGAAATCGATGAATGGAAAGGTAACGAGGAAAAATAGGTTATCTTTGCCTCATATTCAGCGACAACTGGATTCAAAGACAGTGTCAAAGACAGAAAGTAATAAAATTACCTAGTCATAAGTTCTGTCATAACAATAGGGTGCCCCATAAAGGACGAAAATTTTAATTTGATAGTAAAAGACAATTTATTTGAAAATTTCTGATATCAATACGAAGCACAAAGACTACGATCAAACGTGAAACAAAATATCAGGCCAATGTCCTCCACGACTTCGTGTGCACACATCCATCCTGTGGACAAAATTTTCGACACCTCTAGAACGAAGTTCCACTTGAATTTGTCCCACGAAACGTCTAATTTCTGCCTTGAATTGGGAGATGGTTCATGGATTGTTTACATTAACACATGATTCCCTGCTCGTCCCATCTCCGGCAACGGTGATCAGAACTGGCCACCAAGATCGTGTGATTTAATACCATGTGACCTTTTTTGTGGGGACATGTCAAATCTTGTGTTTATGTGAACAATTCATGAACCATCTCCCACCCCAGGGCAGAAATTGGACCTTTCATTGGGAAAATTCAAGCGGAACTTTGCTCTAGAATCGCCATCTACGTATACTATATACTCGTGGGTAGCACAACAAAGAATTGAGCTTTCCAAAACATTTTCGTACAATATATTGACTATAGTATAGTGAATATGAAGAATAGATTTATGAGTTTTTCAACAAGATCACAAGGTTAAATGCGTGTAACAGTAGATTAAGGACAATGTTCTCAAATTTATACCGCACCAAAATTGGCCATCAGGAAAGTCGAATCTGTATCCGCTGGATTGCCAACTAGAGGACATCATCGAGGGCAAAGCTTGCTATACGCAACTAGAAATCTAGATGCTCTAAAACGAGATTTGAAGCAAAAATGCCATACGTGCTGCTATAGATGATTGACCGGGCGTTTGAAAGTCTGTGTGGCCTCCAAAGGAGGACGGTTTGAGTAACTATCTGTTCTTTGTATTTACTATATTATAGTTAGTAAATGGTATGAAAATGTTTGGGATAGTGTCATTCCATGTTGTTCTACCACGTTTATGGTTGAAACAGAATTTATGATATGATTAGGTATTAATTTACCTTTCAAGACCAATATTTAAACAACATAGTATTCAACCAAATAGCTTCCAAGTGAAGTGAATACGATATATATTATATTGACAAGGAGTGGAGAGTCATTTATAAGTTGGTTATGGATCTTGTAATTGTTCAGAAACGACCCTAATTTACAGGAAAGTTCAAGAAGAGTTTGCTGCCTTAAATGTGAAAGCAACGAAGACTGCCTCTCGTCAAGGATAGCACGCCAGTAACACAAAGCACTATGACAAGAAATGCTCATTCTCTCGGAAGTAAAACAGAGACACAATATAAATATAGTGACTCCAGATCCAGAAAGGCGGAAGTCTAAATACAAACCTGAAGAATCTGGCGTGGACTTTAAACCTATGGTGAAACAAAGTGGTGAAGCTTTGGTGATAATGTATCTGACACCAAGCACTAGCTTTTCCTTCGGATATATTGCACTAGCACTAAGGGCCTAAGGTGAAGAGCTATAACCCTCGCTTTGGTTGTGTATGTGCACCTCAGCTGTGCAATCAGCTGTGTGAAGAAGCAATCATACGCTTCTGTTTCCTCAGCATGAGTCAACAGTATCAGTAGTTTTCAGCACAGACGAGATGCATTTAGTTCCCTTCCGCACAGCGCCCAACAGCTGCACAAATAGCTCTTCAGTATCATCAACAAGATCGAAAGTTTGAGTTGCATCCTGATGAAACAGTTTACTAAGTGAACGGATTGGACTTTCTTCTCTTCTCAGCTATGTTGACATGCAGGAAATACCATTTTGAAAGAAACTGTTGAAGCAACTCGAAGATCCAAGTTTCACAAGGATCTGGGATTTCCTATCAGAAGCACAGCTGGGAAGCAGCTTGAGAAACTCATAGGTAAATAATAGGCAATATTGCCGCATGTGTATACAACACAATCTCACCATAAGGATGCAGTTGAACCATGTATAATCTCAACGACCCCTTTGATACTTCTTTGATACATTGACAACCTTGTTTTATTCATTGGAGGAGAGTTTTAAAGTTCTTCGAGATCCTCAACATAAATGATTTCGTAGACTCGGAAGAGATCCCTTTAAAATAACTCATACTACCTCAGAAATAAATAATGCAAACGTCGGGTGCAAAAAATTAAATTCTAAATTATGTTCTCTTCTTTTTTAGATTCCAGTAATCATGACCAGTCACTTAGCATAACCATTTTTACTTCCCCTACTGCCCATAGCAAGTATAGGAAGTATTGTATTTCACCTAAAAATTCGATGTCGAAATTTCACCGGAAATATGCTTTCAGGCCCCCTAAATCCAAGAAAGCATTTTCAGGAAAAGGTCCGTTTGTGTATGTGTGTGTCTGTGGAGAGCATAACTTAAAAACGAAAAGTCGGTTAAAAACCAAAGTTGGAATTCAAGTTTAACGTCTTTCAAGGACGCGACACGAAGATATTGAAGAAAATTGCTCCCCCCCTAAATTATCCTTCATGTGGAAAATTTTCTCGAAAATATTGATTTTCTCCAAAATGGCTCTAACGATTTTAAATAAATTGATACATGTTTGAGATATTTTTATGGCTAAGGAAAGGCATATTTTGAATTTTCTGGCTATAGCCAATGTAATCCTGTTTACTCTGGATGAATTTTGCATAATTAGTAAACCGTAAGAGATAGACAAAATATTACTGTACAAAAACGTAGGTCTTGCTAAAATACATAATTTATGTCCGAATAAATTTTTTGTAGAATGAACCATTTCGGAGGTATTCCCTGTTATTTGTGTGACTTTTGGAAAACAAAACTTTCGTCAAATGGAAGATCGTTATTCATTTTTTATGTTAGCGGTGTAAAGAGAACGAAATTTGAAAGCTTTAAAAGATTTTACTATTACTCAAAGCCTACTGTATTCCCATATTCCGTTGTATCTACAAGGAAATAAGCAATAGGATAATTTCTGCAAATGTTTATCTCGAGTAACACGAAGAAGATATAGGAGTAAGAGTTTGTAAGAATGGTTAGTACAAGAGTAGAGAAAGTCATGTGAGTGCAACACATCAATTTTTTTTAATTCAAACACATTTTCTTGCTCTTCTTCATATTTCTGACTATGCAGGATCGGTAATAATCCTGTCTAAAGAAACCTTGCCACATGCTATCAGACTAATGATAAAGAAACACTCGTTTGTAATTGAGGGAAGCGAGGGTAAAAAGTATTTCGTCATGTAGTAACGCAATTCTGTGTTTATGTGAGGAGACTGGATTAAATTTAAAAATGGAATGTTTATTAATATACATAGCAGTTTATAAAAACATAATCCCGTTACAAGCAACATGTTCATTTATTTTTATTTTTTTAAGAGAATGGTCCGAAATTTTTAATTAAAATACTACACGTAAGATATATGATTGAAAATTAAAAGCAGTTTTTGTATGGGGTCAGTCACTAGTCTATTAGTATAGTCTAATAGGACTGTTTTTCCCTAATTAGTTTTTTAAGGGAGCACCTAACTGTAAACTGGTAGCTGTACATTTTAGTTCACCGGAAATATACATTTTGAGGCCCCCTGAATAATTTAAAAAAAATATATATATATTTTTAGGGGGAAAAAAGCGAAAAGTCGGTTACAAGCTGAAGTTGGTATTGAAGTTTAATATCTTTCAAGAATACCACACGAAGATTTTGAAGAAAATTCCTCCACCCAAAAATATCCCTTACATGGAAAATTTTATCGAAGCTTTTGATTTTCTCCACCATGGCTCTAAAGATTTTGATTAAAATTCCATATGTTTAAGATATTTTTATGGCAAACGAAATGCATATTTTGAATTTTCTGGGTATAGCCCATGTAATCCTGTTTACTCTTGATGACTTTTGCTTAGCCTGTAAACTGTAAGAGATAGACCAAATCTTACTGCACATAAATGTAGATGTCTTTTAAACACAATTTATGTCCGATTATCTTTTTTTTTTTTTTTTTTTTTTTTTTGAGTGAACTATTTCGGAGATGTTCCTTGTTATTTGTGAGAATTTTGCAATACTTCTAGACCATTTTTAAATGAGGTCGTTATTAATTTTTTATTTGTTGGCCATGAAAGGAGAACGGAATTTCAAAGTGATCATACAGCAACCACTCTTAAAACATTTGCCCATTGCTTAAATCCTACTGTATTCCTTTTGCACCTACAAGAAAATGAGTAATAAGATAATTTCTACAAATGTTTACCTCGGTTAACATGAAGATAGAGGAATAAGTGTTTGTAAGAATTGTTTGTGCAGGACTAGAAAAAGTCATGTGAGTGCAACAGATTAGATTTTTTTTTATTAGAAATCAGAATTTTGACTTCAATTTGGCTGCTAGAATTTCTAACACCAGAGGTGAACAGTTTCTTCAATTACTTTATTACTAGCGAAAACGTATAACGGATTAAGAATGGTATTCAGACTCGTGTAACTGCATACCGTTGTTGATCATGACCGTAGATGAAGCAAAATAAGGTGGGCAAGGACTTGTATGAATTGCAAATTGCATAAGCCTAACCTGTAACCCTGTTTCATAATACAGATGTTCTCACGTTATTAATGGTCAGAAAAAGCTGCCCGGGGTGTCAGTACAGGTGAAAGGTATTAAAAAACTTTCCGTGCTATATCCCGAGTTAGGTAACTGTTATGACAGACGGCCGGCCACATGTGTAACAGTTTCCCTCACTTCCTACTTCCTGAGGCCCCCTCCAGAACCCCCGACCGGCCACTTTTACTCTCCGACAGGGGTACCCTTCTCTCTCTCCTGTATGTCACATACGAGCAGGGATGGTAGTAGGGGATCACTGTATAAACACAGGGTCTAGTGGCCTTTTCCAGCATTCGGTGTTGAGGTCTCTGGTGGATCAACTGCCTATTTGTGTTAGGTGCACAGGAATAACAAATATCAGCCGTTGGCAAGAATGGCAGCTCTAAGACATATCGTAAGTATCAACGTCCCAAAATTTCACTAAAGTGACAGATGTGGGCACGAGGTTTTCAAAACAAATACATCTGGAATGTGACTGTTAATGGTGTGTTTATGTTCCAGTAGGTCTCGACCTTCCAGTGTGAGTCAAGGACGTACTTTTATATTACTGTATGACGCCCCTAGTTAGTACATACGGCACCACAGACGGCGGATCTAATGACACATCAACTGAAATTATTGTTCATAAAAAACGTTCCAGATCTAAGTTTACAATACCTCCCCGGCATTTGCCAGCTATGGGGACTGAGAAAATCTAGGAAAAAAAAAAAACTGACTTTAGAGAGTAGCTACGGTCCTGGTGGTATTTGAACCACAGAACTCACGTTCACGAGTCCGTACCGTAATGATCTTGCTGCTGTGTCTAAGGACGTGAACGATATACTCGAATCAACAATTCTAGAGATACATTTTTTCAGCACCTTTTTGGTGACTATTATTTTGCCTTCACTTTTCATTATTGTTGTCATTGCCCAAAGTTGTAGGAACTCTCGCCAGCATTTATAACACAGATTTGTATGTATGCAACAAATCAAGAGTATTTGGTATAATAGTATTTGGTTTAAAGATAAACAAAAGTTTACGGCAAGAAAAATTCAGAATTCACTAAAATATGCAGCTTTTGCCAAATAATGTTTTAGCATTAACCATTTCAGAATTACTCGCTGTTGTTTCTTTGAACTCTCTGCTGTACATATATGGCAAGTTGTTTTGCCCCGCCCCTGTTAGCTCACAGGAGTTGAACACTTGACCATTATTTCAGATATTTATTTTATACTGACGTGGTACGTATGACACTACCCCTTCATTCATTTGCAATTCGCCCTGGTTCCTCCAGTTCTGGCCAAATCGTTGTGGAATGTGGATACGATTTTGGTTTTCGCTATACAGAACGAACTTCATATACATTTTCTAAAGATATCTTTAGCCTGTGCCTTTGAGATTGCTGATAAGGTTGCTAGATATGCTGAATGTATACGACTATAGTTAGCTTTCTCTGAATACAGAAGTAATATACCATTCTTTGAATTACTTGAGATAGATGTTTTTGGAATTGTTGTAACACTTACATGTTTCACTCCAACTTAACTTCTTATGGTTTAGAAGCTCATTTTTATTATATTCTACTCATTTTTGTCAAGCATTTCCGAGCCTTTAGTTTTATATAGGTAGTATTTAATTTATTACTGAATATTTGTAACCATAGCTATACATTTGTATTAGGTATTGTAAGTTTCAATCTATTCAAATACTTAGAAAGGCGGAGTTATTAATATTAATGTTATTTTATATTTTCTGATAATTAACTTTTCGAACTATTTCTCCATTTAACCAAATTACTTTATTGTAGGAGAACCTTAATATTTATGAAAAAATTGGCATAAAATCATACTTGAAGCTTAATATTTGTAGAGTCTGATACTTTTCTTGTGATACAGAATTTCAAAATGAAGGGGGAAGGAAAAAAGAAAAAACTGGAAAAATGAGTCTAAAGTGAATAAATCTGAAGAAATATATTAATGTTTATTATGTATTTCAGGAATAACACCGTCATAAATTGTTGCTATAGTCCTAATACAAGGTAAAATTTAAAGTCAAAAGCAAAAACGCCATTTTCACTATTTTTCTCTTTTAAACTAGATATAAATAATAAGCCATTTCATATTTCTGGATATTCTGCTTGATAGTGAAGGCATGAAAATTATATGTTAAGTGTGGACTTTCTCACGAGCGTTGAATGTTCTGGCTTGAGATGGGTGACTGATTTTACTTGGGCGTGACTGAAGGTGATGGTTGTGATATGGTTTCGAACCTCAAGCGTTGCCAAGTACCGTGTGATGAATATCAAAACACGTCGTGCATGTTCATTTTCACAGCTGGCAGAGTTTAACAGTAGCAACGCTAAAACTTCTCCAGAGAAAGTACTTGTGTTTATTTATACTTGAACCCATTTATGATTCACGTCAACACTGTGTACAAAGTAGATTTTGTGTCTTGTGTACTTGGGCTTTTGGTTTGTAGTTAGCAAAATGCAGACATATGGCAGTAAAAATATTAATTTTAAATATACACAAGCAACTCCAATAGTTGAACTAAAACACACAGTATGTTACTATAAACTCGTTTCCACGATCGTGTTTTCTAATTCTTCCTGATGATATTTACAAAGAAGAAACTTTTTAATTCCAACACATTTCTCTCCAAGGAAACCCATATCAATCAACTTAAACTTGGTATCTGAAATAACAGATGACAGAACTAAGCTGTCTCTATGGTCCAATGGTCAGCATGTTCGCTTCTAAACTTGTATTTGCTTGTGAGGTATATTTCTCCCTTTCGGATAAGGAGCTTCGACCTGCATTCCTGAGCTTCGACGGGCTACATCGTCGACTAATTCTATAAGGTCAATTGCAGTGACTATACAGGCTATTATCATTGTATTATTATATTTATTATTACAATAACACTTTCCTATTGTTGACATACTTGAAAACAACCTAATACAACACACCGATGTCATAGTTCAATGTGATTTAAACAAATTATGCATATTTTGGTTTTCTGTGTATTCAGGCGCCTCTTCAGCCAGCGTGGTCATTCAGTTAGTTTCTCACTTCTGAAAGCTGACAAATTGGATCTCTTTATAACTTCATGGACAAATTTACCTTATATATTCTGAAATATTACTCCAGCTTCACGATGATTCTTCTTGTTGCAGCTTTTCTTGGTGATGGCCCTGATTGCGATGGCGGCTTGCAATCCTCTCCCAGGATTCGGTGGTGGAAGCGGTGGCAAGCAGTAAGTACATTTATAAATACTCAAAAGATAAATAGTGCTTTGTATCTGTATGTGATTTTCTATTACTTGATTAAATCTTTTTCATAGCGTTTTGATTATAAACATTTATGACAGCTGTTAAGGTTCTTATTTAGCATAGTGTCATAGCAAGTGTAATGTCAAAGTGGAGGGAATGGAAAGTTCTTTTATTTTCCATTTTTTATTTTGATATTACTAATACAACTTCTTTAGTTGCCTCTAAATGAATGCCTCTGTTAAAAAAAAGACAACTAATTTCCCTCTGCTTCTCTGCTCCAGATATTAAGAATAGTATATGAAAACTTTTCGGTAATTGTGCAAATAAATCTTCCAATTGCATTCGCTTAAACTGTAGATATTTTATACTGCCAAGGTCACAGCGGCACCTTGACTTAGAATCAGTGAGCCAGCGAAAGGAGTTAGGTCGTAGAGAGTGAAGATCAATGCTACCAATAACCTACCTCTTGTACCTTTCTAGAACGTAATAGATTACGAACGGGAATAAATGACAGCATAGTTCTACATAATCGCAAAGTCCACCAGCACGTGCTGATTCCTCCAGTGTGTAACCTTGGCGTGCCTGTCTTACCACATGGAAGTTCTTCTGCCTTACAAGGATTAGGACAATAGGCCTCTTCGGCCTCAATCCACCTTAATCTGGGTCTTCCTAGATCTCTTCTACCTGTTGGTCTGTAACATAGTATCCTTTTTGGAATCCTTGAGCTGCCCATTCTCTGTATATGTTGTTCCCAATTTCTGCTATATTTTATTCATTTTGTATTGTACTGCAGATATATTTAATTTTTTTCGATTTGTACATTTCTTATTTTATCTAATCGTGTATACTCTAATAATGCCCTTAGAAATTTTATTTTTGTAGCTTGTGTCCTTTTATATTCTTTATTTTTTACAGCCAAAGATTCACTGCCCTATAATAAAACTGATACTGCCATAACTTTATAGAATTTGAATTGGATGTCGACCCTTGTTGTTTCTAAGGTTCTTCTTATAGTGCCGTACAATAGCTGGTACCCCAAATAATTAAAACGTCGAATCTGTTCTGAAGTATTACGTAAAAGGATTTTAATCTTATCGGGTACTTAGCCCGGAATGCCATGGACGTACCTAAGTAAACACACTTCCGCTCCTCGTCAGTAAGATAGTAGGTCAAAAACAGTATCTAACAGATACCTAATGTTAGAGTAAGAGTGCAGTGGTTAATTTATACCGTGTTGCCAAATTTTTGCAGTACGATACACTTCGTCTGAAACCACACACACAATGCAAAGTAACTCAGATAGCTTTATGCTGTCACTGGTATTTCAATTCCACAGTACCTATACGAACTGGATACCTATGATTTTTAGGAGGCACGTTAATAACCTATACCGCACATTAGATCACTGTTTACATTTGACGAGTAGTTGGGTTCAACATTCCAATCAGGCGCGATTTGTAGTCGATCTCTTCGCTACTACTTAAACATTAAAGTTCGTGACCAGAGAAACGAGAACCTGCCAAACTATAAAATGATAAGGTCATTTATGATACTTAAGACAAGTGCAGAACTATTTATTTCTACATATGGCTTCATACATGTTATTAAAATTTGTTTTCCTAAGGTTTATTGAATATTTAACTTACAGAAAGTGTTATTAGCATCATTATTTCTTCTATTTCTTTCTTTTACGAAATAACTAAACCCACCAACAGGTCGAGGAAAACTACGACAAATCCTTTGGTCAGGTTACCCAACCACAATGGATTTCAACCAAAACCCCCATAATTTGGGCCACGAGCTTACTTTCATCTGTAAAATAATTTAGTACCCAATCACAATGAATAAGCATAAAAATCAGAATTATTAGACTAATTTCATTTTTGGGATGACATATTCATTAAAAGCATTAAAAACGCTATAGAAATGACGGTGTAGATGCAAAACGAAATACCTTCGGTTTCCTCCCTTGAACTTGGGCTTAAATAAAAGACCCTAAAAATTTGCTACATTGAAGATTGAAGCTATTATTGTCTAAATATTTAAAATATATATCCAGTCTTTCACGTATTATTAATAAACGACGTCTGTGATGTATTAAAAAGCAGATTTTCTGAACTAATGCATTTACCAAAAATTCTTCCTGTATAATTATTCATTAATATATGATGATTCCGTTTAAATTTCCTGCAATTATACGCAATAGTGTTCGTGTTATTTTGCATTTGAGACAGAAAAGTATAAGTATTCGTTTTTCGGGAAATGTAGAAAGATCCTTCATTCTATTGGAATAGGAGTCTAGGAGTCCAGGGGTAAGTTCAAGTTACCTGGGTTAATCCAGCCGGATGGTAAAGGGGCCACGGTACCTATCCGTTTAGAACGGATTTACCCGTGTGGTTTAACAGGTGTTGTCTAAGTTTACAAGCTGTGGTGTAAATGTCGATTGAAGGTGTAGGTTTGTTTCCTATGTTGTCACTGGCGGCGGGATGTGCCCGACCTTGGATGTCTGACCATCCGAGCGACCATTGTCCTACTGCTTACTTCGCCGGCCGCTTGCGGGACCGTTGAGCCAGTGGACAAAAAACCGAGAGGATTAGGTGAAGGGTGTGCTAGTGCCAAGTGTGAAGTACATTTGTTGGTTGATATGTTTAAGGGGATAGCAGTAGTTACCAGCCAAGGGCGTCCTTGGGCAAGCGGTAGCTCTGCCGCCGTCTAGGTAGACGGTGGTCATATTGCCCCAGCGTGTTGACCAACTGGTTATGGTGTAAGTGGTGATAAAAGGTGGCTACCCGAAACGTTTGGGACCGTATTACGACGTGGTTATTAAAAATGAATCCTACATTGATTAAGTTACTTTTAGTATCATTCATATCTTAATGTTTTAACGGCTCCCTATTAAATATATGTGTAACAGAGATGTTTGTATCTGTTTCAGCGAGCACTACATTATCCACGTGCCCTACCACGTGCACACCATCCATCATCACCACGTGAAGAAGATCCCCATCTACGTGAAGGAACATCACCATCACTATGAGCATGACCATCATGGTTACCACCATGACTACCACGGCTGGGACTAGGTTCCACCCACACCTCTAGTGAGTATAACCGAATCTACTAAGGGAAGAGGTTCTATACCAGTGATACCAAACTTATGAGAAATGCAGAAGAAGGAAAAACCTTGATTTGTTACTAATTCGGTTTTCTGCTAGCAGAATTTTACAGATCTGTACTAATAGGAGTAAACAAGATAACATTGAGCTGTAAGACTTGGAGATTATACAATCAAAATGTGATTACTTGAAGAAAAGAGTGTACACTTGCGAACTTGCAATATCACAAAAGTCCTTGATCAATTGGCATTAACAGAATATATTTTTAATTTTAATGTAATGTTAAGCAGAATGTTTAACATCAACAATGAAGATAGATCAAAAGTTACAGGTTCTAAAAGAGGAAATTATTAAAATGCTCAATAAATTTAAACATTTGGGATCTATATTAGAAGCAGATATAAATAGAAAATTATAAGAGCTTGACGCAATAGACACCACAAAGCATAGACAGGCAAATGAGCACTACAAGTTCAAATTAGGCACTAACATTGGCACTATTAATATACTAAGCACTGAAGTAGGCACAATAGCTTATCACTTGAAACTGCACGACAGCTGTATACAAATACCAAACAGACACATGCCATATATTATAGTAAATTCCATTATTCTCCTAATGAGGTGTAAAGCGTAAATATTATTTTTTCAACTTTGCACTCTTGAATTACTAATATATGCCAAGCTCTGTTACAATCAGTTTTATATACTTCCTTTTTTGAATACGTTTTACACTCTTATGCTGGTTTGGAATTATAATTATTATTGTGTCCATTGCGTAGGTACTATTATTAAGCGGGCCACTGTTTGATTTCAGTGAAACAAGTATAGACATTTTATGCCGAGTTAATGTAAAGAAGATATGGAAAATGTATAATTTTTACACCATTGTCAAAGCCGGCGTAAAAGTTGATTGCAAACCTATACTGAATAAATTTATAGGTTATTATTTGTAAATGGAATTCTCTTTCACAGATTAAGCCACTTTTCGGAAACCGATGCATCCTGAAATTACGAATGAATGCATTTAATCCGCCGTAAAATTAATATTATATTAATAAATAGTCACTAGTAACAAAAATAATGAAATCACGATAGACAAAAGCTTTAATAAAGGTTCTTAATTACAAAAAAATGCCATAATAAGCTATTAAAGTATGAAATGGTATATTGTAAGCACTATAAGAATAGGCAATTGTGGAAACTATAAAGTGTGTACATTCTACTCCAGCCAACATGAGCCATGTTCAATATAAATAAACAGCCCTCAAGTTCTAAAAAAGGAAATAAAATAGACAAACCTCTATTATGTGTAAATTTGATTGAAAATGCCCCTTATGTCGCTGTGTAGCCAGGAGTTCTTTGGACCGGTTGAAATTCAGCGGAACGGAGGCACGCCTCAATCTTGCGGTCACGGTGTAAGATGCATTTAACGATACCTAGGTAGTTTTTGTGTTATAGCAAATAATCGCCATAGCTCATTTAGGTAGCATTAGACCTTTCCTTTTTGTAGAGGTAATGATCAGGTTGAGATTACTTCCTGTAGAGAAATGCATCTGACAGTAGCACAAAATTGTTAAGATTACTTTCTATTTCTACAGAGTAGCTGCACCTCAAATAATAATTATCTAAACTAATAAGGCATAGAAAAATGTAGGAGAAAGTATTCTTAACATGCATTCATTACTGCAACGAAAGCTAAGCAAATAATCGAAACAAAATCAATAGTTCGGTAATTAAACATAATTTACCAATAGGCCGGGGGCCAAATGACCTAGCTGTCGACGGGCTCTTAAACGCCCCACTCACTCTACTCAACAGGCCAGATATTCCACTTTTACTCTTATACTTTCACGAAATGTTTAGTTCTTTGTCAGAAACCACAACATACTGTCGCCATTACTGATGATGTTTTGTTTCTCTATTGTTGCAGGTCCACCAATACCATCACTATCATCACAGCACTGCCAACACACTTCATCGCAGCGTTTAACTTATCACACCACCACCACCACCACCACTACAGTAACCTTGTATTCTTTGTTGATAAACTTTTGTATATAACACGTTTTTTTATACTGAATAAACATTTATTAACAAAATAGTTTCATTTCCTGAATAAAGACAATGTCAAAGCCTTTTCCTCACCTCATAGCTTACTCTATTACTCTTGTCACTTCAAAAACTAAGTCTGCTTTATTTTCACTGCTTTTCAAGATTTCCATTCATGCTTATCCCCTGGTATACTCTGCTCCAAACCTTTTTTCCGTTCACAATTGCCTTCAGTGCCTCTCCTATAAAGCAGTTTCTTTTCAACGTTCTTTTTGTGGACAATTTCGGTATTTGTTATACTTGATTCACTCCTGCTAAAACAGCTTTATTTCTTGATGGGCCATCTCCCGCAAAGATAGCTACGACCACGTATTGTTTGTGGCTGCATTAGGGAGGTTCCTCAAAACCATGGTGGAAAACCTCACTTTGGCGACTCTGGGCAATGTTAGGGACTTTTGCTGGTTTTTCCAGGTCAGTAGGTGAACTCTGGGCTGGAGTATACTCTTTCTGTCGCTCCAAGAGGTTGCCCATGGGCTAGTGTCGACATTAGAATAAGCTCAATCTGAAATTATTAGTGACTTTCCTTTCGCTTGAGCGCGTCGTCTTTTGGACATGATCGCCCTTTGGATTTTTCACCTTTCCCTTTCCTCCAGAAGGTCGTCCTGAAAGTTACAATGGGCCCGTATGATTGCTTATGTGGTTGTGCTCCACTGTTTGAATGCATCCTCCTTGTTTTTTATCCCTAATGTTCCAATCTTCTACATATCATCACTTCAAATGCTAGCAAACTATTTCCCTCAACGTATATTCAAGCTTCCAAGCTATCAACTTCATTGTCTAAATAAAGCACTTCACTAACTTTTACTCTAGCTTGTTCTTCGGAAACCAACAAAATGTTTTTTTTTCCCCTCCATAAAAAGTTTTAACTGCTTTTATTATTCTATTCCTTTTGTCAAGTACATTCCACTTATTTCTTTCTCCAGTAATTTCATTACAATTGCGTACGAAAAGATAAACATTTGTGTCCAAGGCTAATCTTAATCCAACATCGAAGTGAACTCTCGAATATAATCTCATCACCAACATTTCCAAGATATTGTACCGAATTAATGATAAAGCAGACCTCTTCCTTCCTGCCCCCCCCCCCCCGGCTCATCTGCGCTTCTTAGGTTCTGGCTTAAATAAGATACAACTTGAAGTTCTGCAAATCAATCGCGCAGGTTTAGCACATGATTTATTTAACTACGTCATATCTAAAAGACAGTTTGGAAATTGAGCAAACTTGTTACATACAACGATAAAAATATTCCTTATATTTTTACAACTTAAAAAGAGGCTGCATTTATGTTGTTTCAAATACAAAAGGGATTCGAAATTGATTGCTCTAGCATCAAACGGTAATGCTTTTATGCACTGTTCAAAATTTCAACGACGAAACGTTCTAAATTGTTCTTCGATTCTAAATATAGAAATAGTATGCAACATTTGAAAGCTTACATTGCCGAAATTTTTTGGAAGTTTCAGTGCATAGGATCATGAAAATTAATCTAATACTGTAATTACTAAAAAATGTCAGCTAATATTTACAAATTAGCGTCTTCGGGACTGGATGTTGTTAACCAGGAGGCTGTGGCGTCGAAAGCTACATGACTTTCACATTTCGTGTGAAAGGGAGTAAGACTGATAGAGGTCAATTTATATAACGGCTCTACCGGAAATCGAACTGTGGCCTGGGGTTTAGAAGCCACACTTCCATGCATACAGTTATATGAAGGAAAATATTTTAAAATTATTGTAAATGTTATTACTTTTTTGTCTTTTACTAAGTTATTACACGTTAAAGTCATTAGATAAATCTAAGTTTATTTTATTTTTCAAGTAATAAAAACATATTTTAATAGAAATAGTATTCAAATTCTATCAAACTCCTGGTAATTAGATGTACCTTGCAATACCACATGCTAAGTCCGATCACGAATGTCAACTCTCTCTCTCTCTCTAATCAGTACGACCGATAGTATCTCAGAAACAACTGACTATCAATACAAATAAAAAAGAGTGCTTTTATCTGCGTTGAGAACTAAGTCATGCATCTACGCATTCCACTCCGAGCAGAAGGTAAAAACTCGCCTTGTGAATACTAACTGTTCCCGGTCACGTCGCCGTCAACAGAATAGAAATTGAAAAGAGATTTAATTTGGCCACGCTAGTAAGCAGGAGATGGGAATTTAGCTTTCTCCTTCTGCAGGAAACAAAACAAAAACGTTTAGAGAACGCGCTGTAGGAAGTGATACACTTTACATGCCTAAGAGTGAAGTCAGTACGTTTTCATGTAGACGAGATTCTGCGGCGTGAAAGGTGAAAAACAACATAAAGCTAAACAGCTACACGTTGTTATGGCGATCTTTTTTTGGCAAATAACTGATATTTACGAGCATAATAATATGCTGCTCAGAAACGAAAGTTATAATTTAAAAAGAATGGGTTTCTGTGAAGGCTTGAATATAAAGTAACATAGGTTCCTTTTAGAGAACAGGCTATACAGAGTCTTCATTAAGGCTACTCAGAAAGATGGGTTTGTAATCGGTCACGAGATAAAAACACCCGAGTTTTGCAAAAAGCGTTCAATAACACAAATTTATAAGAACATACGTTCTGCTGCTTACTAAAATTTGGACACGATGAAAACATTTAGAAGTTATTAAAATTATCATTGCTATTATTTATTTACACAATCCACTTACCACGAGAGATAGTAAATTTTGATGGCATTGTTAGCATAAAGAGCAAGGAAGGTATACAATTAATTAATATTTTACTTCGTTTAATTTTACTAGTATTATCAGTGGAAAACAGGTTAAGTATCGGTTCTCAAAACATTACATGGCATGCGCACGGCATGCACATAGAAAGATGGAGGTATGGAGTCAGAGATAGAAGGCAAAGAGAAGTACTTGGGATAGGGATTAGGCACTATGACGATACTAGACCTATTATGTCTACTAAACCTTAGGGAGGAAGTGATAAGTAAGAGTACGAAGGGTGACTAAATCTGACGACGGTAGACACGCCGCAGTAGGATTCCTAATGTATCCAGATTGACCATCCCCGGCCGACCCTTCGATGCACCCCTATCCTCAAGGGCTGGTTCGGGAAGAAGATTGTATGCCAGGGAAGAAATAATTCTCTCATCAAGGAACATACCCCCCGCCCAAGTAAACCTGCTACCTTTCAAGATGAGAAATGTAATGTGAGAAAAAGAGGGAGAGGAAAACTCGTGGTAATGTTTAACCTATCCCAATCTAGGAAAACAACGAAAGCCAAATTCGGGATGGTAGGTCTAACAGAAATACTCATAGAAGCCGGGACTTCCTAAAGTGAACGTCAGACGCTACCCCCTGAGTTCACCCCTTCGGCGAGAGAAATAGAGAGCGCTGATAGAGAGAGGGGGAGGGAGGGAGAAGGAAGGCAAAGAGCGAGAGAGAAGAAGATGCAATTACAAGAGTGGGAAAGAAAGGACAACGAGATAAGAATTTTGACAGTAACGAGATCAAAGCTGCAGATTTTAAAATATTTTAAATCGGTACATAAAAAAAGTCAAGAGACACGTTTAGATACGAGGAAATCCCAAGGATCTGGGTTTTCATTGCCCAAGCAATAATATATTGTGCGTTTCTAAGCTGAAGAGATTGACGGAGTGAGAACTCAATCTAATTTCTCTTCAAACAGCTGGTTTAAGTATTTCGTTTGGAAAGTAATTAAGATTTTGTGTAAGGCGACTTAAACAGTATCGTTCATTTTTACTTTCTCTACTCTGTAAGTAGGGGAAGTATTGTATTCCACCCAGAAATTTGATGTCAAGATTTCATCGGAAATATATATTTCGAGACCCCCTGAATTAAAAAAGAAAAAAAAAAAAAAAAAAAAACATTTTTAGAAAAGGTCCCTGTATGAGTGTGTGTGTGTGTGTGTGTGTGTGTGTGTGTGTGTGTGTGTGTGTGTGTGTGTGTGTGTCAGTCTGTGGACAGAATAACTCAAAAATGAAAAGTCGGTTAAAAACCAAAGTTGGTATTAAAGTTTAATATCACTGAAGAATGCGACACGAAGATTTGAAGAAAATTGCCTCACCCTAAACTACCCTTTACATGGAAAATTTTTCGAATATTTTGATTTTATTGTAAATGGCTCTAACGATTTTGATTAAAATGACATATGTTTAAGATATTTGTTTGACAAATGAAATGTATATTTTAAATTTTCTGGCTATGGCCTGTGTAGTTCTGTTTACTCTGGATGAGTTTTCAATAACCTGTAAACCGTAAGAAATAGACAAAATCTTAATACACAAAAAATTTACACCTCGCTGAAACAGCCAACTTATATCTGAATACATTTTTTATAGAGTGAACCATTTCGGAAATATTCCTTGTTATTCGTGTCAGTTTCGGAAAAAATAAAATTTTCGCGAAACGGACCACCGTTGTTCATTTTTTATTTCTCTACTACGTGTAGTAAGTAGAGGAAGTATTGTATTCCATCCAAAACTTCGGTGTCGAGATTTCACCGGTATTACATGTCTAAATAATTTTTTTCGTAGAGTGGAACATTTCGGAGATATTCCATGTTATTTGTGTCAGTTTCGGAAAACTTAAAACTTTCGTCTCAAACCTTTAAAAGATTTGACTATTGCTCAAAGCCTGCTGTATCGATCTAATATTCCTCTTACACCTACAAGGAAATAAGCAATATGATAATTTGTACAAATGTTTATTTAAACTAACACGAATAAGATACAGGTATAAAAGTTTGTAAGAATCGTTAACACAAGAGTAGAGAAAGTCATTTGAGTGCAACACATCAGATTTTTATTAAACGATCTATATTAGCTTCACTTGTAAGTATGCATGTGGCGGAATATTTCGGCGTAATTTTCAGCAACTTTGGAGTTGTCAAATTGACTTGAAAATTTGCACACGTGTCAAGGATCGATGACAATACAATAATATTATATCTTTTTCCTAATGCCCTGACCAGGATCATCAGGATTTAAAAAAAAAGATGTGTTGCACTTACATGACTTTTTCTACTCTTGTACTAACCATTCTTACAAACTATTATTCTTATATCTTCTTTGTGTTAGTTGGGATAAAAATTTGTAAAAATTATCTTATTATTTCCTTGTAGGTGCAACGGGAATATTAGAATGCAGTAGGCTTTGAGCATTGCCAAATCTTTTAAAACTTTGAGATCTAGTTGAATATATAAGAAAATGAACAACGATGTTCCATTTCGTAAAAGTTTTAAGTTTTCTGAAACTGACACATATAGCAAGGAATATCTCCGAAATGGTTCACTCTACAAAAAATTTTATTTCGACATAAATTGTGTGTTTTAGCGAGATCTACATTTTGTGCATAGTAAGACTATCTCTTACGGTTTACGAGGTATTCAAAAGTCATCTAGAGTAAACAGGACTACATAGGCTATAGCCAGAAAATTAAAAATATACATTTCATTTGTCATACAAATATCTTAAACATATTTCATTTTAATCAAAGTAGTTAGAGCCATTTTCAAGAAAATCAAAATTTTAGAAAAGCTTTCCATGTAAAGGGTGTTTAGGATGGGGCTATTTTCTTCAAAATCTTCGTTTTTGAGTTATGCTGTTCACAGACTGATACACACACACACACACACACACACACACACACACACACACACACACACACACACACACACACACGCACATTTTCACACGCATTTTTCTAAAAATGCTTTTTCTTAGATTCAGGGATTCTCAAAACATATATTTCCGGTGAAATCTCGACATTGAATTTTTGGGTGAATTACAATACCCTACTTACCAGTAGAGAAAGTACAAATTAGTTAAATTTGTCGATGTAATGGACTCATTTTCAATTTTCACCACTTAGAGTCTCTAATTGACTTGAAAAGTTGCACATGTATTAAGAAAGGATGACGATATAATATCATGACATTTTTCCAATGTCATGACGAGGGTCGTCAGGATAAAGAAGACTAAGCTAAATGTATAGAAAATAGTACAATTAGGACACCTTAGATGTCGCTAGGAAACACTTCTACATGTACCCTGAAAATTGCTTTAGTTAAATATATACATATTTATATATTGGATGGCGTAGATGTCCAGAGAGAGAGAGAGAGAGAGAGAGAGAGAGAGAGAGAGAGAGAGAGAGAGAGAGAGATCCTGAAAGAAACACGAGACTCAGGGGAAATATCGCGGACTGGAGTCCACACAGGGTCAAGACACCCACAACAGCTGGTAGTTTAGAAATCGACACAGGTTACACTGGACAGAGGAATTAAATCGCTTGAAAATATTGAAAGACAGTGATGCCCAGAGAGAGGACCTGAGAGGGACACAAGGTTTCAGGGGAAGGATTGCGGATCGAAGTTAACCCAGGGACAGGAAGTCCACAACAACTGATAGTGTAGCTAAAACAGTAATTTTAGTCTAAAAATAAAAACTAATTTATATTAACAAAATAATACATTTTATTGTTAAAAAGCGTGGGGGGTCTGACACGAAATGTTATAAATATTTCATTATTAGCTGTTTATGACAGTAAAGATATAAAAATATCTAAAAGCATCCCACGGTTGTTTACAATAACATTTATTATTTTGTTAACATAATTCAGCTTTTACTTTAAACTTATTACAACCTTTAGAAATGTAATGAACTAGTTACTTTATATGGCTATAGAACAAACTGTTCATACTTAAAAATATTTTCTACATTTTATTTCGGTTTGTTATAAAGGCTTTTTTTTTTTTTAAATATAAGTTACTCCTCTCTTAGTTTATATCGTTTCAACTACATGGTCATACCGCGACGGATCTGTTAGGGCATATTTAAGTGTGTGGCGGACTGCCAACCTTCTAGGTCTCATTCCAGTACCATTAGATCTTACTACGTCACTGCCCACAGAGACCTTGGTGCTAGGCAACTGTGTATTTGCTTCGACGTGTTCACAGAGGCCTTAGTTAGAGAACTGTATCTCTGCTTCTACGTGTGTCAGGTGCCGCCCAGTCTATCTAGTTTCATTATCTGTGGACAGATGACAGAGTATTCACTGTTGCTATTTGTTTTCATTTTCACTGTTGCTGTAGACCTGAGATGGAACATTGGGTGTTTGATTCAATAAACCGAATCCGGTGCTTACTTTGATGACAGGGAAATCACGAGAAGAAGAAGAAGAAGAAGAAGAAGAAGAAGAAGAAGAAGAGGAGGAGGAGGAGGAGGAGGAGGAGGAGGAAAAGTCAGTCGCATTGGTTGACGCACGGTGTTTGAAATTGGGACCTCCCCAGTGCAGGGTTAAAGACGTTACCGCCTGAGCCATCCCAAGTTGTATTTGCAAGCAAGTTCTAATTTTAGACACCGGAAAAGTACACAGTGTGTTTGGTGGCGTCAGATTTCATAAATATGGGCCTGTCCTACCCATACGATCAAGATGAACCACTACCTCGTTTGACTGATGATAAAGTCACGCTTTCGAATCTTTCCCGTAGGTACACGAAACTTTCTTTCAGCTCCATGGGCTTGAACCTACGACCGTGTATATACAAATGGGCGTTAAAGCCATTAACAATAACCTTAGACCTTTTTTCATGAAATGCCACTTCCTAGTGTCTAGTATTACGTAATTATTTAAAATATCATATATTGTAAAAATTCCTGTGAAGATCAAAGTTTATATCCTGGTGATTACTTTGCAGAAGGTTGTTCATCCCATGTTTTAAATGTCATAATTATATGACTGATTTAGTACTACAGGAAGATGATCCTGTGTGTGAGGCTCGCATTTGGGAGGTCTCGTGTTCGAAGCCATTGACCGCCCACTCCATTCGTGCATTTCACTTGTCTGTAAGCGAATGCGGGATGATCTCTTACCTACTTCTATTTCGTTTACATTATTTTATTTTCATTCTATTTCTTTCTTATCCTTGAGGTGTGTTTTTAGGTTTCGTAGCATATGGTAGTGCCGGACAGATAGCGCGGATGGTAGCTCCCAAGAAGTATTACTCCTGTGGAGAGCTGCCTGACTGGACGGATCATTCATTGACTTTTCTTTTAATAACACAAATAATAACTAAACAATCATGACGAACAATATACTTTTTCTAAAAGGAACATACACGAAAATAAACGAACGGTTTGATATTGCATGTATCTATACTAGATCCTCTCTAAGAAACAGTTTGTATAACTCCGCGCAATACATGTACTGCATATGCAATAGCTGCTCACGTTCTGTAAACTGATTGACTATTTTATATTTGCAAATAACAGTTAAAAATGCAGTGCATTGTAATAGTCATTAAACGCATTCATTAGTGCATTTTATAAGTGATACCATATGTATGGGAATGTTGTGTAAACCTCATCTTTAGGCAGTCCCCACAGATAACGCTCATAAGGATTTACATCTCAAGAAGTAACAGGTAGTCGATGATTGAATAAAAAAAACTGCAATGCAAGATAGGGATTTTTTTGGACTTATTTTCTCGACAATCCCTATCTGTAACTGTTGGATTATGTTTCTTTTTTTTAACATGTACTCGACCTGTTTATATTATTCTAATCTAAACTATATATCGTGAAATTACACCAGAGCATTTCTGCATAGTTTCAAGCTACTAGTCTACATGTACCTTACTCCATTCGAGTGAAACTTAACACAATAAACAGAGGATTTCATATAGTGTGCACCGTATAACCTATTTCCCTTTAGTACCATGGCTCTCCGTCGCGTAGTGTTGTCGTAGAATGAGGTTATTTGATCCCCTACCTGCTAAGCCAATTGCGTTATGCAAAACAAGCCATTTAGAACACTGAAATAGTTTCCCAACCTCTGTTCATAAGTTTCGGAACTTTAATACAACTAATGCCAGTATTTTACGCGTTTATAAGAATGTATTTTTTTAAACTAGGAAAGCTCTGAAGCAAAATGGCAATACTATTTATAGCATAGCTCTGTCCGAGAAGTGAGGTATGTTATCGGTTAGCTATATCTACCTTGAATGAACTTGCTGACGTAACGCTACGCAACAATGCAGAACGTGACAATAATTACTGTACTCTCACGGTATGCTGTTGTAGCCGATCAAGCATTAAACCCACCATTGTTACGTAACCTTGTGATGAAGAAACTGGTGTGGTTTCCGGATCATGCAGATATCTATTGAACTGTCGTGTTTATTATCGAGCCAGACTTCTTGGGGAAGAGACATGGCCACCAGGGTGAAGGTAAGCAGCCTCTATGTGTACAGTCTCCCCCATTAATGCCGTCATAAAGCAAGCAGTGTTACTCCCAGTGTTGTGTGGATGTGTGTTTGTTTACCTTGCGACTGTGTAAACACAGCTGTGTATGCACTGGCATCTTAGAATGTAGGCCGGCATTTATGTCATCAGCAGGTAGGAATCTGAATGTATTGAGTTTATACAGTGGTGGTGTCAAAAATGGAAAATAGCAAGAGAACAACTAAAACAAGAGGTTTACAGATGATTCAGAATACCCTTATGTCATACCAAGGGTTGTGTATTAACCAAGGAGTAATTCTGCATGTGCGCTTCATGTAGGAATTTATAGTTGAAGTATCTGCTAGGAGTCACCATCATGTATTAGCTGCAGTGGTGGCATGCTAATAGTTAATACTTGTATTGCAAATAATCTTAAGGTGACTACAAATGTCAAGACTCAGGCAAATATATCCAAAGCATAATTTATAAAATGAAGTTTTAGGTTTGCAATTACAGAACAAGTAAGTTATATGTGGTTTGCACTTGCGACGAGCTTATAAAGCCTTTATCGTTGTGTTAAAGATAACGACAGAAGGAATAGGAGAGAAGCTGAAATTGCCCAGTCACCTACTCGAATATCAGAGAAATAAACTCCTTATACATGAGATTAATAAAATCTGTACAATACATCCCTATGGAATATTCAAGTGGTAGAACCGCAAATGTCAGGACGCCACTGCTACAAATAAGTAACAGATACAAGACAACACAGCAACAAGGCTTTTAGAGCCAGTGCTGTTGTGACGGCATTAATGTGGGTGAGTGTACATATTAAGGGATCGTGAACTTGTTAAACACACATGCTCTGTTGGCAGTGCTTGTTATCAGCAGTTCGATTAAAACAATCTACGACTTTAAAGGCGTAGTGCTCCGCTCATTGTTTACTAAGTCTTTCATTCATTACTTTTTCCACCGTTTACTTGTCAAAGCTAGAAAAATTATTGCATCCGAACCAAAATTTTGACATTGTTATTTCACTATAAATACACTTTTTACGTTCTGAACCAAGTAGGACTTTATATAAAAATAAGGAAGATTTTCCATTTAAGAATTTTTTTGGGGATTAGAGGATTTTCTTAAAAATCTTCACGTCCTAAGCTTGAAAAATCCTTAGCTTAAATGCCAAATTTGGTACATTTGAGTATTTTCGTTTTTGAATTATAAAGTAAACACACACAACGTACCGTTTCCTAATATACTTTTCTGGTGTTTGATGGACTTTAAAATAAGAAAAATTTCAATATTCAATTTTTAATACAGTACAATTCTTCCTCTACCTGACATGTAGAAACCGGTATAGAAAATAAAAACGAATGTTCGCACCATTAAACATTTTAACTACATGTGTCCAGCATGTTTCAAGGCTGAAACACGAATATCTTCTGTACATTTCTCCTATCCTAAACTACTCCTTAAATGGAAAACACTTCCATAAAAACGCTACAATGATTTTGTTTAAGCATGCATTTCAGTTATGATAAGAATAAAGTGAATATCCTGAATCTTCTAAAAATAGCTTATAAAGAAGTTCTTTTCATTCTACTTGAATTTTACATACCTCCGTATACTGGGAAGACTTGGTAGACGAAAACTAATTGCAGAGTATATACTCGTACATATATACTCTGCAATATTGAATGACTAGGAACAATATGTATCAAATATTTTCATTCGTAGGGTCAACAATTCTCTAAAGTTTCCAGTTTATATGCATATATTTTCCTATATCCGTCATCTGCGAAGTATTTTGAAACTTTGTCACCTGTTATTTGATATTGGCATATGAAAGTTGTTTCCACATGTTAGGTGTAATTAAGTCTTTATTGGATATACTGAGGTCATTTTTAGTTATTTCTAGTCTAATAATATAACGGTTTTAGACCAATCACTTTTGATGTGAATAGTTTATCTGGATTTGTAAAGGATAAAGGTGAGTGATTCTTAACCATATTGTTTTTCATTGACACAAAGATTTCTGCACAATATGAGGACATGACACCAATGCCTGAACAGTTATAACGGCTTCTGTTGAAGAAACCAAGAATGCTCTACATTTTGGTGTATTGTTAATTCCTGCATAAATCGCCACAAGGTTTTCCCTAGTTACTTCCTAGAACGTGCAACATGCTCTTCTTTGAACGCATTCGTTATTGTTCAGAGTATCGCCTCCTGAATTTAGATTCTCTCCTTATATATGTCACAGTGTAAGACAGTTTAAGCAGAAATTTAAGTATCAACTGTCGAAATTTGGCAAACAACATTGTCATCTTCCATAATGTTTATGTTTTGTATTCTGTTTCTTTCTTAATTGTTTAACGCCACTTTAAGTTTTCTGTGATATCCTCACGGATACTGCAGGCTAACCTTAGTCAGTGTACGCCAGACAGATTACTCAGTTGTGTAGTCGCCTACCTGTAAAATCTGTTCCGTTGCTATTGAATTTTGGTGGAATATGGACATTTTATCGTGGAACTGCTGGAAGTTGAGTTTAGGATTAGTTATTGCGATGCTGGGCAGATTGTCTTAGTTGCGTAGTCGCCTTCCTAAACCATCTATTTTTATTTCTAATCTATATTCATGTGCTAATAAACTTTTGGTGTGCTACTGAATTTCCAATCCAGTATTTTCCTGACAACTCAGGAAGACTAGGGAGAAAAAATCAGTTTGACCGGTAAATGGAATTCGGGATTGTGAGTCAACCAGATAGCATCTGACCCACAACATTTGATTTGTTTTTCCCCGCGAATAACTAATTGCAATAATAGTTCGTATAACCGTCATCACTTCCAGCACCGTGACGCGTTGGATTAGAGCTTGCATAGGGTTGTGCATTTTCTAAGGGCTTCTGTCCACTCTATGCACTCGTGGGCACTCTCCAAACGTCTGAACATGTACTTGTATGTAGTAGAACAAAATATAAACACAAAAACTCAATCGCTCATGTTTGTTTTATCTTTTCTGATGTGCTAATCAATAATAATCATTACTCTTTGCACTTCCATTCTTCTTCTTGCAAAGGTGCCGCACGTTCTACTAAGATATTAGAATTCCTACCTCCATCTCTAACTTGACATTAATGTTTACCTCCTGAGTCGAGCTCTTAGGTTATGCCAGATATTTGGAAACTGTACATTACTGTAGTTAAAGTTTAACATAATTTAATTTGTTAACATACCTGTTGTATTCTCGCAGATTATTGGATGCCTTTTGCTGGTGCTGCTTGTACTTGGTTCGGTTTCCTGCCAAAGAAGGTAATAATTTCTCTGTTTATTTTGTTTTATGTTTTCATAACTACAGTGATTAATTATTACTAAATTACTTCTATTTTATCGTGTAATAAATTATAACTTTCTTAACAAGTGGTTTATACTGTAGCAATAAATAGTACTAATATTTATCTATACAAGAGAAATCATACTTTGAAGCAGATATCTGATATTAAAGTATCGAATAGGAAATACTGATTACCAGAAATAACCTTTTGGACTTTGAACACGGATATTTGTGATCGATAAACTTTACAAACATCGAACTGTACCAATGGAAAAAGAAACTCAAAACATTTTGGATATAGTATCACACTTGGCAACAATGGCCCATATTTACGTACAGAGTTGGACATCGTTGAAAGTTAACAACATGGCTGGTATGGACAAGGTGAGTGTTGTACTTTCTCGATTACCAAGTTAGTCAATTTGTAATTGTCAATCAATGACATTTTCGACCAACACTTGGTGTAGATCCATGAAGTGGGTCATCCATTTGTTAGTGGCACTCTGATTTATGATAATAAAGTTCATCTGTAAGAGACAATGTCATAGAGCTCAACACCAAGCTACTGAACAGATTGTTCCGCCCTTCTTCGTTAGCCTTCGCGTTCACCAGATCTGACACCTCTTAACCTTTTTGTAAGGCTCTGTTAAAAAAATTGTATACAAACCACCTACGTCCTTGATCTAAGAGCACACATCAAGAGTGCCAAAATATGCTAGGATGTACCTGGGTAGAAATGGACTACAGGCCAAAGGAGCTCACAAGGAACACCTGTAACAAATTTGTTAAGTTTCTCTTTTCATTGGTACTGGTTTTATGTTTCTAAGTTTTGTGGAACGCAAATTACACATACTCAAAACCCAAAAGGTTGCTGTTGCCTGTTTTGGTAATACTATATTGTAAAATTGTGTTTTCCTCCACAATGATACACTTTGTGGCGTTAATTTCGCTACTCCATGAAGGGAGTGACATTTCTTGTAACTACTGGGTGGCTCTGGTAACCAGCCCCTTGCTCAGAGTAGAGTAGTCGTCGTCACGCTTCCAGAGGGGAAAGCAGACAAACAGTCCACCCTATAGCGCTTCAAGTTTTGTTTAATTAGTGTGCTTCCACAGTATCAAAGATTTAGGGTATTTACAGAATAATTCGAACATCACTGTTATCTAGCTTTCAAAAGGTCTTTAAACTCTAATTTTAAATCTCCTTTCGGCCCTTCTGTATTATTTTTCTGGCATTCGAAATTTAAGGAAAATGTAAAATATCAACTATTATAGAGTCTTACCTACTTTTGTCACCACTGAAATTAAAATTAAGGGTCATAGTGGACAATCTTGTTTAACTACTTTTCCTCAAGGATAATTTCCTTTTCTGTATAATCTGTATACAGTCAGTTGCTATCATTTCATGTTTCAGGCGTCGACTTCATGTTCCGGTCCGTCACGTGCATCACCATCATGTTATCGCCGTTCCCCGTGGCGCTCATGGCACCTTCTATAGCCGTCACCATGAGAAAGGCTACTACAAAAAGACATACTCCAGACACTAACAACACCATTCCATTGTCTCTTGTGAAGTGTCTCAACAGCCATCTGCCAATCCACACTCGGCATTGACTTTTGTCAGAAGTGGACAAATATACATGCATAAACTCAGGTGTCAGTGTGTGAAGATCGGTGATATGTTGTTACATCAAGTTCTGTTAAAGTTAAAATATAATTTTATTTATTTTTAAAGCAAGTTTACTCCCAACCTTGTTTCTCATTTTAGTTGAGAATACCAACCTGTGCCCCTACAGATTGTGTTCATTTACTTTCTTGCCGAGGCAAGTTCTTAATGTTCAATGAACGCATGAAGAAATCTAGAAAGTGTAGAATAATCAAATTTGACCTTTTCAGTTTTTGATGAAAATAAATTTCGATTATTCCTGATTCAGAATACATATGGCTTATACAGCTGATTGAATGCCCAGTCCATTTAGACTTATTTCAATCAACTGTAAAAGACCATGGGGTACAGCAAACATGAGGAACACTGTTTATGGTTATCAGAAAGTGATGGAAGATTTCAGCACTTTAGCCTATTGTGGTTCTGGAAATCTTCAGGAGGCAGGGCTGCAGTGCTCGTCATTGAGATGTTTTCCTTAATGCCTAATTACACTTTCATTTATTTATAAACTAATTCAGCAAGAATTTGTCATTTTTCTTCATTGTATAAGTTCATTCTGGTACAAGTAGTTTTATTCAAAACAGAATGTGTCACTTAACTTAATTTTTACACATAGCCAAAAGCTTTGAGAGCTTTTCTTAGATATTTGGTTTTCTCGAGATCTTTCAAGCCGTAACAATTACCACCGTCACAAGGTTTCTCTGAGCAATGGAAAGAAAATCAAACATATCTTCCTGACTAACAAACTGAAAGTTGATGCAGTATTATTAGATATGGTAGGTGTTGTGTTGGAGTGTTTTGTTTCCCATTGTTTGATTGTTTGCATTATATCGTTTGCAGTTGGCCTAGTGCGATTATTTTTTGTCTTCATTGTAAATGTTATATATATTAACGAATAAAATTGTGATAATAAATACACTAATATTATTTCAATTGTGGCCTCCAGAGCAAAGAAGACTATCTCATTAGAAAGACTAAAAGTTAATACATCGACGTAATATATAATTTTCACGGGGGTCGCGTCTCAAGAAAAATTATCAGCTGTAAATTGTGAACATACTTCATACCCGTACCACGACCGAGTTAGGAGAGAAAGAGTCATCGCAGTTCATCGAAAGAGTTAGCCGGATCTTTTATACGAGAAAAGAATTCATCATACCGACCCTTCAAAGTGACGACGAGCAGAAGATTCCCTTCATACTGGTGACGGGAGATACCAGCCGGAAGAGACTCCTTCAAAGTGCTCTTTACAATGAAGCTGTAAAAACAACCCCCTCTCCTCCACTTACCTGGAAGGGCGTACCACCTGAAGTCTAGATAATTATGTACGTGCCCAACTGCTATGCACCCATGACAATTACCTATTTTATACCCTCCATCTTGGCTCACCTTATGCCAGCTTACACCAGGACCTAAATGAAAGCACTACTTACACCCCATAAAAGCAATACTACCGACATTATCAAGCTCGTCTACTAGGTCTCCAGGTTAGTGCCAGAGACAGTTACGGTGTCTTACAAACCCGCTTGAGCGTCACCCAACGAATCCAATCTTCCATGGGAAAAGAGGAGAGGCTCAAATGTTCGACACGACGTACATTGGTAACGTCAGAAGTACCACGAGTGCTAGGGGTTCGCAGCGTTCACAGCACAGCAACCGAAGTGGCCTGAACCTTCCCTCTCTAACATTTCTAGATATCATACACCAGTGGTCAACCTCTACCCTTAGAAATGCCTCTCTTAGGTTTCTATCCACATCAAACACCAAGTCAGAACAGTTCCACTCCATCGCCACCCACCCACCTGACCTTTGACCCTGAAACACATTAAGGAAATAGGGAACAGGATTTTCTTGAGTTGCAGACGATGGATGTTGTTTTGGAGATTAAAACTAATATTTTGCTATGAATCTGCTAGCTCGTCTATTTGAAAATAGAACTATCAAGTGAGTTTATTGATGAATTTCACGTTTGTACAAAACACAAATACGATAACAGTGAGACATCTGACTGAATTTGAAAGAAGGGAAATGTGTATTTTATTGAACAAGTGATAATTTATGATAGATGAAGTGAAAATAAGTGTACGTTATTTGCAGATGACCAAGTTATAATAGCATCTTCAGAAAATCATTTGCAAAAGGCAACTCATGAATGGTGTGAAGTAATAAAAGAATACAACTTAAAATTATCACGTCAGAAAAGAAAATCTATGGCTTCTCTTGGACCTTATCACAAGATAACAAAAATTATAATTGGAATAGAAATAATTGAACAAGTGAGCTGTTTTAAATATTTAGGAAGTTGATCACATATAGGCATAATATGGAAATAGAAAAGAAGTACAATAAATAGTTGTTTGAGAAATAAAAGAACTAGGGAAACAACATTATAATTTTGTAAAACAAACGCAACACCAACGTTGATTTATGGAACAGAATTATGGCCTTTAACAAAATTGGAGGGGAAACGGAAACACCCTAAATGTGGTTTCTGAGAAGAGACATTGGAGAAAGGTTAAGACACCAAAAGAGGAGTGAAGATATCAGAAAGGAATTAAACATTTTCAGATTAAATGACAAGATAAAGGCAAACAAGTAAGATTGGTTTCAAAATGTAACAAGAATGAACGAAGATAGATTTCTTAAAGTGATGTTAAATTATAAACGTTTAGATCATAGCATTGGAAGATATAAACAACGCTGGAGAGATCATCTGCCTTAAATTTCCATTAGAGAACGGAACAGTTAAACAGGCCCATGTCCTAAAGTTGATGATGATGGTGATGATGATGATGATGATGATGACGACGACGATGATGATGATGATGAAGCGATAATGTGTACTGCCATTACAGTATCTTGGAGAATAATACCTACTCAGTTAAAACATTCACATGAAGCGTTGCAGACCTTCCTCTTTAGGTTGTGCCCCCGATCTTTAGGGGCACCCAGACTGCCTTTAATAGTTTTATCAAAAAGGACATTTAATATTCAATACAACCATGGAAAATCGCTAGCAAGAAGCGCTGGAACAGATGTAGTTCTTTGATGACATACCCACAACGGAAGTGTACTCTGTAAGCATTTACTACCCTTTGTTGCTTAGAAGTGTGAAGCAAGCTTACCTCCAAGTGTGTGTGCTCCAAAAGCATTCACAATTGTATAGAGAAATTCATTAAAGCACGGTATTTAATTCAATACAGTTGTTATAAAAGCCGAACAAACTACGTATTAAGTACGACTAGCACATGTCTGAAAATGTACTTGATTAGCCAGTAAATTGTATTATTTTAGAATTTGGTCAGGTATAAGCATTAATCAATATTCTCCATTTTTAAGCCGTATTAGTAAGTAGGGACCCCATCATTTCTTTGCAGCGGTCTGCAAAACCTTAGCTACGCCACTGGTCAGAAAGGCAATTGTATTCTCTTACGAGTACAGTAGAATTCCGATAAGTCGATTCTCGATAACTCCACATTTCATATAAATCGAAGACCCTTTTATTTTTATTTTTTATAATTAAACTTGCTAATCATTTCTATAATTCACTATAGGTATAAACAGTATAAGTGAATTTTAATTTGTGTGTGTATACCTAATTCTCCCTCACAGCAACAAAAAGATTGACCGCGTATTGACTTTCGATATCTAGAACATTGTTACAAAATGCTGTTAATAATGTGGATACATAGCACACTTGCTGGAAGGTTTATTGCTGTATCCACACACGTGGTAAGCTACCAGTTATATGCTTCTGGCTACTTGTACCAACCTCACATTTCAGGCTTACCTACTGTTAGTGTTGTGTTGTGTTATCTTTGTCAAACGAGGGGAAAAAAGCTAACATTATTCCGTAAAACTAGACATTTCAGTAACTGTACAGTCTCTCAGCCCACATAAGGTCAAGTTATCAATGTTGGTCTTCATATCTTCACACCGTGATTGTCTAGATCTGACACTCAGTTCTTTACTTGTATCATTTTCAACAGCACTTGGTATTTTTAATTTGCAAAAATGTTATCTTTAGGGTCGTCACTAAGAAACCAACCATTAGAGGTAAGATACGGTTATCACGGGAAAAGATAAGGAAGGTGATGTGGAGTTAAGGAGGAGTTGATAGGGTGAAAGATATATAGGAGACAAGCCGGCCGACAGTGACGCGCAGATGTCCAAGTTTAATGATCCGTCACACCGGTGGGCTGTTCAAAGAAGACTTCTCTCTGGAGGAACAGGGGAGCACCCGATCCACTCCAGGCGCTCAGAGGAGGCAACCGTGTGGTAGAGCAAGCCTCTATGCCATTTGTTCGACATCGACCGACGTTATACAGCCATTAAGTCTATCTGAAACATTAAAGGGAAGCAAAATAATAGAAAATGAGGAAAAGAAAATTTTCGGTGCAACAGAAACCACACCAGCATTCGACTTGCCAGCAAGGAGCAGTCAAGAATGGGCGCCGTGGCCGGAAATAACCAAAGATCTATGCCGCAAATGTCATATTTAATACCGTCGAAGCATGCGGAAAAATTATCAAGTTAATGCAGATGCCAAATATTGGTACTATTAAAATTGTTTATCAATGCACATATGCTATATTCTACTATTATCAAAGATCTAATTGTTGAGTTTATCACCGTAGTTTACATTAAAGTTTCCATACTTAGTGCTATTTGTTATGTTGCAAATTACCATGTCACTGAGGAGCAACCTAGGCAGATAAAAAAGAAATATTAAAATCTCCAGTAACATGTTGAATGGATGTAACATTTGTCTGGTTTTCAGAATACTTCCAGAGGATTTTAAGCTTCTATTTTGAAGCATGCCGCTAGGTTGGTATTTATTCCTGATAACTTCGCCTCCGCTGTGATAATATGTTGGTTTATATGGTATTTCTGTATGAAAATGTAACATTTTAGGAACGTGCCATTCCAATACGATATATACGCTTCAGCAATGTTGTAAAGAAATGAATGCGATATGTTACGCCATCTCCTGTGGAACTCGTGTACTGTTTAAAGTGAAAGCGCTAACAAGTGCTTAAGCACCTTGCCGCGAGATGGTGCATCAGCCTAGGAGCAGAAATGCCTGCTGTAAGGTGTTAATCCACCAGGCGTCATACTTAAAACTGCAAAACTCCTTTTAGTTGTTTTTGAACTTTCACTGAAAACACATTAACAAAAGCACGCTCTCGCAACCATAAACATGGATTAATCAACACAAAAATGTTTAGCGGTGATAATGATAATGATGATGATGATGATGATAGTAATAATAACAACAATAATAACAATAATAATAATAACAACAACAACAATAATAATAAATTATAATTACTAATTATAATTATTAATAATAGTAATAATAATTATTATTCATTACAAACGTTCTTGTCTCATCTTCAGCATAAAGAGTTCTTGATTAGCTCGTGCAGTTCAACATCTTAAGAAAGAAAGAAAAAAGAATGAAAAAAGAAAGAAAATATAAAATCCTTGTTAACTCATTGCAAGAATAAGTGTGGTTGCTATATTGAAGCCCACTTATCTAGAAACTAAATCAATATGGAGAGTGATACTTCATTACTATGTTCTGACTTATGTTTACCTACATATACATAAAAGTAATAAAGGACAGTGCATGACATTAAAACGGGTTAACACTTCAACAATAATATGAAGTCATACGTGACACGTTCATAAGATGACCTTCTGTACATTAAGTTTCACAGATCCAGTTTATCAAAAAAGAACTTCTCATAGAAATAATTTAAAACTAAACTATACAGACCTCCTGAAATCTATACCTGCATTCTGACATGAGAAATGCAGAAACAACATCCAGCTATTTATATTCACAAGTTAGTTTTCCTATGTAATCGGTCCATCTAAAATAATTAAAAATGGATTCGAAGCTCTCCATGGTGATCAATATAGCTTAAATCCAGTATATTACTTCCGAAAGAACCATGTTACACAACTGCTTTAATACAACATCGATATTTAGATGAGCTTAATTTTTTATCTGTAGCAAACTTTTTATTTACTTTTTATTTTAGTTATTTGGTAATTAAGTACAGCGTCATCTAAGGATGCTACACGAAGAATTTAAAAAATATGCCAAATCCCAAACTACGGTTTAACAAATAAAATGTATCATTTGAATTTAGTAGAAATGTCCTCAGAAGTGCTTCTGATTCTGGATGACTTTTGCACAACTTAAAGGTAAGAGATAGACAAAATCTTATTACACAAAGAATATAGTGCTCTTTAACGTTCACAACTTTTGACAAATAATTTTTCATTCATTCTAAGATAGCGCTTGTTACTGACTTGAATTTACCAATATTTATTACTTTTGTCAAATGGGAAGTCATGTAAAGAAAACGGACTTTCAAGGTCATTACACAGAGACCAGATTTTAAATACGAAATTATTGTTTAAGCCTACTGTAATCCACTATTGCCATTGCAACTCCTTACAAGGAAACAATGTATGTAGTAAAACATTTTTATCTTGATCTAGAGTAACATGAAGTGCAATGAACGTTTGCAAAAATAGTTTGTACAATATTGAGTAGAGAAAATCATGTGAGTGCAACACATTAGACTATTCGTATAGTTTTGTTACGTAGGTAACACTTTCGATCATTGTATTGAATATTCAATCCAGTTATTTACCTGGTAACCATGAAAAAACTGCAGTTAAATTTGTCAGTGCACAGGTTTGCACCCACGAGCTTTCAGACAATGCAGACTGAAACATTCCCCTGGGTTCTGTAGCGTGTTTTCCAGTATCTTTCATGGTTTTCCAATTGTATAAAATGTAATAAAAATAATGAAAAAATTCAGGGTGTGCAGTGCGTACTTGTTCCGTCAATATTTGCTGCATATAAGTACATTTACTGGATACTATTTAAGGAAATAAGGAGTGGTCCAAATGTTTTCATTTGTGGTTTGTTTGTGTTGGGAAATTTCGTAAATATAATATTTGAATTATTGTATTCCTGAAATATGTTGAACATATATAGTTCCATATTTATTGGGCCTTTGGACATCGGTTTCGCTGTTCACAAACACACTGGTGCATTCTTCTGCTTTTTCTTAAACTGTTGTTTGGGTTTCGAGTATTTACATCCCATGGGATTCAGTAACAGATAATTTTACTTTATTGGGAATAGCCAATAAGATGCAGTTTATTCGGAAGAAATGTAACTTACAAACCACAAACAATAGAGAAAACCTTACTACACAAAACGGTTGATTTCTTTAAAACAAACATAATCAACCATGTCCAAGACATCCGTTGTTATTGGTTTAAATTTTTCAATATTGCATCGCTTTGAAGAACTATTAACGTTCAGATGTTTCTCGCGATGTTAGAGTGTAATTTCAAGGCCAATAATAGCGACCCCATTTTAAATAGCTGACTGGAGTAGAATACTTTCTCTGTCTATCATAAGAGAATGGTAGGCAAAGTAATAACAATAAAGGAACAATATTTGTTTTATGATACATCGCATTTGCGTATTTTATATTTTCTACATATGTTTATTATTATCAAGTAATGCATGCCAATAACTTTCATATAGATTGCAATATTAAGAGAAGACCTGATGTGTCACATTCACATGACTTTCTCTACCAGCTATCGTTCATTCATGGGCATACAAAATATTCTCGTGAAATCTTATTACTTTCTCTACTGCTTACCTACAGTTGAAAACACTGGGTATAACATACTTAAGTTCAACATCTTATAAGGATTTACAAGAAAATCGCCCACCTCAGACTACTTTTACATGCAATATTTTTCAAAATCTTTGATCTTTTAAAAAGTGTCTCTAAAGATTTTGATCACAAAGCCAATTTCTTATAGAAATTTACATCACAAGTAAAATGAATTATCCGGGAATATCTTGTAAAATCCACTTCATACGGAAGCAATTTTGTATACTTTTACATGACTTGCAGACGTTCAGTTCAGTTTCTTTCAGAATTTCGGCACGGTGTGCTCTTTTAAGATAAATGAAACGATATAACAGACTTCTCTTGATATCAAAACTATTTTGGAATTTAACTTTCTGATAATGATTGATTTCTAGAATATTAAAACGTCTGCACATTTTTTTTTTTAAATTTAATGCTGTACAAAATTTAATTTCTGTTTGCGAACTATATCAGTTACAAATATATGTTTTAATCTGAGTGAAAAGTTTTCAAATTGTCATCACGTAGTACTTTACATATGACGGCCCCTGCAGAGCAGCGGCAGTCCTGGAGCCGGGTTCGATCCCCAGTACCGGTGTGGGGATTTTTTCAGCCCTGGGAGACCTGATCCTGGGTGCACTCAGCCTCGTTAGATCCCGGTAAGGTCTGTTTCCGCTAGAGCTTTTAGTTTTAGTGATTTACATATACCTAATTATTCATAAGTTCTGCCACAATTAAAAACGCAGTTAACACAACAAAGAATGACACTATACAAATCATTTTCATATCATTTATTAATTATAATATAGGTACACAAAGAACAGACAGTTACTCAAAATGTCCTCTTTTGGAGGTCACACAACCTTTCAAACGCGCGTCCAACTATCTATAGCAGCATCTGTGATATTTATGTTCATATTCTGCACTGTTCGCTTCAAATCTCGTTTTAGAGCCTGCTTTACTCTCAATGATGTTCTATAGCTGGCAATCCGAAGGATTCAAATCTGGACTTTCCGATGACCAATCTTGATGCGCTATAAAATTGGGAACATTGTCCTTAAGTCACAATTGCACGTGTTTGGCCTTACGAGCTAGTGCAAAGTTTTATGATGAGAGTCTTGTGATATCGCAAAACGCTGCATTTTTCAACGAAACTCTGCACCAAAGTCTTACTACATAGAGTGACACTTGTCATACTCAAATGAAATGAGTATTGGGAAAGTTAATTTGGGAAGGAAACGTTCCAGGCCAAAGATTACGGCAGGCCAGGGCAACTCGCGGGATACCATGAGTGACCTTCGTTTTTTACCTACTAAACATACAGTTATCTGTGCAAGGCCATGAGGAGTCTGCGCTCAGTGAGCACCAGTTGCTGAGCACCGGCTTAAGCTATTGCCTTCACATTTTACAAATTATTATGTGGAGTAAAAAGCACCTGAAAAAAATCTCTCGTTCAGCTGTCCGTGTCTTAACGAGCTCGGCCACCTGCTTGCTCATGCAATGTGGTAAGCATCTCTCATTTATGAGGTAGTAGGGAATGTAAACTCAAGCTCAAGTACTTCAGAAGAAAGCACAACTTTGCAAGGCTTTGCTCATTGCTGGACATTAAAATTTGGAACGCGTCAACAAAACAACATAGACGAGCCAGAATAGAAAGAGCCCTAAATCAGCAACCGTAAACGCGATGATTCCCATTCAGTGACAGTATGGGAAACTTTCTAAAGGCAAATTGTCATTGGTGACTGTGATCGCTGAAGGTCACGATTTTGGATGTGTTCAAACTTCCGACCGGAAGGAAGCAGAGGTATAAAACCAGTGAAACCGTGTCCATCAAGTACACAATAGCAGAAATGAAGACTTCGACAGAGGTAGGTAGGTCCTTGTAGAAGCGTTTACTCCTTTCCTGTCTCTTATCAGATGCATGTTAAACTCAGCGTGAAGCAAGGCAATTAATGGAACCTGCCTCACCGAGTGGTCGCATAGCAATTCATGTGTTACACAAGTTAAACGTCTTATTTGCATTTCAGCTGGCCTTGCTTCTTCTTCTGACAATGTGCGTGCTGACTTCTCAGACGTTCTTCCCAAAGAAAACGTGAGTACTTCATTAATCACTCGGTTTGGGAATGTGTTGGTGATTTAATGGACCCATTCAAGCAAGATGGCTTCCTGGTGACGTGTGAGGCTTGCACTCTGAGATCCTGGGTTTGAGTTCCAACCGTCCACTAGGATCTTGGGGTTTTCAAGGTTTTCCCTGGACGTTAGGCAAATATTTGGGTGATTTCTGTTCACCAATATCATCTTCACATAATTTCTCTTTTATTCCATTTTCTTCTCATCTCTGCCAAAGATGTGTGCTAGCTCAACTGAAGGAGTACCCCGTGTACACTAGAGAGCTGCCTGGTTGACGGGTCGTTTATCGTCCTCTCTAGGCACCGCAGCAGTGACAAGGGCCTTCCTTGGTTCCGTCACCTCATCCATTCCTTCCGGCAGTTGGTAGCCACATAGATCTATGTAGGTTACAATATGCGAAGTGTCCCTCTCTGTTGTATAATCTATAATAGATGTACGTCAAGCTTATGTCGGTAAAAAACTACCACATTCTACAATTACACACACAAGAGGAGCTTTTTCTAAAATGTTTTTCTTTTCCTTCTTTTTTGGTTCTTCCTTTTTTGTATTAATGGGGTCCCAAAATATGTATTTCCGGTGAAATTTCGGTATCGAATTTTTGGGTGAAATACAATACTTCCCCTATTTACTTCATATAGCAGAAACATTAAAAAGTTTTCAATAAGTTCTGTGTTCCCTGTGATAAGTAGGAAGAAAATTGCGGTGCAGGTGTATTTGCCATTCTGTGAAGTATCTCTAAGAACCAGCCGTCCTGGGGGCCATCTTTGGCTCTCACAAAATCACTGCAAGATATAAATTGCGCTTCAGCTCAATTGCTTGGAGATACCTACGTGCTGTTAGCTCTGTGTTATCCCACCAATGGTTATTTAGAAACGATTTTCCAGTCACAAAAATGCTGACCGCACTGCCACCTATATCATTTTAATATGGTGAAGGTAGAAAGTGAAACGTGCAAATACCAATATCTCGCACCCGGATGTGAACCCTGGATCATCTCTGACCTTTGTCTCGTGTCATTTGAGCTCGTAAATCCTCGGCGACTACGAAGTGAAGGCAAAGTAAACATATTTGCAGGTAAGAGGTGGGGATAATGAGATAATGCGGCTCTTTCCTACCTACATCGGACGAGGAAGAGTGTGCTCTCAGAGAAATTTAGGCGTGTTCGTATGCAAAACAAGTATCTGCTGCAAGAATACTTGTGGGCTTCCGATAACATTTCCGGACATTATATTAATACAGTTTCATAAAGAATGTCGATTTTAAATTTAACATTTTTTGTACAGTCTGTGTGTGTGTGTGTGTGTGTGTGTGTGTGTGTGTGTGTGTGTGTGTGTGCGTGCGCGCGCGCGCGCGCATTATTTCACAAACTTGATATTTAAGTTCAGCACTTTCCAAGAATGCAACACGAAAATTCCCCACCCTAAATTATCCTTTTCATTGAGAACTTTGGAAATTATAGATTTTCTCAAAAATACATATACAAATTCTATTGGATATATTTAAGATGTTTTCATGATAAATTAAATGTATATCTTAATTTTCTAGGAATAGCCTCTACATTATAGAATATTTTAAAACAAATGGTCATCGTAAGAGAGACACAAAATTTTTCTTTACGAAAATATAAGTCTCGTTAGAATCACAGAATCTGTCAAATACTTTTTTGAGTTACATTTTTGAGATATTCCTTCTTATAGGCTTGAATTTTCAAATGTTAAGTTGTTGTTTATTACAACCTCCACCTTTTCTTGTTTTCCTGGTCATGCAAAGAGAATTAAATTTAATAGTCATGACATACAACTCCTCAAAATATTGACTGTCGCTTTAAGTCTACTGAATCCCCAAATTCCCTCTGTACCTAGAGAGGCTTATCTCGATTCACATGAAGTAGATAGAAGAATACTTTATTTAATGCGCCGGAAAAGTCCTGTAAAAGTGACACGTGAAATTCTTTACATGTGCATTGATTGCGGATGCCAAAGAGGACAAACAAAACAAGGAGTTGTTACTCTCAGGGGGTATAGCTCAGTGGAAGAGCATTCGACTGCAGATCGAGAGGTCCCTGGTTCAAACCCGGGTGCCCCCTTCATAATTTTATTCCAACATGATACATAGTAAATACACATGACACTTTGAGTTTCACTTACTGTTATTCACAGGGGGTATAGCTCAGTGGAAGAGCATTCGACTGCAGATCGAGAGGTCCCTGGTTCAAACCCGGGTGCCCCCTTCATAATTTTATTCCAACATGATACATAGTAAATACACATGACACTCTGAGTTTCACTTACTGTTATTCACACGGGGTATAGCTCAGTGGAAGAGCATTCGACTGCAGATTGAGAGGTCCCTGGTTCAAACCCGGGTGCCCCCTCCATAATTTTATTGACATGATACATAGTAAATATACATGACACTGTGAGTTTCACTTACTGTTATTCACAGGGGGTATAGCTCAGTGGTAGAGCATTCGACTGCAGATCGAGAGGTCCCTGGTTCAAACCCGGGTGCCCCCTTCATAATTTTATTGACATGATACATAGTAAATATACGTGACACTATTAGTTTCACTTATTGTTATTCACAGGGGGTATAGCTCAGTGGTAGAGCATTCGACTGCAGATCGAGAGGTCCCTGGTTCAAACCCGGGTGCCCCCTTCATAATTTTATTGACATGATACATAGTAAATATACATGACACTCTTCATTTCACTTACTGTTATTCACAAGGGGTATAGCTCAGTGGTAGAGCATTCGACTGCAGATCGAGAGGTCCCTGGTTCAAACCCGGGTGCCCCCTTCATAATTTTATTGACTTGATACATAGTAAATATACATGACACTCTTAATTTCACTTACTGTTATTCACAGGGGGTATAGCTCAGTGGTAGAGCATTCGACTGCAGATCGAGAGGTCCCTGCTTCAAACCCGGGTGCCCCCTTCATAATTTTATTGACATGATACATAGTAAATATACATGACACCCTTAGTTTCACTTACTATTATTCACAGGGGGTATAGGTCAGTGGTAGAGCATTCGACTGCAGATCGAGAGGTCCCTGGTTCAAACCCAGGTGCCCCCTTCTTAATTTTATTGACATGATACATAGTAAATATACATGACACTGTGAGTTTCACTTACTGTTATTCACAGAGGACATAGCTCAGTGGTAGAGCATTCGACTGCAGATCGAGAGGTCCCTGGTTCAAACCCGGGTGCCCCTTCACAATTTTATTGACATGATACATAGTAAATAGACATGACACTGTGAGTTTCACTTACTGTTATTCACAGGGGGTATAGCTCAGTATTAGAGCATTCGACTGCAGATCGAGAGGTCCCTGGTTCAAACCCGGGTGCCCCCTTCATAATTTTATTGACATGATACATAGTAAATAGACATGACACTGTGAGTTTCACTTACTGCTATTCACAGGGGGTATAGCTCAGTGGTAGAGCATTCGACTGCAGATCGAGAGGTCCCTGGTTCAAACCCGGGTGCCCCTTCACAATTTTATTGACATGATACATAGTAAATACACATAACACTGTGAGTTTCACTTGCTGTTATTCACAGGGGGTATAGCTCAGTGAAAGAGCATTCGACTGCAGATCGAGAGGTCTCTGGTTCAAACCCGGGTGCCCCCTTCACAATTTTATTGACATGATACATAGTAAATACACATAACACTGTGAGTTTCACTTGCTGTTATTCACAGGGGGTATGGCTCAGTAGTAGAGCATTCGACTGCAGACCGAAAGGTCCCTGCTTCAGACCCGTGTGTCCACTTTATAATTTTACTCACATGATACATTAGTAAATAGACATGACACTCTGAGTTTCATTTGCTGTTATTTACAGGGGGCTTCGACCATTTTAGAGGTTTGTTTTTTTCAAGACACATAGATATAACAGATGCACAGTTCCTCTATTCCCATTTTACCTATAAGGTTGTATATAAGAAGGCATTTCTGTGAAATTTTATCTCGATTAAGTGAGGTAGATGGAAGAGTAACATTTTTTAAGAACACTGTTGAAAAATGGGTAGAGATGTAACATGAGATTTTTATTTCATCAACTTGTATGTAACGTGCGATGTTGGGTTTCTCTAGAAATGGTTGCTTCTGGTTTGTTGATGATTTATGTTTTAATGTTGCTGTGTAGGTTAGCCGTACATCACGTGCACCTGGAGTCGACTGGTGGCGAGTGGCGACAGTTGCCTGCATGGCGTGAGGAGTGGCAACAAGGGAGTGACGGGGAGTGGCAGAAACAAGACGAACAAGAGGAGTGGGTGAATGCGCGAGTTCCAGACCCAACTTTACCTCCACGACACTGGAATACTCATGGCAACACTGCTTCTAAATATCACTGAGTTAAATAAAAGCTTTTACATTTTTTATAAGTCATCGTGTTTTATTGCAACATGCCTATCCCAATGCTTTTCATTTCCTAGATAGCGTGGTAATTTAGATTAGGGTGAAGATTTTAGTGAAATAATGCAACTGAAGGGGAAACCTCGTACACCACGACTTAGGGAGACCCCTAGAAGTAAAGGAACCTCAGCAGGCTATAGGTAGACAGGCCACAGAGACGCGCAGAAGTTTCTTACTTTCCAGCGCCGCTCAGAGTAGGTGTTAAACAAACCATACACCCAGGCAGCTCTCTAGTGCCCATGGGAAGTACTCTTTCCTTGGAGCAAACATCAGCGCCATCTGCCAGCACTATTTCACACTGCGAAACGTCACAAAGAAACGAAAGGAAGGTAAGTCGTCACAAAGTGAAACCATTGCAAAATTCCCTCACCGAAGAAAACCCCAATGTCAGGGACGTCGGTAATTGAACGCGGGATTTTTCGAATTAGAGCTTCACACGTTACCGCTGAGCCAACACGCACACACACGTAACTCCACCAATTGCCCACCCCCACTATATGTACCTTAGGGTGGATCTCCAACACCAGCTCTGTCCATGACTTTTGTAACACATTTAGATATCTGATTTCCTTTCCAATAATAGGACACGCTCTTCAAAACATCCGTTTTCTAAGGAATTTACAGAACTATCTATTTCAAAAAGAGATAACTACTATCTTCGTCTTAATACGTTCACAACATTAGAGTACATAACAGTATTACATATAATAAAGTGGAAGTGGAAATATAATTGTTTTTAATATCCATATTTTGGATAAACTAAAATAGCTCATATGATTTCTGAATTTGTGATAGAGTTGTGTATAATACCATCCAATATGGTCTTGGATTCTTCGTTGTTTTCCTGGTAGGTAGGCGAATGCTGGGATGGTTTCTCATACACCATGATAATCACTAATAACAATACAAGCCTAAGTTGCCATGAGTCACTGAAATGTTAAGATGAAAGTTCCCGTGCAACTACGGTCAGAATTTTATAACCTGAGCCCAATTTTAAGTGCTACAGACTGTCGAAAATCGATAGCGGTAAAACACTTCCGAAAAACTTATAAGGCACGGAAGATACACAAGGAAAAACACGAATTTTAGATATATCTGCATGCTGTTTTATCACCTTCAGTTCCAATTACTTCATAGTTAACCCAACAATGTTCCTTCATATACATAAGTGATCAAATCTTAGTTTGTTAATCTCATCTGAAACACAATTTTTACGCTGTGACTTCCTAATTTCTAAGAATTTGTTTTGCCTTTTTGCTTTCTATACCACGTATAGTAAGTTAAGGAAGTATTATATTCCACCCAAAAATTTGATGCCGAGATTTCGAGATTTCACCGGAAATATATGTTTTGAGTCCCCCTGAAAAAAAACAGCATTTTTGAAAAAAGCTCTGTGTGTATGTGTCTGTGTGCCAGGCTGTGGACAGCATAACTTTAAAAAAAAAAAAAAAAAAGTCTTCCGAGGGTGTCACATAAACATTTTCAAAACAATCCTGCAAACTATTGTTACATTAAAAATGTTTCGAAAATTTTGATTTTCTCGTAAATTGCTATACGATTTTAATTAATTTATGATAAAATAAAAAAAAAACCTAGCGCTACAGTCCAGGAAGGGCCTTGGCTTGCTGCCCAGCCGCTGCGTCTCCCATCTATGCCCACTGTCATTGGTGGGGTGCAGTACTGGAGGGTGGGACGTCCCTCCGGGAGCTAACGAGGCTGAGTGTACCCCGTGCCAGACCTCCCATGCTGGTACCGAGCATTGAACCCGGGTCCTCCGCGCCAAAGGCAGGAGCGCTACGGAGGCGGTCGTATATAAGCTATAGCCTTTAAAATAGTAGGCTTTCAAAAACGAGAACACAAATTGACTTTATCAGAATGTTATTTACATTATTAACACTAAAAAGAGATACCAATTAAATGTTATAAAACTATGGCATTACTCATTATATCTTATGGGGCCAAGTCCGTGACCTTGAAGAGAAATGACATAAGAATAATTGAAACGGCTGAAATGAAATTGTTTAGGTACGTAAATGGCTCTAGTCTTAAATATCATATTAACAGTGAAACAATAAGAAAGCAACAAAACATATTTAATTTAAACGACAAAATCAGGGAGTAGACATAAGATGAATATAAATGAACCAATTTGCGTTAGTAAGTCTATTCATTAAAGGTAGGCCTACTATACTTCAAATGACAGTTGTTCGACTTCGCTTCTTCAGTTAAAATATGAATAACCTCACTGGAATATTCGTAAAATATTTTGTCTGGCATTTTTAATGGACCGCTAATTGGTTTTATTGCACATGGGTACTTTAGACGTTCAGGAACGTAAGAAAAGAAGGAGCCAAAGCAATAATGTCACCGCCAAGAGGTAACAATCCGGCATGAGTGCAATAGCCATAAATAGGGCCCGGATTTTTAGGTTCTTAAAATTGACTTTTTAGTTATTTTTGCATCTTAAAAAAGTTTTTTTTAGTTCTTTAACCTCCTGAATTAGTTTTTATATTATTATTGTTTAGTAATTTTATTATTAATTGTCCTCTTTTTATAGCAATGTTGCTGATATGACCTGTAGATCCTTTGTGCACCTCAAAATGCGATTTTTGGTCAGAGGGCACCAGGAAAATACGAAAATAAAATTATAGTTTATACGCTATGTGAATTATAACAGGTGTTTAATCCTTACCTGCATTCCGGCATTCGAGAACAGGTCGTACAGGTTCTCCTGTACGGTACGTTTATCTGCATAGCACCTAGCCGCTTAATGCAACTTTATCTGTGCAGTATAGAAGGTGTTCATATTTTTTCAAGCTTTATTGTCTGTGGGCATGGTTTATTTCGCTTTTGGCACATTTGGCAAAATGTTACTTTGCCATCTGTGGTGAAGTTCGGATCGTTACCTATCCACTGGCGAATCAACCACCTTTGAGATGAGCTGACTTTAGGCATGACACTGGCTCCTTAAATTACCTGCCTAATCTAAGGAAAATTGACTTCTAACGACCCCGCATTCCTTGCTTGCAACAATACAGAGCTTGGTCCCACACAGCTAAATACAAGTCAGTTGCCTCTTGCATTGTTGTCATTGCTCCTCTAAGCATACATAAGCGAAAAGACGTAGCAAAGATGTAACAGTCGAAGTCCATTCATAATTTCATACACATTTCATTTTCCCATTTTAAAATAAAGTTGTTTGTTTTCATTTTAAAATAAATAGAAGATTTAGCCTCTTTTAGGTTTTAAAGTCTCATTTAGCCATTTTTAGGTTTTATAAGATTCAAGCATTTGGCTTCGATGATCATGAAACAGATAATTAAATTAAACCACTGCAGTTAACTATCAAGGAATAAAATAGTTAAAAAACTAAGAATCCGGGTCCTAGTCATAAATATCCATTCCATACTCACCTTGGCGACATACAGAAGTCACGAAAATATCCCAGTCATGTTGGTCGGCTTATAGAATTTGAACCCGGGATTGCTGAATGCGAATCACATTACCCCCTGAGTCATCCTGCTCGGTTGTAGAAAGTAATGTGAATGTATTACACCAGTTTCATTCTTTCTTTTCTCTTTTCCGTTGCTATTCTAATTATGCAGTTACACTTGACATACTGCATTAAGTGTTTTGAATAAATTATGTCATAAGCAGTTTATGATCTGGTTCCTGAGTACCAGGGTGTACCCAGACCTTGATGATCTGGTTCCTGAGGACCAGGACCTTGATGATCTGGTTCCGAGAGAAAGCACGGGAACTGTCAGCCCCTGTTTCAACATCCCCATGCGCTTGCGCTCTGAAGAAAGCCGGAGAATGGGCGAGAAAGTCGCTAGCTATCATTTGTATGATAATGAAGTGTGCAGATTTTTTTCTCCCCATTAGTGCGAACAGATGGAGCACATGTTTGACAGCGAGGCAATTAGCTCGTGCTCTTGATTCAAGGGCGGCACCTGTTCTGGTATTTGCTTCCCCTAAGCTATCCTCCGACTACAAAGTGGCCTGTCACTGCTTGCACGTGCCATGTCTTTCTTTTGTTTGTTACGTCCTTTATTAAAATGCCCCGGCGGCAAGCAGATTGATTTAAAATGCCGTCCATTTGGAATGAAGTGTCGCTATAAAGCATGTTTGATTTATATATTTAATTTTTATGCAGCGCCGTGGCCGAGTGCTTAGACGTTTGCCTCTCTACAAGGCAGATTCGGCTTCGATCCCAGGTGTGCCACGTGGGCTTTTTACTGGGCAGATTCTATATGATAGAATCGCAGTATAGAATACTTTTGTAAATATACAACATTATGTTGTATAGAAATGAGATAAAAAAATCTGGTGTGTTGCACTCACATGACTTTCTCTACTCTTGTACTAACCACTCTTGCAAACTCTTATTACTTTCTCTACTACATATAGTAAACTAGCATTCGCTACCATCATGTATCGTTATTTTTAATACTGTTTTATACGTAAGATGAAACCTTGAATCCAATATCCGCATTTACCTTGGCGACTAGAGGAACCACCAAAAAAGAACCAGGTTCTCGGGATTTTGACCTACGACCTCCAAAATGCGTTTTCGCCTGAACCATTTCACTTGCATGGCTTTTAAACCATAAGAATAGATATATATAAAAACTTAATTTGCGAAATCTGTATACACCTTGAAATTAACCCATCATTTATGTTAAATATTTTTTTGTGGTAGTGCCAAATATTAGTTGCGTAATGTTTGACTTCCCCGAAGTTGAACCGTATTGTGCATCTGTAAATAATCTTTAAAATTATGCGAGTGTTTTCTTCCGCATGGATTTATTAATAATACTATCAATTGAGTCTACAGTTATGTTTTGTTCTCTTTTTTATTTTCTGTACTATGTATAAGTATAGTGGAAGTATTGTATTCGACCCAAATTTTGATGTCGAGATTTCAGCGAAATATATGCTTTGAGGCTCCCTAAATCCAAACAAAAAGCATTTTAAGAAAACAGCTCCGCGCGGGCTTGTTTGTGCCTGTGTGTGTGTGTGTGTGTGTGTGTGTGTGTGTGTGTGTGTGTGTGTGTGTGTGTGTGTGTGTGTGTGTGTGTGTGTGTGTGTGTGTGTGTGTTCAGCCGCGAGCAAACTCAAAACGGAAAGTCGGTTTGATATTTAAGTTTAACATCTTTCAAGGATACGACAGAGATTTCAGAGAATATTCCTCAACCCTAAACTACCGTTTACATGGAACATTTTTCGAAAATTTTTATTTTCTGAAGAATGGCTCTAATGATTTTGACTAAAACATCTAAGTTTAAGATATTTGTGCCAAATAAAATGTATTTTTTTAATTTTCTGGCAATAGTCCACGTAGTTCTGCTTACTCTTGATGGATTTTGCATAACTGGTGAACTGTAAGAGATAGACCAAACCTTGGCACACAAAAAATATAGATCTCGTTAAAACACACAACTTACATCCAATGTATTGCTTTGTGGAATGAACCATTTCCGAGATATTCCTTGTTATTTATCTGAATTTTCCAATATTTATACTTTTCTCGAATGGGAGGTCGTTATTCAATTTTATGTCGTTTGGCCATGCAAAGAGAATGGAATTTAAAGCCATCGCATTGCGATCAGATTTAAAAGACCTGAGTATCGGTTAAAGGCTACTGTATTCCCATAATGCCCTTGTACCTACAAGAAAATCAGCAATAAGATAAAATAGGTAAATGTTGATCTCGATGAACATGAAGTAGAAAGAGAAATAAGCTTTTGGAAGAATCGTTCGCACAAGAGTGAGTAAGGAAAGTCATGTGAGAGCAATATATTAGATTTTTGTGTATACAATTGTATTCATATGGGGATTACATAACATATGGGGGGAATATGTAAGATTGTAATGGATGGAGAAAGTGATGTGATATGAGAACACATTTTTTATAAACTTATAAGTGTATCATTTCCTTCCTTCTTTCTTTCTTTCTTTATACTACAACAACAGTTTTAACATGTCAATGAACAAGACCAGTTATCAGTTATTGCATAACAGGTAATGAGTTTACTGAAACGTGAGTAGTTGCAATACGGTGCGCCAGCTCATTATGCGGTGCGGTTACACTAACCGCAACCTGTTGCACAACAAGGAAATAACAGCTAAAGTAATTCACGAACGTTCTTCCTCTGTTCGATTCTCTTCCCGTCATGTCTTGCTGTTGCTGGTATATGAGAAAATAGAAAACAAACAAACACTTTTATAATAACCAAGTCCAAACATCACTTATACGGAGAATTATAGAAGCATTCACACTCTCATTCATGTTTCCAGACTGTAGAGAGAACAGGAATTGAACCTGATGACTAATTTCCTAAGCGTTATTCATTGAGATACGTATAATGGAAATAATTGCTATGTTGTAAACTCTATCATCATAAATATGGCAGTTAACACTGATCCACTAACGCTAATCCTGACGTCAACAAACACACTGCGCCCATCCTGCAGTAGTCCGCCGTCATTGGCGCCACCTATCCCATAATATTGATATTCAATTCAAAATGTAAAACTAAACACAATTTTCAACTCCAAATTATGTGCGCACACACAGACGTTTCATCACACAAAAACCAAAGATACCGTAATTATTCACGGAAATAAATAAATAAATAAATTATTAAAGAAATTATGAATGTACAAATAATCGTAATCAATAATGCATTGTAACAAATGGCAACAAAGTACAATTATTTTTTCTGTCACTTTATTTTTCTTCAAAAACTGAAGCACAAAGCACAGTTCCTTTTACCGTTATTAACACAATCTTCGTGGTCCTGTCTTCTCGTAACATTTATACACGTTTCTGTCTTTCTACAGTGTCTGTCTCACAAACAGCTTGCTTTGAAGATACAGTCACTCAACACCCACTAAAATTGCTTCACTTCAAAGTTAACTGCCACATGGCGTTAAATGGCGGAATGAGTGGCTTGTGAAACCGAAGTAGCGGAGAAAACACCTAGGCGCAGCTTCGTCCACTACCAATACCACATGCGGGTCCCTGGGATAGAACCCGGGCCGCCTTGGTGATAGGTAAACGGTCTAACCACTCGGTCTAACCACTCAGTTCAGAAGAAAATAAAGTGACAGAAAAAGTAACTGGTTCGACTCGTCATTTGTCACAGTATCTTCACATAACTTATTTTTCTGGATGAACCAAATAACCAAGTTAAGTGTCCCATGAAAGTTAGTGCCTTTACTTTTGGAACATTTCGAAGCGTTAACAATGAGGAAGTAGGTACACCGAGCGTTGCATTGTATTTATATGAGCTTGTTTTGACTTGCTACTCCCTCTGCACTAATGACCATGACAACTCGCGTAATAAACAAATTGGTTCCTGTGGTGTACTGAACCTGTGTTACTTGGGTGTCAGTTTTGCTGCCTGATCATCAGTCAGTATCCACTGCCTCTAGTGCACCATGTGCTAACAACAATACCTACAAGAACATTAAGGCTGTAATTAAACAATTACTACAGTTGCACAGCAAATATTTAGCATAAGGACACACAAAATGTATAAAAGAAATGATTGTGTTATGGAAAATAATCCGTTGAGAGGAATAATTCGGAAACAGTGTGAGACAGTCTTTCTCATGTCGGTTTACTTTACAATGCAATAGAGTAGAAAGTCTGCCAACATGCAAGCTACCAATCAGATAACGATCAGTTTGTGCAAATAAACGCTCCATTAATCATTAGTATGCAGAGAATGAAAACTCTACAGCGCTTGCGCATCGCGTCTGCACTATGTGGATCAAGATAACGCCTGCCAACAAAAACCTAACCTGGCAGCATGCTGAGATCTAGTGGACCTGTTATCAAATTGGCAATGATTAATTATTTCAATTCCATCACACTCGTGACTTTATCTGCGTCACAGAGTGAGAGTGCCTTTGGTTTAGTTGTTCAATAAAGATATTCACTTCATTGTTGAACCGTCGTCGCCACAGGAGCATTTAATCTAGTCCTGAATAATGAAGGGCTCCATTGTTAAAGTAACGCATTATACGTTAAAGAAATGGTGCACATTATATTTTGTGTGTTTCTTTTTCTTCCCTCCGCAACTTATTTACAATATCAAGACGTTACTTACTTTTGTATAAACTATTCTTAAAAACACTTCTCTTCCATCTGCTTCATATTGCCAAAATAGACATTTGGTTTTATTAGGTTTCTGGTACATTCAATGAGAAGTAGAGATAGTCAACTTTTAAGAGCTGGTTACTATGTGATGGCGTTGGCGTTCCATTCTCTTTGCATATTGAGGACATAAAAAAGAAATAACGACTTTCTGTTTTACAAAAGTATACGTATCGGAAGATTCAAACAAATACATCTCGAAAATGGTTCACTTCTCAAAAAAAATGTATTTAACAGAAATTCTGGGTTTTAACGAGATGTTCATCGTTTGTGGAGATTTTTGCTCTTTCTTATGGTTCCACAGTAATGCAAAAGTGATTCAGGATAAGAGGATTGCTGAGAATATTCACAGAATATTTAAGATGTGTGTTTCATTTTTCATGAAAATGTCTTAAATATATGGTATTTTCATCAAGGTCATGGCTATGTTTGATAAAATCAAAAATTTTGAAGAATGTTACATGAAGGGATTTTCTTAAAGCCTTGGAAGAACGTTACCAAGTTTCGTATTTAACCGACTTTTCGTTTTGAATTATGATTTTCACAAACGGTTACACAGATAGCTAAGAAAGTTAGGTAGTAATGAAAATACAAATCTGATGTGTTGCACTCAAATGACTTTCTTCATTCTTATACAAAAAATTAGGTGTTACAAACAACTATTCTTCTATTTACGTCATATCAATAGAAATAAACACTAACATTAATTATTTTATTACCTACTAATTTTCTTGTAGGTGCAAGGGGAATATGGCAATACAGCAGGTTTTAAGATAGTAAAATGCTTCAAAATTGTTTGCTATGTGATGCCTTTGAGCCTCTGTTTTATTTGTATGGTAGGAAGAAAAAATAATAAATAGCGACTTCCAATTTGAGAAAAAATATGAATATTGCATAATTTAGACAAATAACAAGGAGCAGCTCACAATTGTGATTCGCTCTATAAAGGGAAAAAAAAAAAAAAAAAAAAAAAAAAAAAAAAAAAAAAAAAAAAAAAAAGCGCATCAGATATAAATTGCGTTTAAACCATATGTACATTTTTTGTGTCGTAAGAGTTTGTCTATCTCTCAGGTTTACTCTTAGGTTTACCAGATATGTAAAAGTTTCCCAGCCTGCAGAGATCTTCCGGGAGTAATCCGAGAAAATTGAAAATATACATTTCATTTGTCAAAAAAGTACCTTAGACATATGTAATTTAAATGAAAATACTTAATTATGTAATTTAACCGACTTTTTCGTTTTTGAGTTATGCTGTTCACAGCCATTTTATATTCAGGGCCCCCCAAAACATGCATATCCGGCGAAATGTCGATATCGAATTTTTAGGTGGACTGCATTGCTTCCCCTATTTACTATAGTTAGTAGTGGAAGTAACGAAGGTGCATATCTGATTGTTCATGATATTTTTCTGAACGTGCAAGATTGAACGAAGTACGTTTCATGCGAAGTTCGCATCCCGGTGAGACCCCGTAATGGGTCGTTACGAGAGATTATAACACTGTGGAGTGCTGCGGACAATGAACGTCCTTGTAAGGCCAGCGCCAGCGTCACGCTCGGACACACAGATGTCTGGACCATGTTCTTGAGGAGAAAGTTCAACAAGAAGAAGAAGAAGAAAGTAGCGCACATATCCCTCGGGCTATATTTTCAAAATGCTCTTCATCATCTCCATGCGAGGAGAATAGACTCTATTCTCCATAATTAAAGCCAATTAGATCTCATTCACTGTGATGGAATTTAAAAACTTCTGGATTGCTTAACGCTTGACACATCTACTTAATGTAGTATACGGAGAAGTAGCTCAATTACAAAATAAAATAAATAAAATTACAAATGATATTGCATTATAAACACACTCGGAGTGAATTATTGATTATGAAGTTAATGCAAGTTTATTAATAAATCCATGAAACATTTTTAACTTTAAAAAGTACATAAGAGACCATAGTAATTGTTGTGGGAATAGAGAGAAAGACTCTAGGAAGTTTTTTGTATAACGAAAGTCTACGCTGAGTTTCATGATTTATCGCTAGGTGGCACCGGCTATCAATAGTGCCCACTATTTTATGTATGTTAAGGTTATAGATCCAACGACAGATCAATCCTCTGTATTTTTTGTAATATTATATGCTTGACAAAGCAATATCGTCAATAATGAATAGTTAAAGTGAAGTGAAGTGGATGGGAAAGTAACATAAGTTGCTTGAAGTGACGTGCAACATACATGGAAATGATTTGGACTCTTACGTGCTTCCTTTCCTTGTCAACAACAGATAAACAGCAATTCTATGTATTATGCTGCACACCATCAGTAGCACCCTCAGATGTTTTCATTCATTCATACTCATCATCAATATATAGTTTATCTGGAGACGTACAAATCTGGCTAGGCTGATATTGATGCTTGGAATAACAGAACATTTCCAGTTTCTTATGTTTGAACATAAAGATATCATTTTAATTAACTTTCCTTTAAATAATATTGAAATTGAAATGTTTAAAATGCCAATTTTTCCTCCAATACACCGACATTTTATTCATCTCCCGAAATTTGTTCTTTAAGCTTTGGCAGCGTTAGACAGAGCTTCACATTTAAATATGAGTTACCTTTCTTGCACGCCATATAGCTGCCTGCACAAGAATATGCTGTGGACACTTGTGTACAACACCGAGCAATGTGAGGTCACATTCCGTACTTCCTGGGTTCGATCCCCGACGACGTGCACTCCGTAATTTCCTCTTGTCACTTGACGAATGCTGGGATGATTAATTTAAATCAAGGGCTTCCTTTCCTCATTTCATTTCCAAGTCCGACTGTCAGCGCTGCGCTTCGGGTAGAAGCTGCTAACGGGGCGTCTATATTTTTTATTTGCATTTATCTTCATATTGGTCGAGGTATATATTATGGATCTTATAAATTTTATTACACATGAATAGTAGGAGTAGTAATTCTATTTTTAGTTATAGCAACAGCATTTATAGGCTATGTTCTACCTTGAGGACAAATTGTTACTTGTGCTCGGTAATCCCTTCTCCCTTGTGCATGATTGCACAAATAAAAATAAAAGTGGTCGAATGTTTGTCAATATGTGACCACTCTTATATCGTTTACTTTTACAGTTAACATAAACAGGAAGGTCAGGAATGTTTACACTGTTCAGCTTGAAAGAATACCACTTCTCCCCTCGTTACTTACAGTAACCGATAAAAAACACACAGCAAAGCAGCAAAACAAGTTCTCTGGCTAATTAGGTCAAAGCAGCTAACTTCTGCTCCTTCTACTTCTACTTTTTCTTCTTCTTATTTATTATTATTAAATAACCTTCAGATGGTTGTTATTATTATTATTATTATTATTATTATTATTATTATTATTATTATTATTATTATTATTATTATTATTATTATTATTATTATTATTATTATTATTATTATTATTATTATTATTATTATTATTATTATTATTATTATTATTATTATTGTTGTTGTTGTTGTTGTTGTTCTTATTATTGAATGTAGGTATATGTTTACAATATTTCTGTGCATTATTACCTATATGTCATTATTATGCTTGTAATTATTTGTAGTTATTAACTAATAATAACAAACAGTAGTCGCTTAGTCAAAGCTCAATGCTGCTTTGCAAACACATATTGCTTCTTACGGCTATGTTAGCGTTTTTAAATAAAATAGCTGAAACAGAAATAAATAGTTCTAAGCCATAGGAACTCTTAAGCAGTTGGCGTCAATTTAGCTACAAACTATTACAATGCAAAGATCAAACACAAGTGACTATGAGTAATTGACGACACGGTCTCATGAGTGGTCGGAATACTCCAACAGACTATGCGGGAGTTGGGGAGCGGTTTGTTATCTACGACGTCAAAGCGTTAAGCTCGGTTTCAACCTATTTCCTTTTTCCGAGCTTTAGTGCTTGGATATACCTATGCCTAATATTGATAAAATAGTGAAGATATTTTACCATCTCTGGTCTCATTTGGGTTGTCTGTTCAAACGAATGGGACAGCGATTCCCAGACACAGTGTAGAAGAACCCCCCCCCCCCAAAAAAAAGAGAAAAAAAGTGATTGAGAACATTAGTACAACCCATTGTACTTCATTTTTACTTACTTCACCAGTTACCTCATTAGGTGGAGGATGTAGTTATTGTATTCGAAACTGAGAATTCATGGTAAATACACTTCTGAGTTCACTGAACTAAAAGAAAAATATGGAAAAAGTCAAGTTCCATACTTGAATTAAACAGTATTTAAGCATACTAGGAAGATTTTCAAGAAAATTAAAAAGTTCTAACGAATTTCCTTAAAATGTGTTTTTATATATTATTCCGAGAAATTAAATTTACATTTTGAGTGAACTAATAGTTCAACAATTTTGTATATCAAATAAACCATAAAAGACAGAAAAAGCCTAACCACATGTAAAGCAAGAAATACACAGTTCAAATATGACTTTTTTTCGTAGCACTAGCCATTTTCGAAGTATTTCATGTTTCTTGTTTATTGTTCCAAAACTAAAGGCCCTGATATGATTTAATATGTTAATGATGACATACAACTGAACCTTTGTCCTACAAAAAATCGCATTGTGTGCTGTTACACTTGTTTACAACCTTATCTAAATCATGAAAGCTACAATTTAATGTTGCTATTGTTGTTAACAGCTCGGGAGCTGGGAATAAGCCAAACAAAGAACCTCTTTTGTTAAGGTCGGGTGTTGTTCTGTGGAGAAAAGTTGGGCCTAGGTCACGCGTGAGATTTGACTACCCAGCATGTGTTAATACCCTTGAGAAACTCGCCCTCCTCAGATGGGTTTAATTACTGAGAAACTTCTACAGCTCTCTCTCTCTCTAAAGGTTTTCTTTTATGCAAAACAATCGAATGTAAGTGCAAGTAAGTATCGTTTTCCCGAAAGCGTTCAATGACATTTCACGCACCTACTCCACCAGATGTTGCAGTCATTAAAACGTACACCTATTGTCATAAACCTTGCATTTTATTGACGCCCTGCCGCGCGCTTGCACTTCATTCGCCTACCTGTCGATGGATGGTAAAGGAACTTAACTTATTGGAAAGCAATAAGGAAGTTTAACCTTATTCAGAGTATCAGTGGCGGAATGGCACACTCGGTAGCAGAAAAAGTGGCCCAATCCTTTAAACAGTAATATATTTTTATTTTGAACAAGTACTTAGAAGGAAAAGAAGGCATTGTATTCCTCGCAAAATTTCACTGGAAATATACCTACTGTGATAAAACGACAAAATCAGTCCAGTTATTTTTCTATCACTTCATTTCATTCTAAAGCTTTTGCACAAAAACAGTTCTCTTCTACAGACGGCATATTGCAATTCACAACTGTTTTTTTCTCGGAGCCTTGATCCGACTTTTCTCTGTGTTTGTTAACGTTCTCTGTCTCTCAAATACTAACTCCGACGATACAATCACTCAACACTCGTTAAAACTTCTTCACTTTGACTCAACGTATCTTTCATAGCTATCTCGCTCTCACTAACACACTGACCAACTCTAAAAAATAGAAAGAGAGAGAAAGAAAGCTGCATACCTTTACGTGCTCCGCAAGCTTTTATACCGACAATGACGTAGGAAGACGTTTCTCGAACGTCTACAAACAAGCCGGCTGCCGTACACTCCTAGAATGCTCTGGGAAACCCTTTGTCTTGCCGCTTCAGTGTTGTTAGTCACATGTTCTCTCGCATGAGTGGCGTGAGACCTTCAGCACCTTTGTTACGCGCCGTGCCATTGGGGTTGGGTAGCCACTCCTGTGTTGCCACTGCCGTGGGGTGGCTTCAAAATACGTTTTAGGGTTGCTTGAATACAAAACATAATTCTTATAAATAGGTCCGCATGAGTACGTGTCGTGCGTGTCTCTGAACAGGGTTACTCAAAAATGAAATGATTACACATTTTAACCAAACGTTTATGCAAGTGCTCAGTACTTCTTTATACAAGATAGAAGGCTTCAAAAAGACTAGAAGAAATACTGATATGCAACACTCATGTGACTTTCTTTGCTCTTACACATACTGTTCCTACAAACGCTTATTTCTGTATCTACTTCATGTCAGTAACAAAAATTTGCATAAGTTACCTTATTGCTAATTTTTTGTGGGTGCAAGGGGCATATGCAAATACAGAAGGCTTTAAGCGATAATCAAGTTTTAAGAGCTGGTCCTTATGTGATGGCTTTCAAATTCCATTTTCCTTGTTTGTATAAGAATATCTAGAATTACTAAAACCCCTAGCGCAATAGCACATGTAGAGCCAAGGCTTGCCGCCCACCCGCTGCGTCTCTCACCTCTGTCCACTACAGGTGTCATTGGTGGAGTGCAGTGCTGGAGGGTGGGACGCCAACCCTCCCAACCAGTTATGCGGCCTTCGCGACCTGGGGTCCCTACTTTTCCTTCAAGTAGCTCCTCAATTGCCCCCCCCCCCGAGACCTAACGAGGCTGAGTGCACCCGTGCCAGACCTCCCAGCGTGGGAAAAATTCCCATGCTGGTATCGGGGATCAAATCCGGGTCCTCCGCACCAGTGGCAAGGGCGCTACCAACTGCGCTACGGAGGCGGTCATCTAGAATTACTGCCATGTTGAATTACTGGGACAAAGAGGTTATTATTTAGATGTATTTGTAAATTTCTGTAATTACTCCTGTCCATAAGTATTTAAATACCGGAAATAATAATAATTAATAATAATAATAATAATAATAATAATAATAATAATAATAATAATAATAATAATAATAATAATAATAATAATAATAATAATAATAATAATAATAATAATAATAATAATAATAATAATAATAATAATAATAATAATAATAATAATAATAATAATAATAAAAATAAAATTACTATAGTGAACTGTTAACCAAGCAAGATGATTCCTCCGCGGTGAGACTTGCTTTCGGTAGATCCTGGGTTTGATTCTCGCTGGACCGGCAGCACTGTTCTTGAGGTTGTTTTTCTTTTCGCGGTTTTCTTTGGTTCATAGGCGAATGTTTAAGAACATTATATAATAAGCACATTTTCCTGTCTCATATTTCCTGCCCTTATTACGTTTCAAGTTCGAAGGATCAGGCGAATGGACGGCGTGTGTCATGTGACGTTGGAGCTTTCCTTGAGGATCTTTCTACCTAAATGTTCGGTGAGTGACACGCCCTTACGGGGGTATCGCCGGCATCAGTGCGTAACAACTGAGGACGTTACGGACCCCACCTGCGTCCGAGCCTGCGCTCCAAATATGATCGCCCCGAGTACCCTTCGTTTCCCCCTTCGTCCTGTAGATTTCTAGAAGGTTAACAAAACCAAAATCCTCTTCTACTTGTGCACAGTTATTCTCTAACGACAGAATATGTCGCGCCCATTGCAAACCTTTCCCCGCACATTTATTTTACCCTTTTAAACACTTGAAGGATAAGTGATTACAACTAGTAGGAAGTGAGGAGAGTCCAACACCTTTAAATTCTTCACTTGTTACAGTCAAATTAAAATTCCTCGAGAAACAATAAACCTTACGCCCCAACAATGAGCTTTTCCTTATCTTAATGGCAGGAGAAAGTAAAAGCTGCTGACCATGGTAGTCAACTTTCTGTATACCTGCTGTGTTCGTACCTCTACTGGTCAAAACAAAAACTTCCACTTATGAATGGAGGGCGCAGTTAAGAGTCACGATGACCTTTAGGGCCACCTGTTGAGCGCGGCAGTCAGAGGTCACCTAGTCCACTTTATGAATATTTATGTAACTTTCTTTTTCATTTTACTAGTCCACTGGTCATTTCACAGAGGCCCTGAAAGGCGGCGGCTATGGCGGCTATTTTTAAAACTATTTATTTAAGGTCGCAGAACACATTGGCTTTATTATGATAACACTTATAAAGTATTAACATATATACATACATAATATATAATATTATACATAATAACTGATTCGGAATCTAATCCATCCAGTTTTTGCACTTGTTCATTTATGAACCGAAGAGCCCTACTGATGTCTTTATCTGACGCCTGCAGATTCGATCCAGAGAAATATTCAAAACATACTTCTAATAAATATAAAACACTATTGTCTTTGCTGCAAGATGTGCCAGTTCATTACCGGTTCACAGTGTGCGTTCATTTCAAGCACTTTTTTATCTGATTTTCCATTTTTATGCCACCTTTAACCTCTAAGGCTGCTTTTTATTTTTGGAACAATTGAGGGGAGAAAAATAGTTAAAACACACTTTCTTTTTGTTTATGTATTTTTTTTCTTTTGGATTAGGAAAACCTCATTTGAATCACACTGATTGTTCGTTGATACTTTCTCAACTTATTAAACAAGAATGCACAGATTAGTGCTAAAATATTTTTGATACATCACAAATTTTGTGGTTTGCTGCAAATCTTTTTCTGTGTTGGACCACTGTTGCACTGACACTTTTTCTTCTATCTTACCATGCCCCCAAAAAAGAGTAAGAAGAAGAAAAGAAACTCTTTCAGTAAATGTGTGCCTTTTTAAATAAAATGAAGCATGTTTAATCCATACAATTTTTTAAAAGCTTTAAAGTTAATGTTAAATGTTAGGGCATATTAAATGGCATTAAACGTGTTTGATTCATAATGCTGAACATTCACGTATACCAAAATATGGAAAATTATTTTACATTATCCATTTTATTTTCACATACATAAGCAGCAATAATTTTCAAATTCATGCTCTTACTAAATGGTTAAGATATATTCAAAGGTAATGGATTATGTTTTATTCACTCTAGCTTTTGGAAGTAAGATGTTTACATGCCTGTTTTACATAATCAGGCATGTCCAAAAATTCACCATCTATCTCATTTTCAGTTTTGAGCAACATTTTCAGAAATCAAACTATTGCAAAATGTGCGATAAACTCGTGGGGGATATTTTAAAAGGTCATTTGTTTCGATTTATTGGTCTGGGTTTGACATATTTTGGTTCAAGTTTAACATTCCTAAGTCCTTCCTTTTGTGTATCAGAGACGGTTAGACCACTGTTGCGCTGACCCCTCAATAGCTCTTGAGCAATTATGTTCACTCGCTTATGGCGTCGTTAATCTTCAGGTTTCTTTTAGCTTGTGTTACTACATTAAATTCACACAAACACACACATTCACACCTTCATTTATACTTCCATACACTAGCGAGGATAAGGAATAATCCTCAACAAAGAAACATGTCCACCCTCCAGGCGGGAATCGAACCCGGGACCTCTGTATTTGAAGGGTAGCATGCTAACTGATAGATCACAGAAGCAGCCTTCATTTTAGGCATTTTTTTGTCCTCAGTTCACGTGATTCATTTGAACTTCCACATATTCAGCATTTCATATTTTCGTTACGGGAACCACATGCTGTTATAGTGTTGTTGAAAACACGCAGTTACAGTTAGATATGAATGAGCTAATGTTACTGTGTAAATCGCTATTCTTGTGCAAATAAAGAAGAAAATAAACCCACATTGAAGGAAATAACCCGCTTATATAATGCATTAATATTTACAAAATTAAAGATAAAAAATAGGGGACACATAAAATAAATAGCTATTAGGAACTAAGATATGGCTAGTTATGTTTAAAAATATTTTTGTTATTCAAGGGCCTCGAAACATGTATTTTGAATGATATTTCGACATCATGTTTTAGATGGAATGCTCTGCTTTCTCTACTGGTATGTGGTAGAAAACTTAGAGTAAAAATGAAGAAAATGACCTTTGTTCCAGTCCTATATCGAACCTGGGGACCTCTGGATTCAGAAGCTGACCACTGGACCACAACTTTTTGCTTTTGTACCTAGATAGGGGAGAGTTAGGAAAGCAAACACTACCACCTGCTGCTTTCACGCCCCGCTATAAAACCGTCCATTAATTCATTAGACGGCTAATTACCTGTTTGCTTCCAGTATAATAATTTACTTTACATGATATTAACCATACATCCGTTAATTCGGTGCTTACTAAATTACCACTTTATAATTACATGTTTATCTTTAATATCATAAATTGGCACGATGTTGTCGAATGCAGGTTCTAACTCACAAGGAAGCATGCGTTAAACTACCACCAACATTTCCTCTATCATATTTGTATAATCCTGAGACGAATTCCACGGTAAAATTCCACAGCTGTTGGAATCCAAATCTAGTATTGCCTTTCTATTGACTCGGGTCCACTTATGCAACAAGGACTTTGGACAGAGTGTCTGTTGTTTTCTCTGGCTACGCCTTTCTTTTCCGGGTGATCTCTTCTCTGTTTACATTGACGCAATGATGCGTATCGAGTCACATGGGCTCGAACACGGGAGTCCATAGTAATTGCTGGTTTAGCATAATAATTAATGTTTTGGCAACTTCTTCAGGAAGGTCCCGTTTTTCATAGCATAAGCTTTTCTAACTCCCATAAGGACTCCTTTTAATATGCCTTTCTAGAAAGTTCCAGATTAAGCATAAAACATTTTATTACAATACCGGGTGTTCCAAAAGGAAATTGACCAAGGAATTAAAAAAATTGTGCGATTAAGTGACTTTTGGGCAATCAATTTTAAACTGCTGACACAACTTACAAATTAAAGGAGTTCTTTAAAATACCTCTTATTTAATTCAACAAAATGTTTATAATTGTTTCACATTATTAAATAGATGTTTACACAAATCTTTTTTAATGTTTAGCGCTTAAAACATTCTTCTTCGATGATAGCTCTCAGACGTTCTAAATTTGTAGAACTTTGTGACCAAGTGAAAAGCCTAATAGCCATAAATCACATGACCTTGAGGGCCAATCAATTGTACGACATTAAAGCTTTTGTCCAGACATGATAGTGAAGTCACCCAGTGTGCGACCCAATACTTGGTGTTCGACGACTCTGCTGCCGGCTGTGGACCATGGGTTTTTTTTCCCAAGGGAAGTTTGGTTCCGAGAACTGACAACACCAGTGAAGTTGCCTGACGAATTTAATGAAGGGTAACATCTGAGTTATTTTAAACGAGTTACCGACTGTTTGAATATAAAGAATTAAACTGTTTCTGAATCTTAGCACGAAAAACTAACAATTATATTATTACGTCCTCTAGATTTGACGTATGAGTGTATTTGCGGCAACCGCCAATGTGCATAATCCGCGTACGATCTTTACACTGATAATCGATCACTATAAAACACCTTTGTAAGATTGTAAAATACGATGGGAAGGATTCGCTCTTTTATCAACTTATGTACCATCTACTCATGGCTCCCCACCAACATTTCTACTTATATGTTACCGAATTTTAAGCCTCTTATTCGGATTTGAAGCTCTACGGTTACTCTGTAAGTTGCTAAATTCTAAGAATTTCATTTCCTTTCTAATTTTCAGAACTAACATTCATGTATATTACAACTCTGCGACTCCTGATTTCTAAGTTATAAATACCCGAACTAATGAATTCCTTGGTGACTTGATTTAGCCGAACTCTGACTTAGCTACACTGAATTCTGAGTAATTGTCTTTTCTCTCAACAATGCATTAAATTTTATGTATGAAATGCATTGCACTTAGTATCTACCTCCCTATAGGTAGTTTATTTATAAAAGTGTTGATATTATACGTCAATAACTCTGGTGTCAGACATTTCCTTATAAGGAAACTTCAGTGTTAGAGCACCATCTTGTTCCCAAATTTAAGTTTGCACGATTCTACAATAGTAGATGATTTTGTAGCTCAGGTTGAAACTACTATTTCCAGGTACGAGTCAATAGTTACGATCACATAGAAAAGGCGTCTTACTCTATCAAGTTACCTTGAGTATACAAGCTTCTTTCACCTTCGCGTCATTTTTAACTTATTCTATTACGTGGATGGAACTTTTAATCACGGGAAAGAAATATTCCATTGGAAATGCCTAGAAGTTATGTAGCTCAAGGTGCGGTAATGTCTTACACGATTGTGGGTTTGATTACCGTAGCCGATCTTCCTAAAGTATGACTTTTTCAGGGGTTTTCGTGGGTGCCAGGTGAATGTTGGGAAGGATACCGGGATCTCTGAGTTTCCATTCAACTTTATTTCTCCGGTGTTTTCAGTGTTGCAGTGTTGCGACGGTGACGCTGACTTATGAGGACTTTGCGCACTGTAACTACTATTCTCGGCGTATGGGTGGTATTGCGGTTGCCTGCCCTTGCATGTCACAAGATGTGATTCAAATTCATGCAAGAGATCCCGCAAGCACTGGACACTGCGGCATTGCGCTTCACACACAACACGCCACTGAGATTCTCTCACTGACTTGGAAGTTGAAATAGGAGAGGTCTAGCAATAATTTCGAACATACATGCTATTATAATACAGAATATGTTATTGTAATCAATGTTATGAAGCCAGCGCTTAAAGATATATTTGAAATTCTGAACTAATAATGTACATTTTTCGTTATTACACTAAAAAGTTCCTCACGACAAAACAGTAATTAAATATTTCAATCCTGGGTTCAAATACATCTACTAAATTGCTCCAGGTTTCTCTGTATCTCCTTCAGTTTAGTCTCCAGAAATTTTTAAAGCTATGAATATATTTCCTCCTTAAAAATAAATTTCATTGAGCAATAGAAAGACTACCCCGCAAGGAACATTTTTCAGGAGGAAAAATGGTGAAAATATCAATAGCAAGAACATAACGATAAAAGGTTTGAATTCACAGTGAATATTGAAGTCCACGCTAATTTATTTATTTATTTTTTGTGTGTTCACGAATGTCTCAATTATATTATTGAACGAAAATAAAATGGCTGTTTTTTCTCGGTTTTTATAAAATTTCAAGCATATGTACATATTCTTAAGCTTAGTTTGGGAAGACAACTCAAAGGGTGAATGCCTTCCTGTTTACAAATTGCTGCCACTAAGTGATTGACAATGATTATGCAACGGGTACCCGTATGGGGGCATAGGCCTGCTGAGATAATACCATTGCAGTTCTAAAATGCATTGTTTGTCTTGTTAAGAAACACCAGCACATAGACGTCGCTTAAACGCATACACGCATACACACACACACACACACACACACACACACACACACACACACACACACACACACACACACACACACACACACAGACATACAAATACACATACACATTCACGTTCTCATTCATACTTCAGACTCTAAGCAGTGTTAGGAATAAAACTAGTTGAAGAAAATTCCACACGCTAGCCGGGAACCGAACTCGGGACCTATAGATTGAAGATTAGAATACCAACATTCAAATGCAGAAAGTCTATTGCAGTCAGGAAAAGTGAATGTAAGGGGACCAGTAATTGAAAGAATATGAAAATATTTATTTACTATCCAGGAGTTACCGACAGCGATTTATTAAACGTGTGTTTGAATTTTCAAAAAACTCGGAAGCATACAATACATGGCTTGGAAAAATCAAAGATAAGCTAATGATAAATGGACTCGGGGATATAAATTACTAAAGGGAGTTAGGAAAATAATAAGAGAAATGTTAGAAGATATGGATCGGCAAACTTTAAGGCTGGCTCACCCGTTAACGACAACGGGAACGGCAACTACAACTGGAATAATTGGTTTACAATAACCCACTAACGGTAACGGGAATAGTTGATATTGTGCATTGGGATGTCATTTATTTCTTTGGACCAACGAAACTAATTCAGCCAACATAAAAACAGGTTAACCAACGGCAAACTTCGATAAAGTAAAGATCTAAACGCGAAGCTATTGCGTGTTTCCGAAGCGCCAGTGCTATTTCCGATTTCGAGTTATTGTAAGAGACACCCTGCTCAAATTCCTTCCGGTTTGATTTTCCCAGAATTGCTCTAGCAGTCGCTTATGTCACGTCCGCCTTGAAGAAAGAAGTCCTCAAAATGCACTTAATGGATCTAATATACCGTGCCCGTTAACAGGAATACAAATGTTAAATTTTGGCCAAGTCTTGTTCCCGTTCCCAGAGCCCGGGAAGACTTGCCGTTGGATGCATACTCCCATTTGAGTACATATAGCACTGTTAATAGCATCAGGAGTGTACGTATATTTAGTGAATAGAACAGTTTTAAGAGTGAGACCTTTGGAAATGATGTAATTGTTAAGGTTCTGTGTATTGTCTATTGAATGACTGGGGTGAATACCAGGCAAACACGTATGTATATAGATGATCTTATTTTATTTTATTAACTAAAACATAAATGGTACAACACATTTAGACTCTTCTTTTAATGTTGTGATTCTCACTTGACACGCTTGTAGAGAGACATGGCGCACGACAATGAAAAAACATTAAACGTTATTTAAAACTGTCATAATATTATTTTGTCAAAAAATAAAAAAAACAAATTCCTATTTTTTCTTCTATCGCTTTTTAATGTTTTTTAAAAATATTCTTATAAAATGCATACGTGTAAAGTTAACAGTGCGGGAGTGTGTGAGAAAAACTGATTTCCCATGTTAAATCCCTATATTCAAAAGCTTGATTTCTGTTGTGTACTAAACTTCATATAGGTGTTCGGCGTAATGCTATATAAAGCAAATATTTGCTAAAGCCTCCCAATCGCAACTCTTTACATAAAACAAAAGTGTTTTTTACTTTCTCAAACACCAAAAACCGTACTCCGCAGTGCCACAGCTCGGTACCGGCCAAGGCTTGCCACCCGACCACTGTGTCTCCCAGCTCTTACAACAAATAGCGTCATCAGTGGAGTGCAGCACTGGAGGGTGGGACGTGGTTAGCGTCCCAAGTGCCCCTCTGCCGGTAAATGTGGTCTTCGCAAACTGGAGACGCTCCTTTTCCATCAAGTAGCTTCCCAATTATTGCCCTTGAGCCAGGGACTTCACGAGACTGAGTACACCCCGAACTAGGTTTTCTCAACGAGATAAATCCCCACTCCGGTGCCAATAATCGAACCCGAGCCTCCCGCTTGTTATAGCAGCTGTGTTGTCACTACGCTGAGACGACCTCTCCTCAAATACGGCTTTATTTTGATTAAAATATCGTATGTGGGGTCATTGTATTATATGGAAACCCATTAGAGGAATCTGTACCCTGCGCGAGAGAGGGGAGAGTCGTGGGGTAATTGATGCTGTCAGAGGCGCACTAAAAGCCTTATCTTACAATAGATTGCTTCTGCCCTCAAACAAGCAGCATATCCCGAAATTATATTGTAGCTCACACCCCTAAGCAGCTCAGAAGTAGAAATCCTTGCACGATGTTATCGCTAAGTTCCTGTAGTACACGAGGATTAGTAAGATACACTCTGCCTTTCTAAGAATCTCATAAATAAAATCGCAACTAGCTAGGTCATATGTATGCAGATGACAGTCATATTTTATTCCCACCAAAACTAAGTACAACCATCAGTCATTATAGTCATCCTTGTGTCTTCCCACTAAATGATTCTCCACTCGGCCCATTATGCTAAATATCAACAAAACAAAAACCTCAAATGTTCTCACTAACATGTCTTCAGGATCCACCTCCATTATACATTCTTAATAACGAACTAATATGGGTTCCTGCTGAGACGACAGTGAATTATCTTGGAGTATTGCTTGACACCAAATTATTCTGGACTCCATATCTATCACATAGCAACACTGTATCCACAAACGTTCTAAACTTGGTCTTGAATGTTCAACTCTACTATTTAAGTTCTTAATACGTCTACTTATATATTATGGAGCACAGTCAGACACTCACATGGCTTTCTCCACTCTTGTACTAACCATTCTTACAAACTCTCATTCCTGTATCTTATTCGTGTTAGTTGTGATAAACATTTGCAGAAATTATCTTATTGCTTATTTCCTTGTAGGTGCAGGGGAAATATGGGAATACAGTAGGCTTTGAGCGATAGTCAAATCTTTTAAAGCTTTGGGATTCCGTTCTCCTTGCACGGTTAACATAAAAAATGAACAACGATGTTGCGTTTGAGGAAAGTTTAATTTTTCGAAACTGACACAAATAACAAGGAATATCTCCGAAATGGTTCACCATAGATTGTGTGCTTTAGAGAGATCTACATTTTTTGTAGAGTAAGACTTGCTCTATCTCTTACGGTTTACAAGTTATGCAAAAGTCCTCCAGAGTAAATAGGATTGCATAGGTTATAGCCAGAAAATTCAAAACATGCATTTCATCTGGCATAAAAATATCTCAATCATATGGCATTTTAATCAAAATCGTTAGTAATTTTCAAGAAAATCGAAATTTTCGAAAATTTTCCATTTAAAGATAGTTTAGGGAGGAGGAATTTTCTTCAGAATCTTCGTGTCGCATCCTTGAAAGATATTAAACTTAAATACCAACTTTGGTTTTTAATGACTTTTCGTTTTTGAATTATGCTGTCCACAGACATACTGACACGCAGACACACACACACACACACACACGCGCGCGCGCGCATACACACACACACACACACACACACAGAGAGAGAGAGAGAGAGAGAGAGAGAGAGAGAGAGAGAGAGATACACGCGAGCGCTCTCGGACCTTTTTCTAAAAAGGGCTTTTTTTATTCAGGCGGCCTCGAAACATAATTCCGATGAAATCTCGACATCGAATTTTTGGGTGGGATACAATACTTTCTCTATTTACTATACGTAGAAGGGAAAGTAAAATTACGAATAATACCCATAAATAGAAGAATGCGTTTTATGTAACAACTATAGGACAAATGCAGGGAATATCGTGTGAATGTTGCTCATAATATTTTTAAATGTATTTGTATATCTTTATTTTTATCAGTGAACTTGTTTAACTTAGCATATGTCAAATTAAACGTTCCATTAATTATATGAATGATTTTCTATTTCTCATTAGATATCTACGTCACAGCAGAAGCATTCTTTGAGGTGCCATAGGAAGCAGAAATTGAAGAGGTGTGGGAAACCGGTTGTGCTAATTTAGTACAGGAAGAGTCTACAAATGTAGTCATAGCCACACAGAGTATGGTCTTAAAATTGTTGAATCAGAAGAAAGTGCCTGTTAATGAGAACTTGTCATACTTTATTCTTTGCAGTAATGTTTCATAATCTTCACTTATTTGTCAGTGTTTATACATTCTATAACCTGGGCGAAAACTAACTTAGAAAATGTCATAGGTTTTGTGTTATACACTCTTGAAAATATTATTTTTTTAGTAATTTTTATTCGTCTGTTAAGAGAATACTATATGCGTACATAATTTTAGAAACAACCTGATGTAACTGTTCACGGGATTTTCTGTAGCAATCACAAATTCACACGCATCTGTTACATATTATGAAATATACACATTTTTTCTGTTCTTTATGCTGTTCACAAAATAGCTTTTATCCACGAATGATTTCAAATTGAGCAATAACTGCTTAAATGTGTAAATAATTCAAATGTGTTCATTCGTGTTGCAAAGTATTGCAAGGTTTCTAACTCAGAGGTCCCAGGTTCGATTCCCGGCTGAGTTGGGAATTTTTTTTAATCGGAATAGTTCCCTATCCCCACAGAGTATAGAAGTATGAATGTGGAACCAAATGTGGATATTTTAACGATAAAAATGATAATAATCAACATAAGAAATCTTACAGTTCAGCGAGTTGTTTTATCAAAGAAGTTAAAGGGAGTTACACAAGTGAAAGATTAAGAAAGGAAAGAAAGAAAAAACAAAGATAGAAACAAAAGACAAAATTCGCAAGCTTTGAAGTATGGCCGTTAAGACCTGTGGAAACCTATACATGCAACATTCAAGTTTTCAGAAATGGCTAAGGCTACAAAAAAAGATATTTGCCCAAATTGTGTATTTTAATGAGCTCTACTTTTTAACTATAGCAAGCAATAGATCTATATGGAAGTCACTGCGCGAGGTGTCCCTCTCCGTGTATGCCCTCTAACCTTTACCCCTATATCTATAGTAAGGATTTACCTATTTCATATGGTTTTCCAGTTACACAAAATTTTACACATTCCAATCAGTATGAACAGGTGCTCATATGTTGTTCGTAAGAAATTAAAGTTATTAACTTTGTCACATTAATATCTAAAATATTTTAGAGTTTAATTAAAGTCATCAATTTCTGAAAGAAAAAAAAAATAGTTAAACATAGTTTGCGATGGTAGATTTCTTAAAAATCTTCCACTGACTTGCTTGAATGTGTATGAAACGTATTTATTATATTTTTTCATCCTTCAGAAATGCTGTCTATAGATAAATAAAGACACATAGCACGCGCAAACATGGATCTGGAAATGCTATTCATGCACCCAAGCTGATGGACCTAAGGGCTAGTAAGAATCCGGCGTTTATATACACGCTGTGCAGATGTAGTGTGCAGAAATGTGATAAATTTCAACATTCAAATGCCAATACTTAGAATATAAAAATGTAGATCTTGTTAAACACACAAATTATTCATGTTTTAATTTTTGTGACATTAACCAATTCCGACATATTTGTTGCTATTGGTTTGAATTATCCAATACTTTTGAAATACTTGCCTATGTTTCTTTCCTTCTTTTTTTTTTTTTTTCTTTCTTTTTTCTGGTGATGCAATGAAACAGTATGGAATTTCAAAGCCACCATATAGCGACCTGAATTCTAAAGATTTGACTTCAGCTCGCTTGAGCTCACTTCAGCTTGCTTCATTCTATAACGAATATACGTTAACATGAATTAGTTTGTAAGACAGGATAACACATAATAAAATAGTAGTCTGATTGTAACAGCTCTGGTTATGTTCAATTTCCCAGAGAGACATCGAGACAAATGCCCTTGGATTTTTACGATGAAAATCCCCTACGAATGTAAACTGACTGGAGTTATGTAAAGGAAATTCCAAACTGCTGCGAAAACCAACAATAGCCTTCATTCTTTAGTCAAGCCTAATTGCGGTTTTCCTTTGTGCTGCAACGCTTGGGCTCTTGTAAACACTTGGAAGGTGTTTACCATCGAAAATAGGGATGTAGAAAGCTTTTCAAGTACTTTCAGAGGTGTGCGATATCCACTTGACCAGCTTTCCTCTCTCACTCTCACTGAATGTTAGGTACATTCAGCTTTTACTCAATTTCTTCTTTCTATGGCGCCACGTTAATCACACAAAGGATATCTTATTGGGGTTTGTTTCATAAGGACAGAAAAACTTATGTGTTGCATTCACTTGTCTTTATCTACTCATTCTTCAACAAACTATTCTTAAAGAAGCTTATTCTTCTATCGACTTCATATTAATCCAGATGGGTAAAGATTTCTAGAAAAAAACTTCTTTTTTGACTTTCGGTATGCACTGCGTCATGTTTGCTTTTTAATCATACGGACGTTTCGCCGTAAACTGTGTTCGGCTTCTTCACTAGGCGATGGCAAGTCTCGGCATGATTTAAAAAAAAAAAAAAAAAAAAAAAAAAAAAAAAAAAAAAAAAAAAAAAAAAAACAGGACTTTCCTTTTTTTGAAAATATTCGTGTCGCATCCTTGGATGGCGCTGGCCTTGATATTTTGAGTCACGCTCACAGGCGCGCTCGCGCAAATATAAACATACAGACCTTTTTCTAAAAGTCTTCTTTTAGTTTAAGGAGTCTTAAAACATTTATTTCTTGTTAAATTTCGGAATTTTTGGGTGGACTATGATACTTCCTCTATATATCTATTGTAAATACGTTCTAGAGAAAGTAAATATACGAATTTTTTCATTTATAAATCCGGCAAATAAAGCCCTATAAATACACTACTAGGAATGAAACTTTTAAAATAAATATGCTGCACATTTATTTACGCTTTAGCATCGTATTATCTGGAAATATTGCATATTACTTTTACAAATTGACAAGATAACCTTCAGTAGTTTTGTTTCTTACTGGTTTGATTTCTGTCAGTTAAGGTAGCGAAACACCTGTTGCATTGACTATTTCACTCATGGATCCAAATAATAAATTGGGACTAATCACGTTAAAAAGAATGTTTTTCATCCAAGCAGTCTTGAGTCATTAAAACTTTATCCAAATCTCTTTACCACTCCCTTCTTACTGATAAATATACCTTCTCATTGTTTAACATTTTCAACAGTTACAAGTATTATCTTGCACTTCAAATGAATATCAGTACTAGTATGACAACTAGTTCTTCATCTACATAAACCATAACAACCACTGAGTACATTCCCACTGGTTCTTAGAGACTTGATAATTGTGTATTCAAATAGCCTTCTTTTTGAATACTGTCTTTTGCAATAAAAAATAAAGTCTGATGTGTTGCACTCACATGACTTTCTCTACTCTTGTACTAACTATTCTTACAAACTCTTATTCCTATATCTTCTTCGTGTTACTTGAGATAAACATTTATTGCTTATTTCCTTGTAGGTGCAAGGGGAATATTAGAACACAGCAGGTTTTGGGCGATAGTCAAATCTTTTAAAGCTTTGAGATCCCGTTCTCTTTGCACACGTAACATATAAAAAAGTGAGCGATGTTGCATATCACAAAAGTTTTGTTTTCCGAAACTGACACAAATAACAAGGAGTATCTCCGAAATGGTTCACTCTACAAAAAATTTATTCAGACATAAATTGTGTGTTTCAGCTAAATCTACATTTTATGTAGGGTAAGATTTTCTCTATCTCTTATGGTCTACGAGTTATTCAAAAATTAAAAATACAGATTTCATTTTCTATAAAAATATCTTAAACATGTCATTTTAATCAAAATTGTTAGAGCAATTTTCAAGAAAATCAAAATTTTCGAAAACTTTTCCATGTAAAGGGTAGTTTAAGGTGGGACTATTTTCTTCAAAATCTTCGTGTCCCATCCTTGAGAGATATTAAACTTACATACCAACTGTGGTTTTTAACCGACTTTTCGTTTTTGAGTTATGCAGTCCACAGATTGAAGGACGGGCGCGCGCGCGCGCCACACACACACACACACACACACACACACACACACACACACACACACACACACACACACACACACACACACACACACACACACACACACACACACACACACACACACACACACACACACACACACACCGAACTTTTTCTAAAAATGCTTTCTGTTTTTTTCAAGGGGTCTCAAAACTACCTCGTTAAAAAATCAAGGCCCAGCTAGTCCGACTGTCAGCACCCTGTAAGGACTCCTTATCTAGGGTCACAGACACTGCTTGCCTTGTAGTTAGCTATTGCCTCGTGAAAGGCTAAGGGAAACAAAACCAAAAAGTACCTGGTGCTTCAGGTTGGGGGTTGATACAACGGGCCATCTCTCGGATTATCAGAAAAACTGAGGTAATTTGCCAAAAAGAACTCATTAAGGAAACTCCGGGTAGAACAGAAGACGAGAACAGCTAAGCAAACGGACTATTCTCGTTGGAACAGGGAATACTTCTTTACCTGATTATCCTCCCCGTATGTAGGACTTACATCCTCTAGGACTTAGAAGCCAGTGCCTAGGGTCAGACGCCTGTCGGGGAGCAGAGGAACCTATGGGCCGGACAGAGTGAACACCTGGACGCGAGTGGCCAGTCGAGCACCAGGTATGATAGTGAGGAAGAGGATAATATGAAATGCAGGTGAAATCGATGATTTGAAAGGTGGTGGTGGAGCAATCGGTGGAATGAGTAAAGGGGAAAATCGGAGAACACGGAGAAAACTCGCCCAGACGCTGTTTTGTCTACCATGAATACCACATACGGTCCCTGGGATCGAACCCGGGCCGCCTAGGTGGTAGGCAAACGTTCCAACCGCTCGGCCACAGTGCCGCCACATGGAATATACAAGGAAGAAGAAATTAAAACAGAACAATTAAGATGATTTGGACGCGTGAAAAGAATGGGTGAAGACAGACTGCCAAAGAATATACATGAATGGACATCAGTGGGACGTAGGAAGAGGGGAAGACCCAAATTAACGTGGGAACAAGGAATAATACTAACAATGAAACAAAAGAGATTAGAAGATGGATCCTGGGAACACAGAGAAGAGTGCAGAAATATTATTCTCCCTAAGCTAATGCAGAAAGATGTTAGATATTGTAAACCTGAATAAAATAAAATAAAAAGAAAAGAAAAATTGAATAGTTTGCCTAGCACCGATGAGATTAACAAGATGCAATCCGAAGGAAATGTGCTCTGTAGAGTAAACCAGTAAGCTAAATCCAAATGAAAAGGAGTCACGTGAAACTTGCTGTAATAAACATTGTGGGAGTTGACCTATGTTACACGGGCTGCTGAAGAACAAACAGATTGTGTGTCTGTCTCTCTCTTAACAAGCAGAGAAAGGCCCAAACGGAATGCTGCTACATTAAATGTGCGTAACAAGAGAGACAAAAGTTTACAGAACATCCCACTTTCACCTTGGTGGCGCTCGCAGACTTTTGTTTTGCTACCTTTTGTTTGTTTTGCGACGTATCAACTTGTCCTATCGGACTGTTACAAGCCTGCACGGAATTAATTGGTGTCAGCGGGTGATTTAATTGTCGGGGTTCACTCCTCGCTAGTGGTCTAGATTAGAAACGTGCGATTATCTGCTTCCCACTTCGGCAGTCATTTAGCAAGCAGACGATTTCAGTTATATTAGAACACCCCTAAGTCATGCTATGTCGCAAGTACTATAAAACTTTTATTTAGTATGAACTATGTGTTTAAACGACATCTTTGTATAATATGCTTCTGTACTCCTACAGCAAGTTATACAAATTTCACTCAAAATGAGAGAACCTCAAAGCTTTTCGCAGAAATTCAAAATAAACATTTCATTTGTCATGCAAATATTTTGAACAAAATCTTTAGTCTTTTTTGAGGGGAAAAAAAAAACTATAACGAAAAGTTTTACTTGCGAAGGGTAGTTCTGGTAGGGGGAGTTTTCCTGAAAATCTTGCGTCATGTATTTCGAAGATCTTCAACATACGCTTGATATTCATCCGACTATTCGTTTTCGGTTCATGCTGTTTACACACATATTTCTACACAGGGAACTTTATTGGGTTCAGAGGACTGAACTGGACTGAACTACAAGTGGAAGGGATACCACAGTGTATGCACTCAGGGCAATGTATATCACATCTTGGGAGGAGGGAATGAGATGAGAGTGCCCTACGGCAGACCACTCCAACACAGCGTCTGAGGGCTAGGGCTCCCTGGCTCAGCCCAGGGCTCGCCCAGGGCTTTGACCGCTACAGCTGTGATGACGTCAGGCCTTCTCTGACTGCCACTGGCGTCAGGTTCGTTAGTGCTCACTTTTCGAGGTGACTCCTCATGGGCGTCGCGAAACGGGGGCAAAGGGGGGCCACGGCCCCCCCTTGGAAGTTCGTGAACTTAATGTGCAGCCAGTTACTGACTATTAAACTATTATTTTAATTTTGATGTAAAGAACAATTTCTATTTAGCACAAATTAATATGGTTATCTGCAACAAATACTACAAATTTTGACAGTAAAATAATGATTTAATATTATATGGTTGCAAATTTCCAACATGTGGCCTCCCCCTGGAAAAAAGTCTGCCGACACTCATGTGACTCCTTGTGCATTCATCCAGTGTTTGTGATCTCGTGTAACTATTGTATGCAAGAATGAAAAGAGGTGAATCGACAGCTCTGTCAGGATTTAACCCATCTTGGGAGGGTCTGTATTTTGTTATTCGATCTGACGAGAGCAATGCTCAATGTTTAATATACCATACCTATGTACGAGCAAAAACTTATAACATTAAGCGTCACTTCAACGTTAAACATTCTCACACCCACGCTGATATTATAGGCGTAGAAAGAAAGGAATTAATAACGAAACTAAAGGACAAAAGGGCGTCTAATCAGGTTAGTATAATTTTCACAAATTAATCACTCTTAAAGGAGTTTGAAATCATTTCATTGCTACAGTACGTTTTTTAATAATAATTGTCAACAACGAATAAGAATTGTTTTGTTAAGGATACGCATCTGTGTAAAATGGCTAAAAAATCTCCAGAAGTGACAAAAATGGGTTTTTGTTTTATCAAATGGTATAAAACTTCTGCTTTATTTTGATATACTTTTTATAGCCTTACAGCCTATATAACTGTCACGTGGCCATTTAACTGATTGCCTGTAACTGGTAATGTCCATTTAAATCAGTACATTTTCATTATCCTTGCTACCACTTCAAACTTAGTTTTCTCATGTTCTTATTTTTAGCACTCTTTGCTCTTTACAATGCTCCACATGATGCAGTTTTCTGTACCTACATATGCATAAACCAAAAAAATGTCAGGCGTCATCCTAAGCATGTAATAAAGGACAAATTAATTGTGATGTATTATTGTGAAATGCCTGATTGAATTGTTCCTCTGTCTCATACATAAGCTGTGCTATCCCTACCTCTCTCTACCTTTCTAGAGTGCTGCACTCTGAACGCCGTTAACATAGGCAAAATGACAAACGGCACGGCCCAGTTAGCCCTCACAGCCCAGGGCTGCCAGGAGGGCTGCCCACTTGGAGTGGTCTGCCCTACGGTGTCTTGGAACCCGGACGAGGAGCATGAACCCCCACGAGGGTCCCTAACGTGTGCTAAAGATTTTTCATCATGACACCAAGGTTCGTCAAACAAGCTTCAGCCCCATGGGTCTCGACATCAGTCCCTCAAGCAGCTCAGGTGACTACAATGCCACTTCCATCTCGAGAAAGGCTATAATTTGCACAGTGCTCACAAAACTCGCCCTTTGCCAGCATTTCCGAACATGAAAGATTGTATTAAAAGAAGCTGAAATGAACAGTAGAAATTTGGGGGATATAATTATTCTTTCCAGCTTTCGCCTAGCGACCCAGGGAAACCCCATGCGCCAGGAAGCTCAACCAGAAGAATCGAACTCCCGAGTGCGGCCACAGACGCTATCGCCTGAGCCACCCCCGCTCGGTGGATTCTAAGGATCAAAACAAATATTTTTGGTGAAATGTTTATATCAAATTTTTAAGCAGAATATAATACTTTATCTACCTAGAAGATAGACAAATTAAAAATGTTATACCATAGGAACTACTCCTGTATTCTTGATGCTTTAGCGAAAGATAAGTATAAACTGCAGATGTAAAAAGCTTAACCAAGCTAGCAGGAGAAGAACTGGTGCCCAGAAAGTTTCAACTCCATGTAGTATTAATAGGCAACGGATCCTCCTAAGTTAATCATGAATTGCTTGAGGCGGAACGAGTGAAGATGGAACCAGTTTTTGTTAGGGGTTTCTGGTTATTTCCGGGAGAATGGTCATTTTGCACTCCGAGTCATCATTATGTATCTAAAAGCGCAGCTGCTGACCATATTGTTACGTAAGCTCTTCCAGATAGTGCTGGAATTTCGGTTTGGCCCTAAGTCACGCCAATTTGAAGCTTTCCTTTTCTGCTTGTTAAGGGAATGTACATTCCTGCATTGTTTTAAGATGATCTAACTTCAGTGAGTATGTGTGAATCATCACATACAAGAAGGGGGAGGGGGGCAAGTAGCTACTTCTTCCTTCTATATCCCTTACATGAGCCAGAGAAAATACAGCTTTCTGTGCAAGAAGTGTCTATTTCTGTTTCTGATTAGCTTCTATTGCGATAATGTTTCTCTCACAGCTTTTTTTTCTTTTTTGTCGGTCTGGGTGGCTCAGTTTGTTAGACGCTGGCCTACTGATCCCAAGGTCGCGGGTTCAAACCCGGCCCAGGCCGATGGTTTTTAAGTGTGCTTAAAAACGACAGCTCCATGTCAGTAGATTTACTGGCATGTAAAAGAACTCCTGCGGGACAAAATTCCGGCACACTGGAGACGCTGATGTGATCCTGGCAATTGACAGCGTCGTTAAACAACAAATTATTTTATTTTAATTTCGCCAAAATACGGAGATATTGGAGGCGGCATAAAAAGCTGTAAAATTATTTTGTTCTTTAACGACGCTGTCAATTACCAGGATCACATCAGCGTCTCCAGTGTGCCGGAATTTTGTCCCGCAGGAGTTCTTTTACATGCCAGTAAATCTACTGACATGAAGCTGTCGTTTTTAAGCACACTTAAAATCATCGGTCTGGGCCGGGTTTCAACCCGCGACCTTGGGATCAGTAGGCCAACGTCTAACAAACTGAGCCACCCAGACCGACATATTTTGCCGATTCTACAGTGGTCAACTATGTGATGTTTATGTTATCGAGAGGGTTGGCTCAGGCGACCACCATGTAGCACCCATACATCGGAAGTAGAAGCCGAGGAAGATCAAGAACAAGATGGGTAGACAACTAGTGGGACCATAGTGGTACAAAAGGTATAAAACTGTTTGAAAACACTATGAAACACAATCAATAAGAAATAACAGTCTATGAACATTAAACCTACATCTAAGTTAGATTAATTTTCAGAATTATTAGTGAAAGTCTAAGCGAAATCGAATGTGTACAATGATTTATTGCTTTATAATGCCGTGTATCCACGCTGAATATCTCACCACATGAGCCTTATAAAGGAGCCTCTCCTCTTATAGGAAACCTTTACCCTGTACGGGAAACTAGAGGCCTTATTCATTCATTAATTCAATAAGTGAGCTATTTGAAGTGAGTTGCAAACTGTTTGAGATTGAAGAATTAAATTATCATGCAACTACAAAATGTCCAAAAAATCCGTTACCGCAAGTAGCCTTCATATGAACTACTTTTCGAAGTTTAAAATGTTATCATAAATGGCTGTTACGATTTTTAGTAAAGTGCTATATTATTTATACAAAATATATTTACATGACAAAATATGAATTTTCTGGGAATAGCTTGGGAAGCTATTTTACACAATATTGTATCTGACTTGTAAACCTTGGCAGACGAAAATGCAGACCTCATTAAAGCATACAGTTTATCCTAAATAATTTATTCTGCCATAAGCTATTTCCGGGGTACCCATTATTAATGCTTTGAACTGTGACAGTTTAAAGCCTTTTCGATATTGCGTTATTTCTGATGACTAGATGAAAACGGCACGAAATGTTAAGGCACCATAAAGCCTCCAAATCTTAAATTTGGGCTACCACTTTTCCCCTTGTATGAAACGCGTAACGTACTTATTTCCAAAAAGGCGTGTCTCGATGAAAATAAAGTAGATATAAAATAAACTTTCCAAAAATGGTTTTTACAGCTATTTATAAACAATAAGAGGTAGGAAAAATCATGTGAATACAACGCATCTGAATATTAGTTTCTCTACTACTCGTACGTACAGTAGCGGGATTATTGCATTCCACCCAAAAATTCTATGTCGAGATTTCAGGAGAAATATATGTTTTGAGACCTCTGAATCAAAACCAAAAAAAGACACTTTTAGAAAAAGGTTCGTGTGTTTGTGTTTATATATGTCTGTGTGTGTGCCAGTGTGTCAGTCTGTGGGCACCATAACTCAAAAATGAAAAATAGGTTAAAAATCAAAGTTGGTAATTAAGTTTAACGTCTTTTAGGGATGCGACGCGACGCGACAATATTGAAGAAAATTCATCCACTCTAAATTACCCTTTAGATGCAAAATTTTGATTTTCTCGAAAATGGCTCTAAGGATTTTGATTAAAATGCTAAAATGTTTAAGATATTCCTACGACAAATGAAATGTATATTTTGAATTTTCTTGCTATAGCTAATGTAGTCCTGTTTACTCTGGATGACTCTTGCATAACTGGTAAACCATTAGAGATACACCAAATGTTACTATACACAAATGCAGATCTTGCTAAAACACATAATTTACGTCAATAATTTTTTTTTTTTGTAGTGAACCGTTTCGGAAATATTCCTTATTATTTTTGGGAGTTTTGGGATACTTAAACTTTCGTCAAATGGATCATCGCTATCCAATTTTTTTACATCTTAGCCGTGTAAAAACAACGGAATCTCAAAGCTTTAAAATATTTGACTATTACTCAAAGCCTTCTACATTCCGATATTCTCTCACATCTACAAGGAAATAAACAATAAGATAATTTCTGTAAATATTTATCTCAACTAAAACGAAGAAGATAGAGGAATGAGAGTTTGTAAGAATGGTTAGTACAAGAGTAGAGAAAGTCGTGTAAGTGCAACACATCAGATTTTTCTAAAATACTTTTGGAGTGGAGTTCAGTGGGCCTCAAAGTGTGTATTTACAATGAAACATTGGTAAAGAATTTGGTGTTGGAATGCAGTGTTTTTTTCTTGTTTATAAATATTGTTTAACTCTCGTTAACACTACATACCTCACAGGCAGTAGACAGAGGTGCTTTTAACGACCTCAGCCTGCGTGTTGGTCAATTACTTCCTCTGCCATAAAATATAATTGAGACAAGCTATTTATGATCTTTAAATAAGTTTCTTCAATAATTTCATTGGAATAGCAAAGAAGACAGTAGTAATTTGGAGAGTGACGGTAGGTACATTCTTTAGTCAGTTGACAAGAACCATGACGGCAGAAACGAGAGGCGCCATAAACCACCTCATAAATATAGATGCCACCGTTGTGAATTTATACTAGTGGCACTTATCAGCTACATCAGCAAAAAAATAAATCAACATGTCTTTAGAACTGTGTTTTCACAAAAGGAATTTCCACTGTAAGCGCATGTGAGATGCAAAATGGTATGAATTTACCAGTTACACAACCAGTCCATTCCTCAAGCTGACCTCTTCAACCTGCAGGCCAAGTTTTTATAGCTATCCATAGCGTTTGGTCAGTAATTGAAAAGCTTGCTTCCTTACTTGGGCAAATCGTTATTAAATGTTATTGTGCCACGGAGCAGAAAGGTTACTTACAATTCTGCAAGTACATACGTGTGGTTTGCAACATATACCCACTTGCCGTGTTTACATAAGAGTATTCAGATGTAAGGCGGCAGATGATCAGGATCCCATTCCATGTGGTCCCTCCCAGTTATATAACGTCAAACCACAATAGACGGACTCGTGTAATGAATCCAGAATCAAAACTTGCAATGATGTGACTTTCACTTCTTCAATTGCATGTGTGTGCGTGGTGTTTCAAAAATAGAGGAATCTCTGGCCAGGTGATTTATTCTGACGTAGCAGAGGTGTTTCAATCAAGCGCTTCATTAGGCGTGCCATGTTTCTTCCTTATATTGATCATCGACATTAGCCATCTGCTTGTTCTCCTGCAGGGCGTTATCGTGATATTCCTCTTCCTGGGAAATATCTACACGTATATGCCTCAAACTAACATGCACACAGGAAGTTAAGTTTCTATTTATGAACGCCTATAACTGCTATGGTTTTGAGCATCCTAATCTGTATTGCTCGTGAAATTTTGGTGTAATTGGCCTCTTTATCAAGCTTGAGGTTCTTTTATATCCACAAATCTACTATATGGGACCATTGCTTTTACTTCTTCCGAAGAAAGCTATGGTAAGAATCTTTATGCCGGAAACAATCCAGCGCTCTACGCCGGCTTTGAACCCGCAATCTCGGGAACTACATGCTAGATATTACCCCTAGACCACGGAGGATGACGTGTGCCCAAGACTTCAAATAAACCGCTGAGACACATCGATCTTTCTCTTTTCCTCCGGGCACATACGCAAAGCTCCGGGGGTGTAAAGCCTTTTTAAGGCTTCTGTAGTTTCTGTTCTAAGTGCAATCCTCATAGCAACATAATATATCAGATCGATTCGAAATGGCACCGTTGCCAAGTGGTTAGAGCGCTCGCTTAACCCTGAGTTCGAACCCAGGGACATACGTGTGATATCCGTGATGGACGAAGCACAGTTGGGGGGTTGCCTCCGGTTACTCCAGTTTCCCCCACCACTCATTCCACCAACTGCTCCATCATCACCTTTTCATTCACCTGCGTTTCATATCATGTTCTTCCTCACTCTCATACCTGATGCTGGGCTGACCACTTGCTTCCAGGTGTTCACTCTGTTCGGTCCATGGGTTCCTCTGCTCCCCAACAGGCGTCTGACCCTAAGCACTTGCTCGTAAGTCCTAAGGGGTGTAAGCCTTCTATAAGGGCAGGATAATCAGATAAATAAGAAGATAGCTACTTCGATTGTCATTATTTTCCATACGTATGGGATACCCAAGCAATATTCACAGCAACATATAATTTCCTTATTTTATTAAAATGCACTATGTTCATTATGATGTTATTAACTCTTGTGTGGATAACTCTCTGTTTTAAATACGTATTAAAATATAATGTGGAATGCACGCAGTGTACAAAAAAAGTGAATTGTATTATACTAATGCTAACTTCGTTGTTCAATTTGTCTTTTTTTCAGTCTAGGACAGCGTTTATTGCACAGTTCAGTGCAGTGTTCATTTGTTGTCAGACAGAATTTCTTATTGTGCCGAAATTCATGTGTTGCGATCGTATTATCTGGTGTTGGTGCTCGTAGGTAATTTGCTGTTTCCAGTCCTCCGCCCACATGACATAGGTTGAATAAAAGTCACTCCAGATAGACATTCATTATTTTTCTATTAGTGTTTAACGTGTGCCCTGAAGTTTGGCAGAAGAGTCTGCATTCTATGACTTCAATGAAGAACTTTATTTCCTTAAGCTAACCTTAGCGATTTCAGATTTATGATATAAATTACATAAGCCATGGAAATACGCATATTAAACATGAGTATTTTAATCAACATTGTTAGAAGCAGTTTTTACAAAAGTCTGGTCTAAGAGAACTGAGGGAAAAAGTTTGGTTTCTCTATATTTTAAACCTCCTGTATTTAATTATATAGGGTTGCTTTATAGGTTGAAACAATCAATTATTTGTCAGTATTTTACTTGATAAGTCTATTTGTTTTGATTTATAAAAATTTATCTTTTTTTAAAAAATAATTTAAACATTTATAATAACATTTATTAGACTATTTAACGGTTACGGCATTTTTAAAAGAAAACAAGTTCAGAAAAGCTTCCAACATTGAATCTGTCATATCTGAATTGCAAACAAAAGTATTTTTGTCTAAACCATACACCCAAATGCAATGCTATTTTTCTGTCACTTGTAGACTGTGGTCTGGAAGAACGCACTGTTCCAATTTCACTCAGTTTTACATTGAGCATCCTCATATTCTCATTTAAGAGTTTAGAAATTATTTAAAATATATTCTGCATGCCAAATGCTGAAACCAAAAACTACAACTGTTAGCATATTATAACCTATCTTTTCTTACTAACGAACTCATGAGGAGATAACGTGGAACCGCGTAAAATATTTTATGGATGAGGCGTGAGACCTAAACATTGACAAACTTCATGCTTACTAATACTACAAAAAGGCTGTTTGACAAATTTGGTGCACGTCAATAAGCCTAATACTTTTGTGTGGTGAGACTTTGGTCATTATGATTTATCTGTTATACAAAAGTAAAAATCATTCCAAATGAAGAGGATCCATAGGCTATTCACCAAAAATCCAGATATAAATTACTTAAGCTATGGATATATACCGAGTGGAGGTGAAATGATCCGTCAGACTTTAACAGCGAATTTCTGATGTTGTGATTAACAAGAAAGTTTAATACCAAAATGTTGAAAAGTTTATAGTTCTCTAGAAAAAATATTTGTATAAAAATTTATCATCACTTGGCTGAATTATTATTGATTAAAGGTTCTTGATTTATGGCTATATTCATAGAAAATTGAATACATGACAACTTTTTCGTTTGGCGTATTTCAATAGATTCAACGGTTTGTGTGAAAATTAAAGTTAAAAGAACCCACAATTTGTTTCCCTTTTGTTGCAGTATATTAGAGTATAATTTAAAACGTTTTTGGTTGTCTGCATTTTGTAATAGAATAGGTATAATGACTTCTGTCCCATTGGACCGGCATGATGTTGTGTGTTATTATGAATGCCGACTCCCTTCATTCTCCACGTGTATGCAATCGCACGAAATTTATGCTATTCCTTCACCATGTATTGACAGACAAGCACATTGATATGCTTGCCACAGCAACAGCCAAAGTGCAAACAACTCAAAATCTATACCGGGAGAGATATCCTCATATGCAACAATACCATAAAGTAGAAATAAAACAATTAGGAATTTAAATAATAACAGCTTTGCACTTAATTATTGTTCAACTAACCTTATTTGTAAATATTACGCAGTAATATTAGTACATGCAGGGGATTCGAACCACCTTTACAGCACATGGAATCGTGCGCTCGTTCCAACTGAGCTACCTAGTAACTTCGGAGATAACCGAAGACAAATACGTCTATGTTGAATACTTGGGTGGAAGCTAACATAGGTGCCGATGTTTTCATGTTAGAGAATAAAACGCGGATTGCATAAAACTGGAAAATAAGGGGCAGCTGACTCACCTGGTATATGTGTGTGGGTTTGTGTGAGTGTGGTTGGGTGTGTATGTATGGTTGTCAAAATTGGACAAAAGGGTCACTGTTTGAGGTAGATGTAACCTGTGCATTTTACGTCAGGTCTCTCATGTTTATCCGCTCATCATGTCAACACCATCAAGTCGTGCTAAACCATGGGATATCTCACGTAGTAAATGAAAGTCCGCCGGAGGGATTCGAAAACACTTCCTCTCACTGCTCGGCAGAGGGTAAGCGCTACATGTAGCGGGTCAAGCAGATAGCATCATCGCCTTTCCTTTTATTGCTCCTGTTGTCCTACCCTAATGGTGAACAACATGCTCTTCCGGAAGAGCAGCGGTGAACAAAGGAAGGTTCCCAGCGATTGCATAACGCAGATGTAACAGTTACCATCTTGGGAAGAAAGGACGGGCAACCAGCCACTTGAGTGTTAAAGGGGAGTGTTAAAATGTAGCACAGAACTTCCTTACTGTTGGTCACAGCTTTATTTGGCCATGCTTTTCACTTTCATACAATGCGGTAAATTTCAGTATATTTGAGAAACTATTTTCGACAAAATTACTAAAGTATTTTCTCAGAATTACAATTTTCTTTGGATATCACTTTAAAAATAAGCTGAGATAATTACTAGAAACGTTGCACACTGTTTACATAATTATAGTAAAATAATCCCTTGTCAGAAAATACACGACGTATTCATATGTTAACTGCCTTTAAACCTTAATCACATTAAATTCAACAGTACGATTTTAAACAAGTCCTGCAGAAGACGACATGGACGACGGGAAAAGGAATATCTACCAGTCAACAATACAGATGATTAAAAAAATCTGATGTGTTGCACTCACATGACTTTCCCTATTTTTTGTATGTACTATTCTTAAAAATGCTTATTTCGCTATTTACTTCAAATTAATCGAGATAAACATTTGCAGAAGTTATCTTATTGCCCTCTTCTTGTAGGTACAAGGGGAATATGGCAATACAGTAGGCTTTAAGCGATAGTCAAATATTTTAAAGCTGGTCACCATCAATGGCTGTTCCCTTTGGATGCTCCACAGACAACAAATGAATAATGTATTCCTATTTGAGAAAAGCATAAGTATTGCAAAATTCAGACAAGTAACGAGGAATATCCCGGAAATGGTCCATTCCACAAAAAAAAATGTATATGACATAAATTGTGTGTTTTGAGTATATCTGCATTTTTGTACAGTGAGTTTTGCTTATCTCTTACGGTTTATTATGTATACAAAAGTGATCCTCTGAGGACATTCTTCGAAAAATTCCAGAGAAATATTTTATTTGGCATGAAAACATCTTTAACATACGGTATTTTAACCAAGATCGTTAGAGCTATTTTTGAGGAAACTAAAACTTTTAAACATTTTGCCTTGTAAAGGGTAGTTTGGGGTGCGGGGATTTCTTTAAAATCGTTCTGTCGCATCCTTGCAAGATGCTGAACTAAAATACCATGTTTGGTACTTGTACGCCTTTGTGTTTTTTGAGTAAAGGTTGAGCACACGGTTCCATCGCGACCGGAACGGCAAGAAGTAGAAAATTTCCACCAGGGTCGGATTCCTATTATTAAATGATCCAATGGAAACTGTCCTGTTCGGAAAGATTTGGCTTCCGCTCCTTCGAGAGGGATGCCTGACACACGGCTCTCCCGGAAGTTTTCGCTGGTCTCGGGTGACCTTCCTAAATACTCGTTATATTACGTATACATTCGGCACCCTCATCATACTGCATACGCATACTGCATACTGCATACGCACATAAACAGACACCAGGCATCAGTGACAGCCGATGGTGAGTTATTAACATTGATTGTGCAAAATTATAAATAACTGCATGATGCTGCAGACGCCAAATATCACAACCAAATAAAAACTTTTCTAGGGTTTTCTCACAAGTCTAGAGAAAAATTACTAGTAATAATTCACCATACTGATCTCACTTCCGGTTTATGCTGTGAATCCAAACTTTCTTCCCTTTTTCTTTCCCCTTCCTTCAGTTGATAAAACGTCTAATATTACAATATGCCCGTCCGAGGAGCTGCATCCTTACAATTGTATCCATCCATATTTGTTGACCAAGTAAGTTCTCCAGTGGGATTATTTCTATCACCGGGTGTTGTAGTTTCCCCGAAAGACGGACGGCTGTAAATTTCGTTCCGGTCGGGGCGGTCAGGGTGCATCGACCTTTAAGCTGTTCGCAGACACATTCGTAAGGACGTTTCCATAAAAACGGCCGGATTCAGGGGACCTCAAAGCATGTATTTCTAGTGAAATATCGTTCATCAAATTTTTGGTTGGAATGCTAAGCTTCTCTGCTTACTGTGTACGGACAGAGAAAGTAAAAGGTTGAATCGAATTGAACAATTAAAGGCCACGGGCGGTATTTAATCGTTGGAGTATCATTGGTCATGGCATTGAATTTTTCAAAAATGATAACAACTTTCTAATCTTTCTAATTTACTGTCTATATGCGACTGGTGTGAAAGGACAATTATTGAATATTGTTTACATAGTATCTCTTTTTACATTCTCTACTGGTAAGTAGAGGAAGTATTGTATTCCAACCAAAAATTCGATGTCGAGATTTCACCAGAAATACATGTTTTAAGACTCCCTGAATCCAAGAAAGAAAGCTTTTTAGAAAAAGGTCCATGTGTGTGTGTGTGTCTGTGGACAGCATAACTCAAAAACAAAAAGTCGGTTAAAAACCAAAGTTGGTATTTAAGTTTAATGTGTTTCAAGGATGCGATACGAAGATTTTGGAGAAAATAGCCCCAGCCTAAACTACCCTTTACATGGAAGACGTTTCGAAAATTTTGATTTTCTTGAAAATGGCTCTAACGATTTTGATTAAAATGCCGTATGTTTAAGATATTTGTAAGACAAATGGAATGTATATTTTGAATTTTCTGGCTGTAGCCTATGTAGTCCTGTTTACTCTGGATGACTTTTGAATAACTCGTACACCAGCAAGAATATTAACGTTCAAACAAAAGGTTCAATAACAGTCTCTGTGGTCAAGTGTTTAGAGCTATGACTTCATCCAGAGATTCTGGGTTCAGTTCCCGGCCACTCTCCGCAGCAGTGGAGATATGTATGTGAGACTGAATGTAATAATAATAGTAATAGTAGTAGTAGTAGTAGTAGTAGTAGTAGTAGTAGTAGTAGTAGTAGTAGTAGTAGTAGTAGTAGTAGTAGTAGTAGTAGTAGTAGTAGTAGTAGTAGTAGTAGTAGTAGTAGTAGTAGTAATAGTAGTAGTAATAATAATAATAATTAATAATAATAATTAATAATAATAATTATTAATAATAATAAGAATAATAATAATAATAATAATAATAATAATAATAATAATAATAATAATAATAATAATAATAATAATAATAATAATAATAATAATAATAATAATAATAATAATAATAATAATAATAATAATAATAATAATAATAATAATAATAATAATAATAATAATAATAATAATAATAATAATAATAATAATAATAATAATAATAATAATAATAATAATAATAATAATAATAATAATAATAATAATAATAATAATAATAATAATAATAATAATAATAATAATAATAATAATATACTAAGTTAAGGAAGTACAGTCAACATATTGTTTTCTAAGCCAAAGATGTTTTCCTAGGAATTGAAACGGCAATACAAATGTAAGAAATAAATTTGAAAGATTTCTAAGAGCTTTACTATGTTTAAAAACAGTGCTCTGATCTGGTATGCATTCAGCCGTAAAACAACCGTTGCTTCGCTCCAGTGAAAAAGGAGGGAATACCAATGTTACCATTACACGATAATAATATAACCCAACTATTTAAGTTATGTTTAAATGAAACGATTATTAAAATACTATGCTTATATATCATGTTTATTATTTCACGTACAAAATGGGTGATGCTGGATCCCATGCAGTAATGAGCTACTCGTATATTCAATGGTTAGAAAGACAAGTTACGATCATTTCTTAGGTTCATTTCAGGTCAGATGTCGAGTATGCACACTGAGCACGTGAGAGTCATAGTAAACATAAATCTGCAACCTTACAGTGAGGTATTCCAACGCAATTAGCACCAAATTGATATCCAGCAAGTTTGCAATTTTCCATTTCGCACGCTGCATTCCCTGGCCATCTGGTATAGGTAATTCAGATATGCAAAGAGAGTGAAAAGACTGTGAAAGTGCTCATTTTCGTGACTACCGCGCACTGCTATTATTTAATCTTCACAACCGTGACAAATTATTAATTATACATTGGAATCAATTGGCTCAGTGTTCCATTATTTTAAATTTGTGCCAGGTTTTATAATTTTAGAATGTTGCATGTTTTTATACAGTTGCGTAATTTTAGCTATTTACGGTAACGTCTTCTTTGTTTCTTGTCCTTTCTTTCATTTGCGCTGTGCACGAAAACATTATCTCACTAAAACACCTGTGTTACATTCTTATCATCTTTTTTTATTACAACCTTGTTTATGGTCGTCTATTACTTGGCAAAGCGACCAGGCGTATTGACCTTTGCTGTCGAGCGCTACGATCGCTTCTTATCTTGTTTATTATAACAGCGACTGTGCACAAAATAACTGTTAATACAATGACGCAGTAAGTTACAATGTTCATTACGTCTTAAAAGCTAAATATTTATAACATTGGTTGGTAAGTTTACAGTAAGGTGGAATATTAACAAGAGTACCATCTTAAGAACAATGGTACAGTTCCTTACACGGTAAACATTTCTCCCCTGGCCCATTTGTGGTAGCTGCGCTCCGGGCACATTCTTCAGCCCGGTGAGTCTCTGTTGATTGTTATGGACTTCCGCACGTCTCATGGCGCTGTCTTCGCTGTCCTGCGACTGGGGTTGTGGTCCCCCTTCATCTCATCTCTCCCTCCGAGGGAGGTGATAGTCTTCAGTTACCGAAGGCATGGTGCCCCCTCGGTTCCTATATATCATACTTTATCTATATGACTTCCTCTATCTGCTCTTCTACAAATTAATCTTACAGAACCTAATGCCTACTAGATATATATTAATGGAGATTAACGTTTTGAGTTTTGGTTCATATACACACACACACACACACACACACACACACACACACACACACACACACACACACACACACACACACACACACCACATACACACACAGGAACAGATTCTTCAAATGGTTTTTATTAAAAAGATATTTTCACAACATTATGCCTTTACCAATTATCTTTGACTTGATTTATTGTGTATCTTATATATTTAAACGAGCAATTCTTGTATATAAAAGAGAAATTATATATATACCGCGAAACTTGGAAACGGCTCTAACGATTTCGATCAAATTTTGTATTCAGATAGGGTTTTGCTTTTTAAGTTCATCTATATAGGTCTAATTCCCGAAAAAACGAGATTTTACATAAAAAATAACATTCTTTTTATTCCCGCTTCTACAGAGCAATTTTTGTATATATTCCCGGTATTTCAGAAACGGCTCTAAAGATTTGGTTAAACTTTTGTATACATGCATATTACATTCACAGTGTTTTCTCTACTCACTTTTAGGTAACACATTCACATATCTTTCTCTACTCACTCTTCTATAAACAATTCTCCATAAATAACATGATTTTGCACCAAAAATGTTTTTATCCCCACTTTTAAAATAAGTCATACCATGTTCTGTATGTTTGAAATAGAAATGCTATTACATTCGAACTGTTTTCTTCTCTCACTTTTAGCTAAAACATTTACATCTCTTTATCTACTCACTCTTCTATAAACAATTTTCCATAAAATACTTGATTTTTCACCAAAAACATTTTTATCCCCACTTTTAAAGTAAGTCATACCATGTTCTGTATATTTGAAATCGAAATGCTATTACATTCACACTGTTTTCCCCTCTCACTTTTAGGTAACACATTCACATCTCTTTCTGTACTCACTCTTCTACAAATAAGTCATACAATTTTTTTGTATGTTTGAAATAGAGATAATGCATATTACATTCACAGTGGTTTCTCTACTTACTTTTAGGTAACACATTCACATCTGTTTCTCTTCTCACTCTTCTACAAAGTAGTCATACAATTTTCTGGATGTTTGAAATAGAAATGCTGCATATTACATTCACAGTGTTTACTCTACTCAGTTTTAGGTAACACATTCACATCCGTTTCTCTACTCTTCTACAAACAATTCATATCATCTACATATATCTATATATACACAACTTGGATATATAAACAACGTTTCACAGCTGAAATGATGGTGTTTATGAAATATTTGTATATATTTCTATATCTCTTGTATCTGGAAATGACTCTTAACAATTGCGACAAAAAATTTTATTTAGTTAACGTTTTGCCTTTCAGGTTTATCTAAATAAGTATCTTCTCCCACAAAAAATAAACTTTCACAAAAACAGAGGCGAAAAACTCAGAGCGAAGCTCGGTTCCCCAGGTACTTAAGGCTTTAAATAAGCTGAAGTAATATCCTTCAAAGTTATAAATAAACAAACGTCTTTTAAAAAGAGCGTTTTCTTTTATTCAGTAACCGATGATATATCGATATTGAATTTTCGGGTGGAATGTAGTGCTTTGTCTGGGTAAGTGAAATAAATAAAACTCACCAATATGAATTTGCCCATTCTTCTTGGTGGGTTATAAAACATTTGCCTCAACTATTCTTCAAAACGCCCTAAAAATAAAACAAACTATTTTGTGATAAATTCACTTGACATTCTCTACCAATGAGTAGACAACACATATATGCTATAATTATAAACGAGAATTCCATGGAGTGAGAAATCCCAAAATATACGTGTATCCATACCTACACTATTAAACTTTGAAAAATGTACGATAAAGTGAAAGTAGCATTAAAACTAACATTGTAATTAATATAACAATTTATGTTATAACAGTTTTCTAAAGTTGAATTGTGGTTTTACAATTGATCAAAATGTATAATATTAATAAAGCACATAAACGACTAAGTATATCTTGATTATAATCTGTATCTTATTGGCCAATTTATACTACATGCGATACCAATCTAAGCATTTTAAAATTACTAGCTGCGCTTTGGGTATATTCCCAGAAGGTGATCTAGTCTGTTGTTCATTATTACATGGCATTCTGGACTATGTATAACTTAAAATTTAGGCTAATAGCTTCTAGTTTTTCTGTGTGCAGTTACTATCGAGTGAAGCTTGCTGTTAAAGCGAACTTTATCTTCTATCTATCTTGGACTAATGGAAGAACTTCCTGGTAGCTGCTCTTTTGGTTCAATTTTACCACTCCTGTTACCACTTTTCAAGCTTTTCTTCCAGTTTTAATATGCTTTTTGGCAACTTGTCTTTCACAGTTATCACCTAAACAACATTTTAAAATTAGTTTCTGTGAGTTGTCTGCACTTGTCACTCAATATTGTTTTTTAGATAGAATGACTTCACTCTATTGGAATATGTTATGGGTGCAAACTTGAATGAACATATTTGTGACAGTTTCAGGTCAAATTCTTCTTTTAAGCTTTTCCTACAAATAAGCTGCTTCGCTGAACAAAAGAATGCGTATTAAGAGTTCGTGTTAATAGACCTGTCGAGTTTTTCTTCGGCGCTGCGGCTACAGAATAACTGGGCTCTGTGGAATTTCTCAACTCTTGCCTTTGAGTCTACAAGCGGCAGAAGGAATACAACTTTGTTTCTTTCTTTCTTTCTTTCGTGCTTTCTTTCCTCCCTTTCTTTCTTTTCTTCCTTTTTTTAGTTTTAGTTCTTTTTTCCTGAAATAACAGACATAAAAATCGAGAATCCGAGGTGTTCACTCAAGGTCATTAAAACACCCATTTAAAGTGAATTTTGATGTCCTAGATATTTATATGCATACTGCTTATCCTCCTTCTTCTTCCTCAGCTGATTACTCTCCTCGTATGGAGCATTTACAACCCCTAGGACTTCCAAACCAGTACCTATGGTCAGCTGCCTGTCATGATGCAGACAAACCTATGGACCAGACACACTGAAGACCTGGAAGCGGGTGGTCAGCCAAGCTGATAGTATGATAGTGAGAATGAAATGTAGGCGAAATCGATGATTGGAAAGGTAATAATGGAGTAATTGGTGGAATGAGTGCCGAGGGAAACCGGAGAACCTGGAGAAAATCCGCCCAGACACCGCTTCGTCCACCACGAACAGGAATGCGGGTTCCTGAGATCGAACACGAGTCGCCTTGGTGATAGGTGAACAGTTTAACTGCTCGGCCAAGGCGCCGCCTATACGCTTACTTGAGTAAAAATTGCTCAAATATGCCTTATGTGTGCTTTTATCCACAAAAAGGTCAAAAGATGCAAACATGCCCACAGAAAGTACACATATTTGGAACCTTAGGACGTACATTGTCACAAAAACAGAGATCTGCATGAAATGTTTATGTCTAGTTCGAATAATAGTGTTCATAAATGTGATTCTCCTAATCGCGTTACGTTATTTTAAGATTAGCTTTGCTTTGGAATTATTTCAAGGTAAGTCATGAGAGCTAAGGTATTGTCTGCAAGAACACCATTCAAATATTTATCTATGAATGGAAAGAAACATAAATAAAGAAAGAACGAAAGAAAGAAGGAAACAAAAGAAAGCAACGCGAGTTTTTAAACACATGTGTTATATAACACACAGTTGGGAAAAGTGTAAACTTGCTCATGTAACATTTCGAAAACCAGTAATGCTACGGGAAAAATGTTTGATATTATAATATTTTACATTTACATTTTATGAGCCTTACACTTCTTTTGCCCTAAGTTTCTGTCGATAACTTATGGGTTTGTCAATTTTAGCATCTATAATTCGTACACATGATTAGTTTAATTCGTTAAGTTACATTTTGTACATATTTTTGACCCCGAAATTAATAAAGTTATTTTGTATAGATTTGGAAAAATTGAAATTAAGTAAATTTAAGTTATTGTAAAGCTAATTGACAAAATTGTTTTTAGCTGTACAACAGTATAACAAATAATAAGCAAATAAAGCGACTGAGCAACATGCACCACAGCTCGCGATAACCTGTGAAGCTCAGCTCGCATTCGGTAGGTCCTGAGTTCGATTCCGTCCACCGCGCCCTCTGTTCTTGGATTTTCGTGGTTTTCCCTGATCGGGAGGAGAATGCTGGGTGGTTTCACATATACCACGATTTACTGTCCGTCGTTTCTTGTTCACTTCTTTTCCATGTCATATTTCAGGTGCACTTAAAGGTTTCGTGGCGTCTGTCGGCGTCAAACAGATGGTGCATATGCTTGTTTAAAGGTAAGAGTACTCAATATGGGCTATAGAGGGCTGCTCGGTCTATGAGTCGTTCATCGCTCTCTCTAGACTGTTGCAACGGTGGGGCGGGTCGAGCCTGAAACTTCCGCGCGTCTCTGTGCTCTGTTTGCTTGCGGCCTGAAGTCTCTTGTGGTTCCTTCCTCACAGGGCTGTAGCCACAGTACATGTATGTAGGTACGAGGTGTCGCCTTCGTTATAAACTCTAAAACAACACAACAATCATATACTCCTTAAACAGATGATGCCGAAATTATGGGTCCAGTAAGTAAGTTATTATTTAAAATGCATTTAATAAATGAAAACTAATTATAATCATAATAAATTATCAATGAAGAATTGATAAGGGAACCATGCAAATAGAATTACTTAGAATACGAATATCAGAAGAATATGTGTATAAAGTGAGACAACGTGAAGGTATAATCTTCACTGGCGCCCAAACAATAATCGATCAGTACCAATAAGCAGTAAGGTTACTGCATCAATAACCATCGTCATTTGGAGTAAATAGGTTCAGACAGGCTGACCAACTGGTGGCCTCAAACTGTCGCACAGAACATTCCCGCTCCACAGGGATATTACGCCTTACTAGGAATGTTAAAACAAGCTGCCCCATGAGGAGAAATTTGCCACTTCCAGGCTCTAAATCTCGCGCGTCACGCAGTAAAAGGATGCCGCGGTGTAAACACAGAATAACTCTCCAGTATAGGCCATAACGCTCGACCTCATGTGTCTACCAGACCCACTCAGTGGTCTACAATACGACGGACTTAACCACCTTTGACAAGTGTGAGATAACCAGCGGGTCTCTGTGAATCAGCGTCACTGTTTACACTCCAGTTGCATTTGTAACAGCTTCCGTTATGCAACCAGCTAACAAGCACTTCATTACTGCACTTCACTGCATCTCAGTGGAGAAACCTGTTCTACGGCAAACAAATAGTACTTTGCATGTGGTTAATTGCAATGTTACATAAAGTAAGATATCAAAGCCAACAGAAGTATAATCATCATTCTAGTTTTATGGACTTTATAGCATCTGTAAAAATAATTAGATTGTTCAATCAAGCAGTCGTAAGTCGTTGCCCGAATCAGTCTTCACTATGTTCTATTTTCCCCTTTTCTCTATACGAGATAACAATTGTCTTAATATTGTCTGTCCTATGATACATTTTTCGGTACCAAATCCTTTTTCTGTTCATCATTATATTGTTATTGTGCATATCAACCTTCTAGCTAATATTTTATCCTATTTTTAGTCTGTTTCTCCCTTTCGCGTTTGTTTATAAAACAGGCTGATTACTTTTTTTCCGTATCCATTTCTTTTATTACATATTTCAAATGTTTCTTGCTGTTCCTCACTGTAATGCAACGTTAAATTTTCTGCACTATACATTTTCACAGTCCATACAAAGCTTTTCACCAATGTAATCTGTGGTTTGTCCTGTACCGTAGCGTATTGGGCTACGGTTTCATGCCTTGGTACCCTGCTACGCAATGCGGCCCGGCTTCGATCCCACCCCTGGGTATAGAGGAGAGTCTTAGAACAGTCTCTGTATAACAGTCATTGTACTTCAGTTAATAATAGTACACACAAATGACAGTCGCTAATTGCATTACAAATAGATAACAGTCTGTTAAACTTCAGCCTCGGCATCTAACAGACCAGCAGAGACGCACAATTTAAAAATTACTTCATTATGGGACAACCTTTCTTTGGGCTGTAATGCTGAAAGTTGGGTTCGAACACAATACCACTGTTGCGTAAGGAATGTTACCCAGATAGATGAGTGAGGTCAAAAGTTGCCATAGTTAATAAACTAACCTTCACTCTGTGGCCCAGAGCTACATAACAATCACCACGGTAGAAAGTGAGGTTAGGGGACGTCACTAAGAAGAGAATTTGCTGAATCACGGTCTCTTGTGTGACATGACTCGGGATTTCCGCAAGTAATAGGTCGAAAGTTGTCAATCTTTTATTATATAGTTACATTCACCCAACAATGAATGGTTGGTGATTTACAATGGTGGTGACGGGTAGTGTGTCTGTCTCACATTCTAGAGGTGGAGTTTATACCTCGATTACAGCCAGTTATCCGTATAAGGCTGTTTCCGGGGTTTTACCTTATGCTGAGGTGAATGTCAGGTAACTCAAAACATCTAAGGCCCCTGGACCCATTTAAGCATAATTTCAACCTTTTTGTTCATTTACTGTCCGGTATTACCTACCCGTTAAATGAGCTAATTATCAGAGCCATTGGTGATACCTTCGTGAATTGCAACCTAACAACTACAAGAAGGGTAGTTTCCGGATTGGGGCACTGCACAAGTAGGAGTAACGGTCTTAAAAATAACTTTAATAGGTCATGAGTAGAAGTAAATCATTTATACACTTTGCAAAACGTAATGCAATGTAATTATAGTTATTTTCAAAAGAAAACTGCATAGGTAGTTTAGAATTTATAATTCTAGTAATAAGTTTGTCCAAAGTCCTCAATAAATAACATTACAAGAAACGACTGGGAAGATACTCTAATAGAACTGCGGACTCCGTTGACCGTCCTTTGAAGAAAGCATTCTCTCAAAAACTTTATATATACTTTTGTGTACCAAAATCACCATATCACACACAAGTTTTAAGTTGCCATGACCATCATCAGCTGCAAGGATTGAGCTTATTAGCCTTTCCTGTCTTTAAACTCCCTTCATTTTGTCCTAGGTCTTCCACAGTTACGTCCTTCCTATGGTTGGTACAATAGAATTTTATAATAAATCGTTTCTCTGGCATTCTCTGACGATACTAATCTATTTTATTCTGCTTTATTTCTTCATTAAGCTACTTTAGCACCATTTCTTTGCCTACGTCTGTACTTGTTAACCAAAAGAGTTAATGTAGCAAAAAGGTGGATAAACCTTAATCTTGTAGCTCTTGTGATTTTTATGTGATTCTTATATTGATTCCATCGTATTTAATTGAATCGAACATTCAACGTTATTCCACACGCATGTTTCTCTCATAAGCCTCTCAGGAAGATAAGAATGCCCATTTACCTAGAGAAAGCGATGCCGCGAGGCTGTTGGTAAATCGGTTTTGGTGGTGAGCCAATTGTCGTGAATCAATTCAAGACGCATTATTACGAAATTCAGACGAGATGGAATTCGAAACAAGCATCAAGAATTTGGAGTTGCAACAAGCTTCACAGCAGGGACTTCGGTAGACTCTCAGCTACCAGTAGACATCTCTGTCCTTAGGAAAAATTATATTCCGGTATTGACATGAAGTTTTGCATGGAGTTCTAATAGATTCGGACATTAGGAATGTAATTGAAATTTATTTTGCGGTTTCTATGTTTAACGAAAGAAAAACATTTGGAAAGTTACATCTACAGGACTTTATCCACCCATTATTCAATATATTAGTGTTTTCAAAAAAGGTTATTATACAATCTACTACACGCTAATCGAGATAAATAGTTGTATAAATACAAATATACATAATATTTCCTTGTATATACAATGGAAACTGGGGAAAACAGCAGGCTTATGCAATAATCACCCCTTTCCATACGAGAAAAGTTAAAATAATTAGAAAACTCAAACCATTAACAAAAATATCACAGAAATGCTAACTCCACAAAAGGTGTGATTGCTATAACTTGTGTTTTGTTAATATTCAATAAAATTGTTTTATGATGTTAGCCATTTTCGAGATATTCTCTGTTCTTAGTCGCAATTACTTTTTTCTGGTTAAATCGTGTCAACAGTGTGGAATTTCAAAGGTATCACATACTATCCACAGTTTAAAAATATGGCTATGGCGTTAGCCCAAGGAATCTACAACGAATGTGTACAAGTTAATGTGTAATGGAAGATTATCTGGTTTTACAACATGTGGATAGAAGCATAAACTTGCTTAAGAATTGATTTTAGTGAGTAAAGACATCTGTTAAATGGAACACAGCCATAGTTTTTATGTAAACGCAATTTATAATGGAGAAAAGACAAACTACAGCAACCTGAATAAATTATCTGCACCTGACAATTATGATTAGGCTGTTAATAAAATGCCCATTTTTATTTAGTTTTTGTGTGAATGCCGTGCCTCCTTTATTTTTGAATATGTAATAAAAATAGAGTAACTCGTTGAGTTTTTGATTCAATTGTGCAAGCAAAATTTTAAGTTAAAACATGTACTTTATTTTATTCAAAACTAAAACTAATGGTTTTCGTTTTGGCACCTCTGAACATTTTCACAAACATACACGAATCATCTACCTTGGGAAATGGTAACACTAGTTCATGCCAATATAATACTCATAGTGCAGTAGTGTATTCGCAGTGAGTTCCAGAAAATCAGCGCACATTCTACCACGGGACCACCCCTCAAGCACCAGATGTAGGATAGTGAGGAAGAGGATAATATGAAATGCAGGCGAAATCGATGATTGGAAAAGTGATAATGGTGCAATTGGTGGAATGAGCGGCGGGGGAAAGCGGAGAACCCGGAGAAAACCAGCCCAGATGCCGCTTTGTCCACTGCGAATACCACATGCAGGTCCCTGGGATCGAGCCCGGGCCGCCTAGGTGGTAGGCGAACGCTGGTCACGTCGGCGCCAGGCGGAATCCTACAGATACATCTATATGCGACACGGATGGATATTCATGGTTGAAACATAGAGCTTGCCAATGTTGTTCATGACTAACGCAAGGTTTCTGGATGTTGTAATAAAAAACTGCCGTCTAATGTTTTGCATCTTTTTATTTTAAGGGAAGTTTCGGCTTTAGCTTACTATACTCTTCTTATACCTAAAACGAAATAAGCAAATGAGTAATGAAGCTATATTTGCATTATCAGAGGTTGAAGGGGATACCAGAAGAGCGATGGATCCGAAGGATGATGTGCGCTATCAAGGACTATATCTCAAACGATTTCATTGTTTTAACAATCCTAATCCTAGTAGTTAAAGAGTGTCTATAAATAAAACTCAATTTAAATTTCAATTTGGAAATAATTGTAGCATAAAATGAGGGAAAGGAAATCAGGATATTACATTATACATCTAGCATTCCCCTACCAACCACGAAAAAAGCTCTATGAGAGAGTGAGTTGTTTATTGGGAATCGAACGTGGAATCAGCATTCCTGTCTGATCCCTTGATATCGGCTGGGGTAGAATACCATGCTTCTACTGAAGATGTGTAAAGATGCCCCCAGAGCTTCATAACCTCCCTTCTGCTCAACGCCATCAAGCATTCTGTGCATTTGTATGCAGTATATGGAGTCAGCGAAAGCACAGTAAATCCAAAATGGTCAGGAACTGGCAATAAAATACAGCACAATGCACCATTTGCAAGAAAGAAGTAACAAACTCAGAATTTAAAATGTCCGTGTCTCAGTGAAAGTTACATCGATTTATTGTTGACATCTGAATTGCATCCAGTTTCTTGTATTCCGAAGCCAAACGACTGAATCACTTTATTCCATGTGGAATCAAACTGATGACGTGGAGTGAATGTATTTTGTCTCCTAGAGTGCTTTTAGAAATGATGAAGTGATGCCCAACTGGGGTCGGGTTCCCTAGACCTAGAACTTAACCCAACATTCATGTTCTGAGGATAAGGGAAAACACCGAAGAAAAATAACTATACATGTGTCACCCTAGCCGAGATTCGAACTCGGGACTTCCTGAACGTGAGATAAACTGACTATCCTCACACCTCAGAGCTGCAATGATTTGTACGTCACAAGGGACTCCTTTACTGATGTAACAAAAAACAAATTTGACAATAACTTTTAAACCATTAGAGCAAAATGAAAGAACTTTGATGTGCGAGATTATAGTCTATATTTGGTATACATTTAAAAAATCGGATGTGTTACATTCACGTCCCTTTCTCTACCCATTCTTTAAGAAACTATTCTTACAAACCTAAATAAAATAAAAAGCTGATATATTGCACTCACATGCCTTTCTCTACTCTTGTACAAGCTATACTTAAACTCGTTTTGTTCGTCTACTTCACGTAAATCGAAGTCAAGAGTTACAGAAATTATCTTATTGCTAATTTTATTGTAGGTACAAGGGAAATACAGAATACAGCACGCTTTAAACGATATTCAAATGTTTTAAGAGATGATTACTACATGAGGACTTTGAAACTCCGTTCTCTTTGTATGGCCAACAAATAAAAAAATGAATAACGACCTCCCATTTCAAAGAAGTACCGACATGATTCACCGCCCCTTCCGCACACACTAACAAGCACACACGCACACAGATGTATTAGATATAAATTGCGAGTTTTAACAATATCTACATTTCTTGTGCAGAAAGATTTTGTCTATCTCTTACGGTTTCCAGTTATGCAAAAGTCAGTCAGACTGTAGAGGGAGTCTGAGGACGTCCCCAGGTAATGCATCTGTTACATTTGTCATGAAAATATCTTAAACCTAAAGATGAAGATAAAGATTGTCCGTAATATCTCTTGGGGCAAGGACCTCCTACCAAGGCAGAGCTAGCTCAATGGTTTTCACAGGCTTAGCTAGTTCCTGTGAGTTCATTTCCCTGTAGATTAAATTCTATTTGCTTACATATAAGAGCATACTTTAAATATTCGATAGTTCTGTTTACAATTGCTACATAAAGGGAGGGTAATCAGGGAGAGAAAGAAGTGTTCTCGTATTTTTAGAAGCTTCTGAAATAAAATACTTTTCGTTGAGTTGTGCAGTTTATAGACACATGGACTCACAGACAGGCACACATGAACCTTTCTCTAGAATGTCTTTTTGTGTGTTTATTTAGTCATTAACTGTGCGGACCTCCGAACGAATTGTGACGTCGGGCACGGCGCGCAACAAAGGACGGATGAGACTAAACTGTTTCACGTCATATGTCGGGCTGGCGAGCAATCAAAGACAAAAAGTCACATTTCCTCTTGCGACTACTGTGTGTACGAAGACTAACAACAATTGAAGTGGCAGAATCAAAAGGCGCTTTTTCTAGCACCTTCAAGAAAGATCTGCTTTCGTGATCGCCGGTGTGTGGGTGTGGAACTCGAGAAAGATCCGTGTGGGACTCATGTAATGCTGGAATTATGTTGGGTCATTATTTCGCATTTCAGTGAGCAAGTTATAGAAATCTCCTTGAAGAATTCTCCGATTCAAAGGATAAACCTACCATCTTATCTACGTCTAGATTTATTTGATTTCAAATATAGTAGACCACGAACGCAAGTTAATACAGTAGCATAAATTGCACTGCAAAATCTTTGCCAATCGTTGCAGCCTCCATTTTTAATCGCTTGCACACTTCAATTATTTTATTTTGATGTTGACGTTAGTGTCAATATGGTGAATGGCAAAGTGAATTTCATGTTTATGTTATATATTCACGTCCTCGCGTTAATGTTAATGTTTCTACGTGAATGGGCCCTAAGATGTTTGTCGCGGCCTGTCTAAGTGTTACACAATCGTTTTCAATATACAGGCAGTCCACTTTTTGCTGAGCATGCCAAAGAAATGGAAGTTTGTGTAGATAATCTGTTTGTATAAGTTGCTACGTCATGGTCTTCCTGGTTCAGGGTGGCAGGGAGCCAGATTACGTGCATCGCTCTGCTTCCTATCTAACTTCTAACACGCCTCACACTTAACCTTTCAAAAACACAATTTCTCTAAGTCATGCAACTTCACACTTACCTATATGGTATTTCCCACAAGTGTAATGTCATTGGTGGTGGTTCCAATCACGAAATGGGCAACAATGCTGTCAGCACTCATAAACTATATACAGGGCGTACCATCAAACTCTTGCAAGAAACGCTTGTTCTCAGCGCAAAAAGAAACCTTTTAGAACATATTTTATACTAATTTAAAAACAGTGTAACAAAGAACTTTTTTGCTTTGTTTAAATTGAAATTATCTCTTTAATTTGATATAACATTTTATCATTGTAGCCAGAATACTTATGTTTAGAATATGTTTTTAAAAATTGTAAGTTATCTGTCAATTTGTAGTGTAAATTCTACACCAGTTTATATTTCTTCATTGCAGTCTTCAGCTCCTTTCGTTATCAGCCTTGTTGTTTCTTGGGCTGCAAACTTTTGCGAATTGCTTTGCAATTTTCATAAGGAGTCTTATAATGACTATTCCATTCTTATACCGCGTATCTGACATTGACCAATAATGTTTAGCAACGTGTCGGATATCGACCAATCAAGGTCGCTTAGTTTATAATATACTTGCAAGGATGTGATATTAACGGATAAAACAGATCCACTCCTAATGAAAAGGACAACCTATTGACAGGCTGTTGCCAGAAAATTGGGGGAAGATTTTCCTGAAAAACTTCGTGTAGCATCCATGGCAGACACTGAACTCAAATACCAACTTTCGTATTTAACCAACCTTTATTACTTTCTCTACTAGTAAGTATAGCAAGTATTGTAATCCCCCAAAAACTCTATGTCGAGATTTCACTGGAAATTTATGTTTTGAGGCCCCCTGAATCCAAAGAGAAAGCATTTCTAGAAAAACGTCCGTGTGTGTGTCTGTGTTTCTGACTATCCGTATCTGAGAGCACCTTTTGATGTGATATTATGTAGTCTTAATGTCTCCTTATTACCCCGTTCAAATGATTATATTTCTGTAATTTTGTATCAATATCATTCTTGTGATTTACAAATACACTTCGTAGGTATGAGAACTCAGATACTATCAGATTCTATAGTTCTTCCATCAATCTCCATTTTCACACCTTGTACATTTTTTCCATACATTTTAGAATATGAAGTAGAAATTTTCATATCATATTTGCTGGCGATTTTGAATAGCTGGTACGATGCCATTTGTAAGCTGTCTTCAGAATTTGAGAGTAAAACTTGATCATCCGCATATAATATTGTTTAGTTTATTTCTTGTTAAAGGGATTCCACTGTTTACTGTTTGCATTCTTTAACTATATCATATTGAATAAGAGTGGAGACAATCCGCAGCTTTGTCCGACACCTTTGTTGGTGTTTATAGGTTATTTGTCCACTTAGTAGTAGTTTAATTTGGATTTTGGAGTTTTGATATAAGCTTTGTATGGTTCTTATTCAATGTAGATGTATATGTTCTTTTTGTACTATCTGCCAAAGTTTGTCTCGGTTTATATTATCATATGCCTTTTCATAATGTAGGAATAATATGTATAATGTATAACGTAAGGGAATGGGAGAATCGCTTCTTATGTGAAGACCATGATATATGTGTGAAGACAATTACTCAATGACAACTTCCAGAGGGACAATATTTTGTGCCTAAGTCCCTGACGGGGTACATCCCGAGAGGATGGATGAGGCGAAGGCATCCTAAGGGCGGCCGGAACGTTGCCAAAACAGAGAGGTGGCCGGTCCCTACATTTTCCCAGTTAAAAGACCCCGGCGAAGGATGGCTCAGCCGGTCCCTAGGGCTTGTATCATCCCATGGGGGCCCGGAAACTAGTGATTCGTCTTCGAATCCGGGAGACGAGATTTCAGAGCGCATTGGTTCCCCCTACTGTGGTACCGCGACGCTTGCCGACGCTTCCAACCCTAAAAGGAACCTAAAGACAGGAAGGGTAAAATGAAATGATTAATGTAATCAAATGGAGGGACAGCAAACTCGAAGGATACAGAAATCTTCCCAGTATTCACCTGGCGATCTTGGGAAAGCTCCGAAAAAAATCTAAATACCAATATCAACCACGGAGATCTGACCCGCGACCTCCCGAATATGGGCCACAGACATTACCGTCTCATTCATCCCGCTCAGTGTGTAACGTCTGACGTGAAATGTTTCTATAAACATGATTTATAGTTGCAGTTTATATAACCTGCACGATATCCGTATTTTGAAACAATTTTAGGCAAGTAGGTATTTGCCGTGACTAACACAACATGTTGGAGGAACCACTTTTATATCTATTGTATAATACCAAAAGGAACTTACATAGTTTAGCTGTTAAAGGAAGAGAAAGTCAACCTTTTTCACATAGATATATTTTTCACACTGATATAATAGAGATAAACTTTAAACTCCACAGAAAGTTTATAACAACGCTCAGGAAAATGTGTCTTCACTGATTCTTCAAGAACTGCAGATGAAGAGCTTCCAATTTGGCCTACTGTTTTCTCACTACGATAAAGACACCTGTTAGGACATAAGTGGTTTACAGAGGTTAAGTTCAGACCAGTTGACCTGATGATGCAAGGAGGGCACTATTACGGAAGGGGGAAACCCTGACACGTAAAGGTAACGCCGCGGGGCTGTTTTCCAAAAGAGATATGGATGATCTACCGCCCACTAGCCCCGGTATGGTCTACAATATGGTTATGTAAGCTTTTTGTGAAAGTGTATGGCACCCTCGAAATGTGACCTCTCTCAACAAAATGATTCACCCTCCTCGTTACTTTCACCAGTTCATCCTCGCCTTCTGAAGTACTTTACGTCATCTCGTCAGTTGGTGGAGCACCTATAATGACTCTTCAACATTCTTCTTCACCTACTTGGCGCAAATGGGACATAATCAAGCGTGAAATGAGCAACAGTCTTGTCTACAGAGTGTCCCAAGAACCTCCGAACATTTGGGAAACAGCGCAGATATCACGGGTGAACAAGGTCCGTCTTCAGAAAATAAAAACCACGCTTTCTTGGTTCCATTGCATTTCTTTGTTGTCCTATAATTACGTCTACAGATAATTTACGGGTATTACTGCTTTCCAACGGTTTCTACTACCATTCCTCCGAAGTGTTGGTCAGTGCCCCTAACATTGAAGGGAAACACCAATAATATCTGCCCTAGCGTAGCCCTGCATGTCAATTAACGCGGAATATTCTTAAGTTACAGTATAATGCAATAGAATTTAATATTTGTCATACTGTGGTGAAAATCATTTAATATTGAAACTGTCCACATTGCCGTAAAAACACCTCCTTAGCTGCAAAGTCGTAAAAGACTCCCGTATATTTTATGTGCAAACAATCAACGTTGGCAACGATGTTTTTATGAAGTTACCATTAACTGTAATCGAATTAATGTGAAGTTATTTATTTAATACTAAAGAGAATATATTTTGGGCTACCTCTGAGCTGGGTCCTGGTGCTGTTGCTATTAAAGCAGCCCTTCAGTACATTTAAATGCTTGTATGTGTTTGCTTCTTTCTACTATTAATTATAACTTACTTCCTCCCTTTCTAAGTATTATTGTTTCCCTTTCTGATACTTATTGGTTTTCTTTTGCTTATTATAATTTGAGTCGAACTAGTTTGTACCACTACCGGGGATCGAACTCGGGTCCGTGTCCCTCGCGCCAGAGGCAGAGGTGCTTGAATAACTATAACAAGTAGTTAACGCAGTGGCAAATAGGGAAAAGTGAGATTAAAGCATAGTTCTTATGATGAATAGATAGCATCATATTATACCAGTTAATATTCATGAAGACTGCTTGAATAATTCAGAAGCTATCAACTTTAGAAACGGTAATGGGAAAGCGATTACTCCAGCAGTTATCCGCCCCTTAAGTAAATCACTGCAATCAAATAGTCCCATATTATTTCATCTGTAAAAGTACGTAGATTTAAAGTACCAACATTTCAGTTTCAATAACAAGGATATATGAGCTCATTAATAAGTTTTATGATATTTAATTTCCTATAAAACTGTGATGACAAACATTGTTACACATTTTGCAGCAATATGAAGCTCAAGTAATATTACATTGATAATTCATAAAAGAAGAAAGCGTTAATATGCACCATTAAGCTCCACTGAATAATAATTTAGGGGCCGTTTAAAACAAATTAACCTTGTATATATCATATTCCCCATGCCATTTAAAGTATCAATTTTTTAAACAATAATAGAAAGCCAAAGATGATAGGTAGGTATTTTACTCTGTAAAGGAATTAGGGTTGGGTTTGTCTTTTTGTTATTAATGCTCTACTTAATAGTAAATTTAAATTATATTGCTAAGTTACTTAGTTCAGAACACGATAAACGAAACTTTTCGGTTAAACATCTTTCCTCAAGACAGGGACAAAATGAATTCCAAACACAGTATCACGAAATTAACCTCTGACAATATTTTAAGCTATTTTTGCCTTAAGTTATTGAGCTTTAAAGTAGAAAGGGATTTAGCCAGGAATCTCTGCCGTCGGAAGCTCTATACAAACCGTATAATCTCTGAGATAATGCATTTGCATTTAGAATCCAGTGAACACAGCAACAATGTCTTCCATACTTGTTTAATCAAAATAAAAATGCTCTGTGAGAAACTGGGCTTTTGTCAATGTGAAGAGAATGCCCTAGATGTAGTGCACGAGTTCACTAAACAAAGAGAAAGGAAAGTAAGAAAAAAATTCTCTTCCTGTGGCCCATGACCGCCTAACGACGATTTATTACGGCGAGCGGTTTGTTTCAGTATCCAGAAGACCGTGACGGGGGCGTCCTTGCGGCGAAATACAGGGTCACGGTCGTCTGCAGGAATCGAACACAAACAATTGAGTGTCTGCATAACATACAATACGGTAGTGTAGGTGAATGCAGCGTTGTCAGACTTACTGCTTTCAATCTGGGTTAATGTAAACACATGCATCTTGCAAGAATATGCACGAGCGTTAATAAGTCAAGCTTGGAGGCTTAGTATCAAATTTTGGGATTTGAACTTAGACTTCCTAGTGCGATATACTGCCACTGTTTATAATTATGATGATCGAGTGCAATTGTTTCTCAACTTCCTTGTTTCATGTAGTTAACACAGTGGTACTGTTCTTGTTCTTACTGCGATTAAACCTTTAGACTACCAGATGGCAGGCTGAGAACAGCCCGAGGTGTGTCATTCGTGTACCTGCCCTTTTAGGGCTTAACCACTGTATGACGGGATTAGGATGTTGTAGGATGGCTGGTGAAGAATGGGGATTGTGGGTTGCTAGGAGGTAGCATAGGTTTATGCTCCTCGTCGGGTGATCCCGGTGTCGCACAAGCGTGCGTAGGTAGCGGAGCATGGCAGGGGTTAACCCGTCAGGCCCCGCAGCCTTTTTGCGGTCGAAGCGCCGGAGTACGCCCTGGAGCTCACTTGGCTTGATGATGGGAAACCGATCCGCCTCCACATGAGGACGTCGAAGGTATCGACGTATCTCCTGGCGGACACGGTCGGAGAAATCTAGATCCTGCTGATCATCTCTAGGGCGCATAGTCCTCTCCAGGTAGTCAGCTAACACATTTGCTTTGGCTTGGGGTTCATAGGCCAGGCCTCGGGTGCCTTGGATAGGTGAGGTGTGTGACCCTCCTCGGTTCCTGAGTCGCTTGGCGATCTTCCACACGTCGCCATCCTCTGGGTTCAAACGAGTCATCGTGTCCTCCCACGCGCGCACTCTGTGCTCGCGTAGACGGAGACGAACCTCGTGGCGTAAACGCCTTAGAACCGCTAGGTGATGGGGCGTGCGGTGCCTCTGGTAGCGCCTGCGAGCCGCCCAAGAGCGGCGGATGAGCAAAAGAAGCTCTAAAGGCAGGACATCAGGATGAAGAGGAGCTGGGGTGTGGATGGTGAGGTTGTGGACCGTTCGCTTCACGACAGAGGTGAAGGAAGAGACCGCAACCTCTAGGGTTGGGATGTCTGTGATGTTGGGGTTGGCGGGGATGGAGCCATTCAGGCAACTTCTCAAGCTGCTTTGGTATTTATTATCACTGCGTGACTCCCTTCGATAAATCATAGACATGTCGTTTAGCCAATGTAGGTCCTCATTGATGCCTCATTTACCAATAGGACTTGAACTTAAATGAAGGACGGCGAACTATAGTGGGCCACCTGCCATTCTTAAAAAACAGAAAAATAATATTAATAAATTAATTTCACGATTAATTGAATCATTGATAACATATTGAAGCATTAACATGTTAATGACATAGTAACCTACCCTTAGAATATATATAACCATAAATCATACTAACAGATGGGAACAGCTCAATTTCGACCACGCATGGAGATGGCCCACCAAGTTTCTCAGCCCTTCAATTGATAGTCTTAAAATATGCTGCTGAAAGCTAAAAGCGATTTTTTTTGGGGGGGGAGGGGGCGGTTGCTTTCTTTTCTCCTCCCTAAATTCATTTTTGCTTCAGTTTGACTGGGCATTTTCCCGTTCATTATTGGCGATTGATACAAACTGTAAATATGCAAGATTTAGTGATATACCGAGTGTAAGTTCAGGTTTTTGTTATTTAAGTTTCATATAATTTAGTCTAGTAGATCATATCCGATGATGAATGAATGAAACGCGTGAAATGATGCTCAAATGAGCCTGATCTGTGTACTGGGATAATAACATTGCATAGTGAGCATAATAACATTGTGTAGTTTCCATTACAGTACCAACGTATTTTAACACAAGTGCGACACAGCTGCTGAAATGGCCTACGTGAGCTCACTTTGATGTAAATGTGCGGAAACACCTCAACGTCTCATATTCAGATCGATGGATTGGTAGAGGTGGACCAGTACATGGCCGGCATTGACTGTTACTTGTGGAACTTCTGATTAGTGGAAATCTGCACTTTAATGACATCCATTAAAGTACAGCTACAAGGTGTATAATTACTATACTTACGCATGCTAGAACATAAAATAACATAACTATTAACATGCTGCTCATAGTTGATGATAAATTCAAATAACCTGTGTTTGCATTTAGCCTAGATTTTCGATTGTTTCATCAAATTCATAAAAAGTATATTTCATTTGCTCAGTACTTTCTATTACAAAACATATTCACATAAAGAAAAGTGTGTTCTCATATTAGAAATTTGCTATCAATAGGAACAAAATACATACGATTACAGTAAACATCCGGTGTTAAACAATGCAACGGGCCTTTATTCTTGTACATAAAAAAGAAAGGTCTCTACAGAAGTATAATATTTCATTGTTGTGAAAAATGCAGTAGAAAGTAGAATAGTCCAGTTTTGTTGTTAGTCTGAATTGCAAGAGAGATATCTTATGTATTGTACACGGATATCCCGGTGTCGCTCTCAAGTTAATTAAATATGATCATCTTTCGCATGTCTCAGATTAATCTGACAAAGTTTGCAGGAAACACATCTGTGCGAAGCTGATAATTTGACTGTATTTAACAGCCAATCTCTTTTATTAAGATATTCTCCACAGCTTTGTTCTGTTTTAAGAAATATAATTTTCCACTGCTATCTTTACATATTTTTACTTTCTCTGCCACTGTAGTAGTAAGGGAACTATTGTATTCAACCCAAAAGTTGGATATCGAGATTTCACTGAAAATGCATGTTTTGAGGCTCCCTGAATCCAAAATGTACCTTTATAAAGAGTTTTCTGTGTGTCTGTGTGTGCCTGTCTGTATTTCTGAGAACAGTATAACTCAAAAGCGAATCGTCACTTATATGCCAAACTTGGTATTTAAGTTCGCACCTTCCATTAATGCCACAAGAAGTTGTTCAAGAAATCACACTACCCCAGACTATCCTTTACATGGAATATCTTTCGATACTTTCTATATTCTCAAAAATTGCTCTAAGGGATTTGGTTAAAATACCATACGTTTGGGATATATTTATTACAACTTAAGTACCTATACCTATATCTTGAGTTTTCTGGGAATGTCCTCAGAAAACCACTTCATTCTAGATGCTTCTGTATAGCTTGTATACCATAAGAGAGAGACAAAACTTTGCTGCACAAAAATGTATATGCGGAGTGAACCATTTCCGAGATATTCCTTGTTACATGTTTGAATTTTGGAATACTTATACTTGTCTCAAGTAGAAAGTCGCTATTCGTTTTTTATGTTCCGGATATACAAAGGGAATGGAAAGTCAAAGAGATCACTTAGCAACAAGCTCGTAAAATATGTAACTATCATTTATATCTATTGTATTCCTATATTCTCGTAGTAGCTACAAGAAAATTAACAGTAAGATAATTTCTGTAAACCGTTTATCTTGATTAACCAGATGTAGATAGGGGAATAAGCGTTGTAAGAGTAGAGAAAATCATGTGAGTGCAACACATCAGATTTTGCGTGGTTTGGACTATAGCAAGTAAGTTTATCACGTGATCACATCACAGAGGAGACAAGATACAGTCGACGTAGGAATGTTGTAGATAATGTTTTTACATAACTTACATTCAATGTTGTCCATTTGCAATAAAATATTCACCCCCAAATTCTTGTACAAGTTTAACAATACGTGAATAATTCGATTTTCGTGCTGCAGGCATTTTACTGTATGGAACAAATGAGAGACACCATGCGCTGTAGGCAGTGTGTTTTTATGCTGGCACTGTACTCGCACAATGTCGTCACGCTCTGCCCTTGTGGAAGTAACTTGCGATCAGCTCATTTGGCGATAGCTGCATAAAGGTTCGAAGCTTAAAATAAATTATTTCCGTATGTTTAAGTCAGGGCATGATATAAGAAGCATGGGTTAGATTTTGTTAGAGGATGTACTGTTGATATAAGACAAGTTCTACGTGTTATTTGATTATCTTCACAAGAACACATTTCACATGTTTGGCCAAGTAACAAGACGGTTACAGTATGTAAAGAGGAAGGAGGTCGAAGACCTAGTGCGGAAGGATACAAGTGGAAGTAGCAGCACAGTTTCTCCTTGAAATGGACCAATTTATCTTCCACACTGGCCCATTATTACCACTGTAATGCCCAGTGAGTCGCAACTTTCTCTCATCGTGCTGTGTAGCTATTGTTTCGTGCTGTGCAGCAGTTATTGCGCAGGCAACATGCACATAACAACTTTATTGTCAAGCGAATATCTATGACTTACTTCCAGCTTACGATATACGATTATTTGCACCTCATGAGACTAATAGTGAATTATGAGATATGAACTGCCAGTGGCGGATTTACAAATACATACTCTGCGCTGCAGTCTTTTTTACTTCATACTTCAATCTAAAAGACACAGATATTATATTAGCCAAATTCCAACAACTCCTATACACAAGTAAGAAAATACTAATCAACAAAGTCAGGCCAGAGACTGTAGTTGAATCTTACAAAGCGATGGAAATTCCTACTTTACTTTAGGGCTCAGAAACCTGGGTTTTTAACCGGAAAGCAATGAACGATTAGAAGCTACTGAAATAAAATTATTAAGACCTTCAGCAGGCTATGCTTTGTATGGTAATAAAACAAATGAAGAAATAAGAGAAGAATTACATGTCATACCCATAACAGAAGCCATCAGAACATACAGAAATAACTGGTATTAACACATATTGCGAATGCCGGAAGACAGACTACCCCCAAGACTCTACAGCTAAATACCGAGAGTGAAGAAAGATTTTGGATAACCAAAGAAATGCTGCAAAGACGTTCCAATCTGAAGTGAAACAGGCCAAGATGATAATGATGATGATGATGATGATGATGATGATGATGATGATGATGATGGTATCCAAATGTGTCCCAACACTTTAAGATAAACCTTCGATAATTTTTAAATACTTTTAAATTTCTAAGTTTTGCATTGTTGTAACTTCTTACATTTAACTTCATACTAGACTATCTGAATTACCAGACGTTGCCTGTGGTTTGAAGATTTATGCCTAAAACTTTCGAACTTAGGTTGCACTTGCTCAAAAGCCCTGTTATTCTTTGGAGACATTTAAAAATATTACTTAACACATAAACAAATATTTAATTAGAACTCTTAGGATACTCAAGGAATTAAAAATAAGCTAAATAAATAAAAACATCGGGAACAGACTATCAAGCAACCACAAATGCCACACGAAGAAAAGTGAGTACAGAAAACCATGTGAATATAATACGTTGCATTTGTATTCCTCTAATATAGAAAACTATATAAATCAATTGTAGAAGCGAGAAGAGTGTGAATGTGTTACGTAAAAGAAAAAATGAGTAAAGAAAACCGTGTGAATGTAATAGGTTGCATTTCTATTTCCAACATATAGAAAATCATATGAAGAAGAAAAGCGAGTAGAGAGGACAACGCGAATGTAACACATTGCATTTCTATTTCGACAATATGGAAAAGTGTATGAATTGTTTGTACAAGAGTGAGAAGAGAAATACATATGAATGTGTTACGCAAATGAAACCAAGTTAAGAAAACCATATGAATGTAATACGTTACGTGGTAAATAGGGTAGCATAAAAAGCTTGTCTATAAAAAAAATATTTAGATTTGTCAATTTTCATCACATTCGGATAAGTGGTATAGCAGTCTTTGAGGGACACACAAACATTCATATATATATATATATATATATATATATATATATATATATATATATATATGAAAGGAGTCGAGATAACATGTTATTGTCTCATATGTCTCTTTAGAGTTTTTAGACTATAGTTCTTGATATGCCTTTCCTTTGAGTAAAAGAATTCAATATTGCATTGACTCTTGTGCCTAAATGAAAACATGCAATACAATAGCGGAAGGAATAGTTACTCATGTAACATGCAACGTTAACTGAGTTGTGAAAGAAGTTCTCGTTTATGCAATAGTCTGGATTGGTGACTCACCCTTGGGCATTACATTTGCCTACTCTGTTGACCAAAATCTGTAAATTCAGAAGGAGTAAATGAGAACTTAGTCTTGAGAAAATGGAAATATTTGTTCTTTCCTTCTATTTGTTTGTCTTTCGCAACTCAAACTCCGGTCACAATAATATTTCACAGGTATAATGAACAACTCATTTCCTAAATATTTTGTTTTAGCGTTGTTTTATCAATATTCCATTAAAATATCACGTGTTTAAATATCTGCATGAAGAATAATACATTTCTACGTCCCTTGCCCGAATTCCGAAATGGTGTTACGTCACACGGATACGATACGTTTCTCTTAATTGAACTATTGACTCTACATTAGTGCATGCACATGTTGATTAAATATCATAAAGGCGAGCTTTTAGATTCCACGCAATTAATGAACATTACTAGCATAGGTACACTAAAGTTTCTGATGTGAAATTCAATACTAACGTTCAAAGAAAGAGAATAAAAGGAGTAGGTACTGTGTCAAATAAAACAACTTTCTATGTCCCTTTTCGGGAGGTGGGTGGTTACGTACCTGGTGGGCTGACCCCTGTCCGCTGTCCTAGTGAGGACCTAAAGAGAAAATTATAATAATTGTTCTTCTTCCTGCACATAATTTCCGATCATAAAAGGACGGAAGAGGGCTATAATTTATTTACACAGTTACCTTTTGAATCTTTCTCTTCCCCTACATTCTCTTTATTGCAATTATTTATTGCTATATGACGCGAATTACACTTCTGTAGTAGCTTTCCTTCCGGAGAGTTGTCTTGCCGTGCATTTGAGAACCTCAGAGACAAAGACTTGTATAACGGAAGATCAATAAACCTCGCAACACTCAGAGTCACATAAAATTCGGTGAGGATGAAAAGGATTTCAATGAGCTTTCAGAGATATTTCATCATTCCGGCGTCCACTTAATGAAAACCTTTAAGAGTTATTTTGAGTCAATAAAGAATAATAAAACTATTTCCAAGGAAAGTGATTTATGTTATTGGCGAAACTACGCTTTGTGTAGGCAAAAAGCAGCGGCACTAAGGCTTGTATTCATGTACAATTTGAATTAATGTAGAGATTTGAAAGTACGGAAATGTGAATTTCTTATTTAAGAACGAGATTTTCCATAACCATAGTCTCGATCGGAATTTTACTTCGAAGTCGCCGATTTTCTCGATTTTCATTCTTACCTTGACTTTGCTTAATGGCTGACATTCTAGCAGTAGTAGAATTTGCCGAAAATATGGAACAAATACAACACCATATTGGGGATGTTCATACTCCTCGGCGAGGTGCACAAAACCCGTTTCAATTGTATGAGGACAATGAATTCAGATCTAGATATAGATTTGACAAACAGACTGTGGTGGATATACTGGCGATATTTCTTGTACACAAGATCGTAAAGAAGCTATAAGAGGATCACATGTTTCAACCAGGATAAAATTATTAGCTGCACTGTGATATTATGCTACAGGTAAGAATCGGTTGATTTTCTACCAGTTTTAAACACACTTTCATCATTCCCAACTTTCGTTAAAATGAGGTTTAGTTTATGTGCGCATTCGTAATTTGAGGTACATTTTTCCTGCATTGATCTTGATCCGATACCAACTGAGGATTCATAGTTAAAATGAAATGAAAAAGTAATTTAGTCTATTCATACCAATAACCCATTATTGTTTTCATTTATACTGAATAGCAATTAACTAATTCGATTAACACACCTCTTTATAATCGCTGATTGGTGTCATTATTTTATCACCCATCGACACAAAAAAAAAAAAAAAAAAAAAAAAAAAAAAAAAAAAGCAAACTCGCAAAGCACAACAGCAAATACACCTGTTCGCAACGCCAAAGAACGGCAAAGGTGGAGGAAAATGCAGACCCGTTGGTCAATGTCTTCTCTATTGCAGTCGTCAGTAGATTATAGATCTACAGGTGTCTATTTAAGTGCTACAAAGGGCTGTGTTTTAGAAGTCGGTTTAGCCAACTTCGAAATTTGGTAACGAAATATGAACTTCACAAAGTCAATGTTAAAGTATCGAAATTGACCTCTGTGAATAACTTTCAGGAAAGTTACACTTTGCTGAAAAAGCAGTATCTGAAAAGTCTGGATTGAAAGTACCGTTTATGAATACAAGACTAAAATGTGGTGTCTGGTTTACGCTCCTCAACCACTTGTGTTGGACTTGGGGACTTCAAAACTGTTATTTCCAATGGAATCATCATGTCCAGTAACTATAATATTGACCTAGAACGCAGATTATCTGGGCTGTAGTGTTGGAATCAACTGGTACTTCTTTCTTCTCAAATGTTTCACCACTAACTGTGTTAGGCATCTTCAATGCGCCAAGTTGAAATAATGTATTTGTTTCAGCTGCAGCAGCTCTGATTTTTACGGACAGAATTCGCATCACAGGCAGGAAAATTTAGATTTTACATCCGACACCGGTCAGAGTAATTTACATTGATTAGCAGTAGACATCTCCATCTGCACCTCCCAAACGCTATTTGATATAACACGTTTAATAGTAGCAGGTTTAACGAGCTAGCTATAAACTTTCCTGTGACATTTAACAGCTTTAAAATTAACTGTCAACAAAAACGGCTCATATGTCATTTTGGAGCGAATTTAAATGCCTATTTGGCTTAAGTGACAACACCGCATGTCGCGGGGCGTGACATGATAGGCTTTGGGAGCCAATGAGATAGTGTGATATGTTGCTATGACTACCGGTTTATGACAAGCTCACTCTAAGTGGTCAGATCTGCATTTGTTGCACTCCAAGCAAACGCAGTCAATATTGTCAAATGTGTAGCTTGTCTACTAGACTATACCTTATTTGCAAGTAAAGTTTCGGTAATAAGTTAAAAACAATAAAACACTTTAATCCAAGAGATCTTAAGAGAGATAAAACGGTCTATCTCACCATTCTTAAACTTCCACAGTTCTTCATGGTATGTTCTGTGTAACTAATCACGTTATCACGGTAAAATTTTCTCACTAAATGCATCTTCCATTTGTGTAATTGCTTTAACAGATAAGCTATAATAAATACTTTTGCTAGAAATACATAAGATACTTTTATACCTCCAGAAAGCACATGGAAGCATAGACAGGGAGAAACATTTTGAAATAAATTCAAAACTCACAAGATATGAGTTAGTGAAGGTAATCATAGACCAATCCACAGCTCGGATTAAAATTGGAAACTGAATTAAACAAGACGATATAATCTCGTTTAACACTGCACTGGAACAAGTAATAAAGAAATTACCAGTAAATTTAAATTGCAATATATTATAAATCCATACAAATTCTGGCATACACAAATGACATAAATCTTGTTGGAATATCAAGGAACCGGTTGAGGAGAAATACCTATAGACAGCATTAATTGAAAAGGAAGCAAAAGATATAGGGCTTGCAATAAATAGAGAGGAGATAGGCGAGCCACAACATGGAAACTCTAAAAGGAGAAGTGCCCCTTGGAGGAAGTTAACAGTTTTACATACTTGAGAGCCGTTATTATTAACAATGACAGGTAAAGAAACGAATGCCAGAATAACATTAACAAATACGATTTATTACTCCCTTCAAAACATATTTATGGATAAAATAATGTCCCCTAAACCTAACATAAGAGTATATAAAATGATATTTGAATGGAGAATATACAATACCGCATTTTATGGTGAAATGGTCATATATTGAGGGATACTTTTGCAGCATGATTTTTATGAAATTAAAAATACAAACTAGGATTATACCTATGCCCTATTATTTTTATCATCAAATTATTACGCACCTATTCAAGAAGTGAAATATGACGAAATAGATACAGCAAATAATTTCTATGACATAGACAAAGATACCATTATTATAGGTATAAAACATTAAGATTAAATGGCTAAGCTGCTCACAAACGCATACTTGATATTAAGAAAAACAAATTTAGAAACCTTCATCCATCCTCAAAGATCGCAGCTATAGCGAGTTAAAGGAACGATCTAGTGGCAAAGAACAGGATTAGAAGAAAACCAAATTTTAAATGTTCAAACGCATTTAAATTGCCGGTAAGGCAAAACTGCAATTAGATTTTGATTCTATAATGTCTGAGGATTGACCTTTTTTAGAAAATTCGTATCGAGAACCCTTGTATCTTCATATCAACATCTGTTCAAAATATGCGGAAAAGCCATTAATGGAAATATACTGGACACAACACGCTACTGTTTTTCTACGGTAGCTTAATATGCTTTTATAACTACATCAAGATTTCTGCCGTGAAGTTCACTAATGATCTCTCAACACCTCCAGAAAGAAAGAAAGTAGCCACGTAACAATATAATTGGTAGTAATGGAGTAAAAACACACTAATTTGTTCGTAACGTTACGAAATGTTACGTAATACATCTTTCTCTTCCAGTGGTAAAACTATTAGGAACAAATGAAGTGCTAAGAATTCAGTGGCGCTAACTTCCGCGGGTTTGTCAACCTATTACACAGCAACGCAATAACGTAAACAGCGTGACCAATTTCACACTAGAAAAAAACCAAGCATGTAACAGCCAGCATTCTACACTACTCTTATGGAGCTGTACCACGCAAAAGGTAGAAGAAAAGATTTGACATGAAACAATCACATTACTTTCTCTACCTATTACATTTCATGCGGAATTTACAAAGGATTCGTCTAAGACTTTTTCTATCCCATTCCTGCAGATAAACCGCTAGTGTATTTAATATCACTGTACTGTTCAGTTTATTCAGAATAGATGACTAAGAAAATGTTAAATCTATGCAAGCATATAGTAAAACTGTAAGTGAAGTATTTCAGACAGTTTTTCTTCTGTACAATCCAGGAATTAGGCTCTAAGCCTGTTCCGTCCTCACTCTGTCATTCCCATCTCTTCCTCGGGCGACCAACAGCTCTTCTTCCTTGAAGTACGTAACTTGGGTATTCCATCATCGCTCATAATTAATTATATTAAAAATAATTGTTAATTCTTAATATATTATGACAAAAACGATAAAAGTCCAGTCCATTTATTTTTTCTCACTTTATTTTCTTACAAAACCTTTGCACAACAATATAGCTGTCTTTTACTGACGTTAAGAAGGATAGAGTTATTCGTGATATTATAACTCACAACTATTTTCTTCTCGTAACCTTGACTCCTCCATTCTGTCTTTCTTCACTTTCACTGTCTCTCAAACAGTTTACTCAGACGATACAATCACTCAACACTCATTTACCACTTCGCTATGTTCCTTCCGACGTGATCATACACGCGCAGCTGATGCTCACACACACAGACACACATACACACACGCGACACACGCACACTAAAATTAAAACTGACTGACTCCAAACTCTCGTTACCTCGCCTCCTTATATAACGAGGATGACGTAACACGGACCTTTTCCGAAGTTTCTCGCCTGCTGCCATATACTTCTCGAACAATCTTGAAAAACCCCTTTGACATGCCACATTCATTACCGTCATGTGTTTGCTCGCGTGAGTAGTGTGGGGACAGTTTGACCTTGAGCACCTTTGATGCGCATCGCGGATGGTACGTGCTGATAGGTAGCACATCCCCAACCGTCCTTTGTTGTGCGTCGCGGCCGGCGACACACTACATATACACATTTATTTATTTACTTATTTATGTAATTATTTATACCCGGAGCTTAACATCAACTTTTTAAACAAATTGCCTAGGGGGCTTGAATCGCAGGGAGTGCAACTCAAGGTGCAGAGTTTCCCTACACCGTGAATCGTGGTGACTCGGTCAAGCTCGGCTCAACTCGCGTCCTACAGGGTGAAGAAGCGAGGAATTGACAGACGCTTACTTATCAGTGAATAAATACCTACAATACAACTACCTAATAATGGAGCAACTTACGCTAAAGAAAGCAAAGAATGCCGGAAGTCCATTTAAATCAAAGTGACTATCCTTTTTAAGTCGAGATCATAGAACCAAATACCTTATCAGCGGTGCAACAATTAACATGTGTAACAAAATCATCTGATGAAAGATAACAGACTGCACCAACAAAACATGGTGCAATTATAGGAACTAAAGTGGTTGCATCTTTATCCAAAACTTAAGTTTGCACCACTGCTTTCTAGATCATTAAAACAAAAGACCAGATTTGTTTATAAAATCGCAAATTAACCATTTTAACATTACGCACCGAACGTAGACATTACTCAATGAGAAAGAAACAATGTTAGAGCATCCGACAGCAGATCGAGAGGTCCCTGGTCCAGATCCGGGTGCCACGTTCATAATTCTATTGTAACATTACCAAACTTACATGATTTCTATATCTTAATGATTCCGATTAATTAAATAATTCGTTATTATTAGTTAAATACTTTTTAGAGTATCCAACTTTTATGACGATTAAGAACGGTCGATTTTAACACTAACTACTTCTTACATAAAGTTAAGGAAATATTGGATTCCACCCAAAACGATAAACAATTAATACACGACTTGGTGATTAAATCATAGATTCCCAAAAATATAACACGGTGATTTAAAAAAAAAAAAAAAAAAAAAAAAAAAAAGTATTCTTATCCCCAATGTAACTTCTAAAAATTCGTCGTTTTTTACTTTCTTGTAAGTTTCACTAACGATTTTAATTCATACAGCCTAGGTATGTTAAAAATACATTCATGATCATTTAAATATACAGCTTGAACCTTCTGGGAAGCGCCTCTGAAGTTCCAGCATTTCCCTTTTCCAATGTTTACGGAATGTCAAACTCATTACCAAGAGCCCAGCCAATTGACCGTCACTTGTAGCTACCATATTGCCGTACTGCAGTAGTAGCTACGAGACATGTGTAAAAGAACAATTTCTAGAAATGTTTAGCTCATCTAAAGTAAATTAGCTAACTAAATGTTTTGCGGAAGGCGTAGGAAAAATCCTGTGAAGGCAACATACACACACATGCGCGCAAGTACACATGCGCAAAGCAATACAGAAGGTACCTAAAATGCCTTCCTTTTAATTCAGGAAGCATCAAAAATGTGCTTTTGTTAAATCTCAATATGGGATCTATCGGTGGAACGCAATTCCTCCTTTACTTGATGTGCATAATGGATAAAGTAAAACCAGACCATTATTACTTGTCAACGAAATGATAGTTCTACAAACTAGTAAGAATTACTTCGATCCAGGCATCAGATACATTTGATAATGTTGCAATAAAATTGTCAAGGGGGCACCCGGGTTTGGACCTCTCGATCTGCAGTCGAATGCTCTATCACTGAGCTATAACCCCTGTGAATAACAGTAAGTGAAACTCAGAGTGTCATGTCTATTTACTATGCATCATGTCAATAAATTTATGAAGGGGGCACCCGGGTTTGAACCAGGGACCTCTCGATCTGCAGTCGAATGCTCTACCACTGAGCTATACACACTGTGAATAACAGTAAGTGAAACTCAGAGTGTCATGTATATTTACTATGCATCATATCAATAAAATTATGAAGGGGGCACCCGGGTTTGAACCAGGGACCTCTCGATCTGCAGTTGAATGCTCTACCACTGAGCTATACTCCCTGTGAGTAACAGTAAGTGAAACTCACAGTGTCATGTCTATTTACTATGTATCATGTCAATAAAATTATGAAGGGGGCACCCGGGTTTGAACCAGGGACCTCTCGATCTGCAGTCGAATGCTCTACCACTGAGCTATACCCCCTGTGAATAACAGTAAGTGAAACTCAGAGTGTTATGTCTATTTACTATGTATCATGTCAATAAAATTATGAAGGGGGCACCCGGGTTTGAACCAGGGACCTCTCGATCTGCAGTTGAATGCTCTACCACTGAGCTATACTCCCTGTGAGTAACAGTAAGTGAAACTCACAGTGTCATGTCTATTTACTATGTATCATGTCAATAAAATTATGAAGGGGGCACCCGGGTTTGAACCAGGGACCTCTCGATCTGCAGTCGAATGCTCTACCACTGAGCTATACCCCCTGTGAATAACAGTAGGTGAAACTCAGAGTGTTATGTCTATTTACTATGTATCATGTCAATAAAATTATGAAGGGGGGCACCTGGGTTTGAAGCAGGGACCTCTCGATATGCAGTCGAATGCTCTACCACTGAGCTATACCCCCATGTGAATAACAGTAAGTGAAACTAAGGGTGTTATGTATATTTACTATGTATCATGTCAATAAAATTATGAAGGGGGCACCCGGGTTTGAACCAGGGACCTCTCGATCTGCAGTCGAATGCTCTACCACTGAGCTATACGCCCTGTGAATAACAGTAAGTGAAACTCACAGTGTCATGTCTATTCACTATGCATCATGTCAATAAAATTATGAAGGGGGCACCCGGGTTTGAACCAGGGACCTCTCGATCTGCAGTCGAATGCTCTACCACTGAGCTATACCCCCTGTGAATAACAGTAAGTGAAACTCAGAGTGTAATGTGTATCTACTATGTATCTTGTCAATAAAATTATGAAGGGGGCACCAGGGTTTGAACCAGGGACCTCTCGATCTGCAGTCGAATGCTCTACCACTGAGCTATACCCCCATGTGAATAACAGTAAGTGAAACTAAGGGTGTTATGTATATTTACTATGTATCATGTCAATAAAATTATGAAGGGGGCACCCGGGTTTGAACCAGGGACCTCTCGATCTGCAGTCGAATGCTCTACCACTGAGCTATACCCCCTGTGAATAACAGTAAGTGAAACTCAGAGTGTAATGTGTATCTACTATGTATCTTGTCAATAAAATTATGAAGGGGGCACCAAGGTTTGAACTAGGGACCTCTCGATCTGCAGTCGAATGCTCTACCACTGAGCTATACCTCCTGTGAATAACAGTAAGTGAAACTCAGAGTGTCCTGTCTATTTACTATGTATCATGTCAGTAAAATTATGAAGGGAGCACCCGGGTTTGAACCAGGGACCTGTCGATCTGCAGTCGAATGCTCTACCACTGAGCTACACCCCCTGTGAATAATAGTAAGTGAAACTCAGAGTGTTATGTGTATTTACTATGTATCATGTCAATAAAATTATGAAGGGGGCACCCGGTTTTGAACCAGGGACCTCTCGATCTGCAGTCGAATGCTCTACCACTGAGCTATACCACCTCTGAATAACAGTGCGTGAAACTGAGAGTGTCATGTATATTTACTATGTATCATGTCAGTAAAATTATTAAGGGGGCACCCGGGTTTGAACCAAGGACCTCTCGATCTGCAGTCGCATGCTCTACCACTGAGCTATACCCCCTGTGAATAACAGTACGTGAAACTGAGAGTGTCATGTATATTTACTATGTATCATGTCAGTAAAATTATGAAGAGGGCACCCGGGTTTGAACCAGGGACCTCTCGATCTGCAGTCGAATGCTCTACCACTGAGCTATACCCCCCTGTGAATAACAGTAAGTGAAACTCAGAGTGTCATGTATATTTACTAATGTATCATGTCAGTAAAATTATGAAGGGGACACCCGGGTTTGAACCAGGGACCTCTCGATCTGCAGTCGAATGCTCGACCACTGAGCTATGCCCCCTCGCCGTGTAACAGGTGCTTTTCTCTAGTTCTTACTTATTTCCAATGGCATACTTTCATATACACGTGTTACTTTGTTGCATACGATTTACTACCTGATAATTGCATTGTTTTGTACAATTTATGGTTATTGTTCTTTTGTTTGTTTAGTATTTCCAACTGTATCCCCATAAATCGCTAAAAAGCATCTGGATCAATATATCTGCAGATGAAGATTGAGAAACACCTTTGTGTAACACATACCCGAGACGTGCCCAGAATCTTTTTACCAAAAATGTAGACCTCTTTGTAGTACGCGCGCACGTTAAAGTATGGTTAATAAAATGTTTTATGAAGTTAATTCTCTCTCAGATATTGGTTTGAATTTTCAAATAGTTATACGTCAGGAATAGGAACAAGAGAGATAGGGAGATAGGGAGGGGCTCGGCACTGAAGCAATGCTTTTTGTACTTATGTTCCAGCGGGGAAGGATGAGGTGAGGGGAGACACCGGGCGACCAGATCCGCACTAACAGCACAGGAATTAACAGAGCTCCCTAAGGCTTCCCAAGTGTGACGACATCTCAAAGTCTTTAGGTCTTCAGGTTCATTTCAGGATCATAGAATTAAAAAAAGAAGTAGAAACACCACTTTGTGTATGTGTAGGTACGAACAACATAACCGTAAACCCCTTTACTGAAAACCAGACGTAGCATTTAAGTTCAGCTCCTTCCAGGTGAAGATTTTCAGGAAAATATCCCTATCTCACGCTTCATCTTCTTCTTCTTCTTCTTCTTCTTCTTCTCCTTCTTCTTCTTCTTTACCTAATTAACCTCCCCTTATGTACGACTTTCGCCCCCTTAGACTTAGAAGCCTATGCCTAAGGTCACACGCCTGTCAGGGATCGGAGGAACCTATCAACCAGACAGAGTGAAGACCTGGAACCGGGTGGTTACCCAAGTACCAGCTCTGAGAGTGAGAAAGACGATGCTATGAAATCCAGGCGAACTTGATTATTGGAAAGATGATGAAAGAGCAATTGGTGGAATGAATGGCTGGAGAAACCGCAGAAATAAGGTTCCATTACAAACTAACCAGATTTGTCATTTGCCACAATATTTACATGACCAGTGAAATGTATATTTTGAATTTTCTGGTTAACTAGAGATAGACAAAACCGTACTACGAAAGAAAAATGTAGATCTCGTTCAAACATAGTTCACGTCAAACACATTTCTTTTACGTTAACCATTTCCCAGATGTTGCTTTATATTGATTTAAATTTATCAACAGACTTTTCTCAATGCAAACTTATCATTCACCTTTTTTCTCCGCTGATCATGCAAAGAGATTGTCCAGGCCATCACATAGCAACCACCTCCTAAAACGTTTTGCT